>JADAZS010000226.1:0-77225 GCA_014872975.1 Diaporthe citriasiana | reverse complement strand
TAAAAGCCACTATACAAGCAGTTAATTAGGTATATAAAAGTATTAAATTAAGGGTATACAAGCTACCATACAAGCAGTTAATTAGTATATAAAAGCAACTATACAAGTAGTTAATTAGGTATATAAAAGTATTAAATTAAGGGTATATAAGCTACTATATAAGCAGTTAATTAGGTATATAAAAGTAAGCCTACAAGTAATAATAGTTAATAAATTAATTAACTACACGGCTTATATACCTGGTATTCCTATAACTACTAGTACTAGCTACTACTTAACTTAATAAAAGTAAGGCTATTACTATTATTACCAAAAAAACCAGTAAGATAATAAGTCCCTATTTATAAACCTTGTAACTTTTTCCTATTACTCTTAAAACCTAGTTATTAATATAGGGATTAAACCCACAACTTATACATCTATAAGTTAAAGATAATACAGTTAGTATATAGGGATAATAATAAAAAAATACCCTAACTATATTACTATTATACTATAAAGCCTTAAAATTACTAGTAATATAGTATTTTTAGTATTACTTATATATATAGTATAATAGCCACTAATACTTACTTAGGCTACTAAATACTAATAATTATATATTATAATAACTATCCTTACCAGTCGGGATCCTTAATTTTACCAGTTAGGGGCCAGAAAAGTACTACTAATTAGTTACTCCTTCTAGAAACTCAGCCCTACCCATACTACGGCAGAATCAGTTATACCTCGGAGAATTCTGGCCAATCCATCCCCTATTAACAACAACGGCGCCTGGCAGCAGTTATTACACTCGCATCGGCAGTGCGAAAGAGGAATATCAAAGGGCTGATCCTACGACCAGCACGGCAAAGCACAACACAATAAACGGCACGCGAAACCCAGCTCCCAGAAAACACAATAATTTTGCTGGCCGCATATGAAATGGTCTGCACTAGGCTGCGTAAATTGCATCTGGGCCATGGTAATCTCAAATGCTATGAGTAATGCATAGATGTGAGTTATTGCCACCGATCGAGCCTGGCCCGCTGGTTTGAGCTTAAACAACTTCCTTGTGCTCGTGCTTGTCCTTCTCTAGGACCTCCTCATCTGTACTAGTAGGTGAGACCCGGTTCCGGGCATAGGCTGCGGTCTTCATCACCGATGGGCTTTCACGGAAGATGAGATCGATGTCCTCGAGCCGAAGTCCCATACTCTGGGAAAGCAGATTCCCTGTTAGCTTGTGAGCGGTTCTGGGTTAAAAATGGCCAGAGTTCAATGCGGGTGCTCATTTCTGGGTAAAGAAAATACACAGTCACCAGGATGCAAAACCTACATATGTAATGATAGTGTAAACAATATAATACTGATACCCGATCGTGCTGATAGCAACTGGTGTTACCATAGTAATAACAACATTCCTACAAGATCGTCAGTTTTCTCAAATTCACCTCAAATATCTAAGGAATTACCTGGACAGAATTACTTACCACAACCAATGGTTTGCAGTCGAGATGCTTGCCATGGTCACTCTCAACCCTAGCGGCGCTATCTCAGTGCAATGCAAGAAATTTTCGCCCAAGAACCCAATCGGAATGAAAAAGTTAAACAGGAAGATGAAAAGCACGCTCGCAACCTGTACAGCGAAGACGCTCTTCGGGAAGCGGGTCGCGACGGCGAGGCCAAGCATGCACGATGCCATCCCCTTGCCGCTGACCATGAGCACAGCCCGCCTTCCAAAGCGATCGATGGCAAAGAACAATACGAAGCAGCTCAGGAACTTCCACGTCAGCGTGCCACCGCTCAGGATGCGAGGCAGGCCCAGGCCCTGCTCGAAGATTACGGTACTGTACACCGAGATCAGGTTGCCGCCGCTCATCTGCTGGTAGAACTGCAGCAGGATGCACAGCCCGAAGCGGTAAAGCAGGCGGTCCTCGCCCATCGAGAGGAGACTTTCCAGGCTGGTATTCTGCATGGACGTGATCTCGAGGCGCGCTCGATGGCGGCTAGCGCGGCCTTGACTGCCACATGTAGCCCGGGCTGACAAATAAGCCATCCAAGACGACGTGGCGGCCGCGGTGCTTCGGGTCGCAGCACTCGCTCTGCCTGTGGAAGAGTTGGTGTTAGTCTTAGAACAAAAAGCGTTGCCAGTAGGCAGATTAGAAGGCTTATAAATATTCCGACAGTTAGCCAGGGAGTTTTGGAGAATGTGGATGGAACCTATGGTCAAGAATTGGGGATCCATACCATGATGGAACAGTTCCACTGATCATACCTACGCCGGCCCCGAGGACGGTCTTTCCGACGACCAGCTGGGCGAGTTGGAAGGCAGAGTACTCAAGGACCATTCCAATCAGTGATAAGAGTGCTCCTGCAAAGATGATCATCCTTCGTCCGAACTTGTCAGCGGTATAAGAGCACGAGAGACAGCCAAACATTGCTCCCAATGTGAAGGTGGCAATGACAACGCCTTGGACTGTGGCATGCTGGGATTTTATAGCGCCGCTGTAGTGTTTTGTGTCGATCTCGGGGAAGTGGTCTGTCCAGTCAGACAATGAGACGAGCCCTCCTAGGTTTGACTGGTTGTAGCCGAGGAGAACGAAGGATGGGAGTACGACGAGAAAGGTTTGTGCTGTTGTCAATGCGTTTCCGCGTAGTCCGAGAAATAAGGAGGATCCCGCCATCTGTAATCGGCTTCATAAGCAGGTGGCCTCATGTTGCTGGTCCCGATTGTCGACCTACCTTGGTGTCTAATATCACTTGGGTAGCGGATGACTGATACTTGAGAAGTAGAGTATTAGAGAATCTTCCTGCGACGGCCATCAAATGTCACTGTGCTACCGTACCCCAGATATATGTATCCCCAGGTATTTCCCCAGGTCTTGGCGGCTATCCTCCCGGATACGTGGCAACTCACAGAAGATGATCAGGCCATTCCCCATGGGGGACCGGAATAGCACCCTTAATCCGGGACTAGGCGGCCTGCCAGGCCCCTTTCCGTGGGGTTGCCATGACAGATCCCTTCATTCCATATTCAATGTCGCTCTTGACTTCAGGTCTGATCACGTCGAGGGCCCGATTTTGTTGGAACTGATTAAAAGGCCAAGCCTCTCACAGCCTAGTTTGGGTAATTAACCAGAAGTCGGTGGCAGCTCCGGATTGAAGTCAAATATCCAATCCAAAGAATCTAGCTGATCCAAACCCCCCAGACTGTGCCCATCAACATCCATACTAAATACGGACCTTGGGGTTTCCATTTGAATTTCCTATCCTATGCTTCTTTCTAAAGTACTTGGAACGGAGTTGTTGGGAGCATTTCCATGGGTGGGTGGGGCGATTGCATGCGCGCCGATGTCGATGGCCTGTGAGAGAAATTGCAGCAGAATCCCCGCGTCCGACAGGGCCGCCAGCAATTGATGGGAGTGCGCAAAAGCCCTTCTACCTGCGCATTTAGCCAAGAAATATATGGCACGAACAACATCGTTTTTGTCTGTGTCTTCTCGAGATGATGGATGACAGTGATTGAAGACGATCATCAGTGCGCACTGAAATATTAGGCTGCTCAAGGATGCGCGAAGGCCAGGGGCATGGCGGAAAGATGCTAGGCTGGCAGCCGAGCGAATAATTCGGGAACAAGCAGCGGTGCAGATTTGTAAACATTGAGAGAAAGTTCGCACAGTGGGATCAAAGGTGAGCCCGGGTCGGTTGATCAACACGCTCATATAGTCTTCCGCCAGACATCCACAGTCCCTGGGTTATTAATATGGATGACTGGCCATGGGGTATACCCTGCCTCCACGCCTTGAGTTCGTCCCGGAGCAACTCCATTTTACCCACGCTGTCCCGTCGCTCGGTGGTGGTATATAATTCCGCGAGTGTTCTGGAGCATTGATTGTGGGTGAGGCTGTCATGATGGGCTTGGCGCCTTTCATCGGTCGGCAGAACGCGCATGACGTGGTATACAGTTGCTGCAAAGAGTCTATAGAGACTAAGGTGCCACTGTTGGATGTTCTGCTCAGATGCAAGGAAATCACAGACAATATGGATAAGGACAGACTTGCTGCACTCTGCAACCTAACCAACTACTTTGGAGCCTGTCAGCTGATGGTGGATGACATGCTCAAAGTGTGCGGTAATCGTGTTAATGGTCATTAGGTCAGAAATATAAGTACCCGTGTTTGAATTGTTTCCCTTGGATTTGGATAAATGTGGTCGGATGTCACGTATACCTTGCGGAAGACCTTCGGTAACCGAGCCGCCAGTTGAAGGACAGTGAGGAGGATCATAGCTATTCGCAAGTGGTCACCTTGACATGTCCCACGTCACATATTGCTGATTTTCGACAACATATTTCGGACCAGAAAATAAGGGAGGATCCCATGGTGCGAGAAGTCACATCGCAATTTTGAAAGATGGGAAAGGAAGGCACCAATACTTTTGGAAACATTGGCAAGTCACATGAACACAGAAGATCCGAATCAAGATTCCATCCACAACATGCCTTTTCCTTTATTTTAAACTAAATTCAAAAATGGCTTAGAAGCCTAATATCCCCCTGACCTGAGAATGATAGTCGAAATAGGATGTGCCACTCTGTGTCTCAGGAGTTGAATTGTTACAAGCAAACCGAGCCGCCAGTCCACCCAGGTTTTGATACAACTGTGAAATAGCTATTTCAAGTCTTTGTTGAGCGTGAACGGGAGAATTTGTAGAATATTAATGAAAGCAGGCGTGAAGAACTCATGTATCGCAAGTGATAGGCGACATGTTGAGAATGGTGGCCCGTTGAAGCAGGTTCAAGTGTCACTGCAGGTGCGCCAGGCCTCGATGTCAATTGATGTAGAGGGTGCAGAGCCATGATTTGGGGACTTTTGGGTGACCCGGTGGACCGGTGTTGATTTGCCTTGTTGCGGCCGTCGCAGTTCTAGCCACTGTGCCCGAAATCTCAGATTTGATCCCTGGCGAAAATTTCCACACGCCGAGGTCTTGCTCCCTCCAATCCGCCAGAGGTTGCACTACACCTGCATGTCTTACATAACGAGGCAGTAGATGGGCATGCCCATGGTGTTGGCGTTCATCTGGCCAGGGGCGTTCTGAAAGTTCTTGGACTCCATTTTGTGTGAGAGTTGTAAGTCTGTGATGACTTCTGGTTTTCTTTGAAATATGATGAAGTGGATTTGGATCTGTGGTGTGTTGACTACCAGGTGAGGGCTATTGATCAGGAACAGGCCTCCCATGGGTATCTATAGTCGAGAGATCTGTACGGAACGATGACGGGCAACTCAGGCTGCCTCGACAAGACTATGATGTTGCCGCAATTTGCCAAGCCCAAGCATTGTCTGCGCATCTACATTTTGATTTGCGCTAGTATTGTCCCTTGCTATTGTACCGACGTTTCGGGCAACTCCTCAAAGAGTATGAGATTTACAGAGTCGTATGGTCTTGAGGTTCGTTCAAATCAACTTTGCGCTGGTCCCGCTCTCCCTGGTTCTAGAAAGTTATCCCTCCATCAATTGGCAAGAAATATTCTAGCAAAGTCTCAGACTCTCTGAAGGCGGCATCATGTGCCGTTCATGGAGACTTCCTTATTATATTGCTTTTGTCAGTTCTTCCACGTGTTGCCATTGCCGTGGAGTGCTCCTTGTTCGTGATGCAACAATACTAGGACACAATCATAAGCAGTTCGAAATCTGATCCATCTCGGCTCTTTCAGCATTTCCTGTAGCATGGACTCAGCGGCAAACAATTCTACATGAACGGATTGATACTGGCCCGTCTGTTTTACGTGCATTTCGTATTGTCTCCCCTCGGCTAATGCTAGGGCGACCTCGTAAACCTCATAATGCATCCGTCAAACTCAGTCCTGCCGTGAAAATTTGCTTGAAAATAGAGCCGACTATCTCGGAATCGATGCGAGAAAGTCACTCATCTGCATCGCAGTCAAACTGTCATTCTTAAAAAAAAATCCTTTTCTTTTTCAAACAAGCTCGTTGCAAACATGTGCCAAATAGGACACAACCGTTCTCTAGGGTAGGCTCGGCATGTGCTTTTAGTGATGCGTTGTGATATCCCGCAGCGACTAGATCCAGACCATACATAGGCCATGCCAAGTGGATAATTGGATGCTCCCAAATCCACGCAATTCGAGCCGAACAACTTTTGAAAATTACACAATAATTGAATATATATGTATGGGAATTCCAATTCCGAAAAGCTTGACAACAAGCACCATTTTGGGTGTTGCCCGCTAGCCTCGTTAATCACATCAACCCCACCTTGCTTATCTCTTCGGGCCCGCTTGTATTTACCCATCTATATACCATAACTAAAGGACTGCTCCACTCTTTACGGGTAGTACGATACTAATTTCCACCCATAAATCCTACTTTTACTAACAAATTATTAGCAGAAGGGGTTTCTTTGCAGGAAAGTGGCCTATGTACCAACATTACAGGGTATATAGCTGTTAAGGATTTTCAACTACTTAGAAGCTTCCCCCACCAGAACGACTCCTCCCCCCCGAAGGGGGGGTGTGAGGAGATTTAGAGCCCCCTTCTTTTACCTCCTGCAGTGACTGCAGGGCAATAACCTAGTCTGTACCTAGACATGAGACGAGTTTGACATACCACCATTCAACAAGAATGCACCCACCAATCTCTATCGGGCTCATCGTCCACTTGGAGAAGCAATCATGGCCACAGTAGCAAGACCCTCCGGCGATGTCACTCTTCGGGAGATCAAGCAGAACCAGGCGGCCCTGATGAGCCGGATCAACGACGCAGTGTACGCCGGTAGCGGAGAGTCGATCCCCTTGATCGACATAGGCCCTTCTCTCAGCGGCAGCTCAGCGGCCAGGAAATCTGTGGCAGCCCAGATCGGGAAAGCATGTCGTGAGATAGGGTTCTTCCAGATCACGAATCACGGGGTCAGCCAGCAGGCTCAGGACGGCATCCTGGAGCAAGCAAGGCGCTTCTTCCACGAGTTACCCCTGGCCAAGAAGCAGGAATTGCATATCGACAACTCACGCCTGCTTCGTGGTTGGGAGCCCAGCGATGTCTCCAACGTTAACCCTGATGACTGGAGCAATACGGGCAAGGAGACCAAGGAGGCTTTCAACTGGGGCTACGAGCCCAAACTCGACCCCACGGGCGGCGATGGGAAATATGTGGAGCTGGATTTGGTGAAATACCCAGATGGGGCAAATGTCTGGCCCAGTGAGCAAGATCTCCCTGGATTTTTTGAGACGATTAGGGAGTATCACGGTCAGGTAGGCAATCTCCAATGCGGGGACAGTCTTGAGCTTGTTTCGCTGACAGTGTGGCCTAGGTTCTAACGCTCGCACGGCATCTATTGAGGCTGTTTGCTCTGGCAATGGGACTAGAAGAGTCTTACTTTGATGCAATGTCAACCCACCCAGGAACTATCGCCCGCCTGCTATGCTATCCTCCGCAGAAGCCCAAATCGACGGATGATCCAGTCAGAGAGACAGAAGACATCGGCCTCGGCGCGCATACCGATTACGAGTGCTTCACATTGCTCCTGTCGGATTCGAACCCAGGGTTGGAGGTTCTTTCGCCTACTCCCGACGCGGCTACGGGCCGGCCCAAGTGGATCTCTGCACCTGCACCACCGAATTCACTTACAGTGAACATTGCGGACTTTTTCGCGCGGTGGACGAATGGGGAGTTCAGAAGCACTGTTCATCGGGTCGTCAACAGGAGTCCCGAGAAGGAGAGGTACAGCGTGCCATTCTTCTTCTCGGTCAATTACGACCAGAAAGTGACGACGTTGCCAACGTCTGATTCGGAGCCCGTTCCATCAGAGAGCGAGGAGATCCAGGCCGGTCCCTGGATTCTGGAAAGACTCCGAGCTACATTAAAACAAAACTAGGATCAATACAGCTGGATGCGTGAGTGGACATCAACTATTCTTTCCGCTGTATTCAAGGTAGCACCACATGCAAGCTGACTACAAATGTTTTCCTGGGAAGTTTGATCCCCTAGCCATCCTGGAAGCCTAGGACTCTGGGCTAGGCTTTGAAAGGCACCCTCCGTCCCAGTCACAGCACTACTTGCCATTTTACAAAAGTTTTGACAGGCGTTAGGCAATAGGCAATAAAGAGTCTCAATTTCTGCACATACAATGGGTCGGTGCATATGATTCAAGAAGCGATGCGACCGTTAAGCTCCAGGATATCCTGGAATTAGCAAGATGTGCGTCAGGAATGGAACTATTGGAATTTAAAGATTGAAAAAGTACCTTGAAATTTGTTGCAGTTCAAGCAAATTATGAGAACTTTAACCCAAGTTACAGCAATCCATCATTGCGGTACCTATCAATTCCTGAGTCCCCGACCGCGACTGCTTCAACAACGCTAGCGTTGCCACTGTGTCCCTGAAGTTTGTATCGGGCTTTCTAGACTCGGCGCCGTCTCAATGAGATGATGATCAGGTCGAGTAAATTCTTCCATGTACCCTGATTGGAAATATAAACCACTGGACCGGGAACCAATTATCTCGGAACTAAAGCGGCGCGGCGCGGTTCCCTTAGAGAGCGGCGAACCCACCTAGTCAGTGCCTGTCCCAAATTTTGACCTTGTGAGTTTGACAAATTTTGTGGAACTTCTAATTAGAGAGCCATGCGTAAGATGGTGTAGTCACTAGAGATGGACTAATTTCTTCCTACTTCACACAGCACCTAGGTAGGAGCCTCTTTCTCGAGCTCCGAGTCTTTTTCAACTTTCCCAAAAGCACACATACCCGCAACAACCACGCGAATAATGCAACACTATTCAAGAGATTAGCCACGCGACTTGAGATCATCGATTCGGATTTTTAGCCATTTTTACTCCCAGTAGTAGGCAAGCACTTGGCGAGATCCTTCTACCGCAGGTCTCAACCCTCGAACCGACCCTGGCCGAAGAGCTTACGTGGTTGATATTGGAGATGGAAGACGAAGACATCATTTCACTGCGAGTTCAGGCTCCCCATCTATATGTCCATTTGTTTTTTTCCCTGACACGCCCGTATGTAGCATCGGTGACGGTAACGCTCTGCGAGCTCAAGTCCGGCGATTAAAGGACGATATCTTGAGAAACTCCACGGCAAGCACTAGCGAGGGAGTCGACTCGGACGATCAAGAGATCCTTACACCGAGCAGCTCAGACGAAGACAGTAGCCTAGATGAAGAAATATGGGCCACCCCAGATGAAACTATCAGCCTGATAGCAGCAATGACCGCGGCGCCAGAGGTGCGCACAACTTCTTACTCTCTGCTATCTATGAAATCTGACAATGGTGACCAGAACCCCCAAGTGACCTCTGATGAACATAGACACGGGAATTCGGAAGGGCCGGAAGAGTCTGCCCATGCCTCTGCAAATTCAGAAACCACGAGGTCCGCGCGAGGCGACCAAGGAGCTGAAGAGTTCTTCGAGAAGACTCGGGATCCGGCTGGCTGGCACGCCCCTAAGGAGCTTGCCACCAGTTTCGCAACCTTCCAGAGGCAAGGCACACGAATCAAGATCTCCCGGCGTTACAAGTGCCACGACCCTTTGGCAACCACACCGATGTTTTCTTACGCCCCGGGAGGAGACCCAATGATATCTGGGGTCACCGGTCCAGCACCCAAGGAGAGCGAAAAAAGTAGCGTGACCAGAGCGTCCCGCGTATCAGGGCATGCTGGACTGGCCGCCACCGCCCAAACAATTGCCGAACAACCACAGGCTCCAGCACCTATGGGAGTCGTCCGTCATGCTACGCCGGCGCGGAGGGCAACGCGAGTTGCCGCAAACCCCCTTCACGATACCTTGACCGGTTGTCCTCCAGAACTGGAAATAGTGTGCGCCTGCTGCTTGTGTACCTCGTTCTGCGCAGGAGGATTGTTCGTGGCGGGCTCATACATATTTGGTTGACACTGACCAGCAACGAGTCCTTGGCCTCGGCCTGGGTTTAGTATGGTCGCAAGGCTACTTGACGTTGGAAGGCGTCGCTAACCGTCCTATCTACATCACGTGGGCTATTCGTCGTGGGTTTTTAATATGCTCCGTAAGGGTCAAGGTTCTTGCTAGGAACGCAAGTCGCTCGCTCGAAGCAGGGCTCCTCTATTGACAGTTCGCTAGCAGAGACGCACTGACGGTCAAAAGTTTGAGTAGAAGCAAGGAAAAGTTTAATAAAGAAGCCTTAAGCAGTGGACGTTCTTGTGCAGATTTCTTCGTCACTCATCATCACGATGCCGCACAAACTGTCCGAGCCTGGTATGGTTTTTTTTTGTTCATGCTTTTATATAGACCAGCCACTGTTTTACAAAATTTGAAGCGCTCAATGCTGCCTACTCGGCGTCCAGAGGGCATATCGGAGGCTTGTTGTTTACCTGGATACCACCGCGCTTCTTGTCATCGCTGTCGTGGAAAGGCAGCGCCCAACCTCCCTCAGACTCGGGCGTGGCAAGCCACAGCCGCAGCAGGTGACGGCGAGGGTGTGGTGGAGGGAAGTCTGTGATTCATCCTGTTAGCAAGAGCCCGAACCTTTCTAGCATTGTAATCATGATATATCCAACGTACCTTTATAAGCCGTCCGTGCGTGCAGAAGGTGCGCATCACTGACAAATTGAATATCGCCAACCTCAAGAACCATGTGCAGCGCGAGCCTCTGGCACGTCTCCTCGAGGATGGTCAGGGCCCTCCACTGGGCCTCGCTCAGGGGCGGGATGACGCCCTTGTCGGAGAAGCGCGTCAGGGACTTGACAAAGTAAGGGTCCCACTTGCAGTAGACCCGGCCCTTGCCCCGGGGCTCGAGGTAGAAGACGGACGTGCGGATCCACTCCTCCTCCCCCTCGCTGACCTCGCCCTTGCGGTCAAAGTACCACACCGGCTGGGTCAGCAGCTCCGCCACGTCCGGGTGCTCGGCCTGCAGCGTGTTCCACACGTTGTGGATGCTGACGATGTCGCTCTCGCCGCCCTCCTGCGCCCGGTGGACGCACAGAAGGCCCACGATGTCGCCCGGGTCCGCGTGGAAGAACTGCCGCGCAGTCGTCCGGTAGATGCGCACCCGGTCGATCTGCGTCGGGTCGTCGCCCACGTCCTTGACGTGGCCCAGCACGTGGCCGCGCCCGTTCTGAGAGATGAAGTACCCGATGTAGGTGCCCAGGCCCATGTATGCCACTGCGTTCTTGTGCGGGCCCCACTCGCCGGCCGGGAAGCGCTTGAAGAGGATAAACCCCTTGCCGTTGAGGAGGTCTTCCCGCAGGGCTTGGAGAACCTTGCCTAGTCTAGGGAGCGGGAAGTTTTCCTATGCTGGCTGGTTAGCTCATGTGAGCTTCAGGCTGGCCCCCCTGAGTTCTGCTCAATTGGACCGGAACAATTGGTGAAGGCCTACTTTGGTGATGCCGGTCAGAGGAGTGCCGGACTCGATAAACCGGTCGGCGGTGTCACTCAACTCCTGGACTTCATCGTCGGTGAAGGGGTGGATCCATTTCTCTGGGTTGTTGACATAGTCTTCCTTCCGCCACAATGTTGGGCCAGTGATCTCCTTGGGGAACTCGGAGTACGGCTTCAATTGGTCGTAGATGGGAGGGTGTTGACCTGATGTCCTGATGCCGTCTGGGAAGATGTCTCTTGGGGCATCGTGATTCTTGGAGCGAATAGCAGCAGTATTAACCGGCTCTTCAATGAGTGCTCCTGGTGCCATGTTGGAAGACTAGTCCTTGATCAGAATCAAGATAATGCTACGCCACTTGCTTTTTTACCCCCACTGTCGATGGAAGCTTGAGGCTCTTCTACACATCCACTTCCGCAAGAGGGTAAAATACGAGGTGGGTGCCCCAATGGCTCTTATACTCCCAGCAGACCTCGCCAGTGCGGGGTCTCCCACGCTCGACAGTCCTCTTAGCACGTCGCAGTGGTCAATGACGTGACAGGTCTTTTCCACAATGAGTTTTCGGCTGGCTCTGCAACTCTGCTGCGACGGGCTGCTCCTCTGGGTATCGCCGCTCATTGACGAGATCCGAACTGCCGATGGCGTGCTCAGCTCCGTATCGCCGCGTCTCGGCGCGACCACCGATTGCACAACGCCCTCTCCTAAGCCACCGAATAAGGCGGGGGCAGCCGGGATCCAAATTCGAACGCATGGCCGTATGATGATCTTAGGTTTACGTGGGTATTGGTCAAGGGCCTCTGTTGTTTCGAGACCATCGAGATGACGAAGAATGTCTCAAGAGTTGCGATGTCGCTGGCCGTTGTGGGTGCATTGTTGCTTACCTTGAGAGGAAAAAACCCGGGAAAGAGTCGTCATCAGCAGAGAATGAAAAGTGCAGGGATGAAGAACTCAATGTGAGTTCAGACTGCTGCGTGGTTTGTCCACCTGCCCAGCTTCTCTTCTGCTCCATCTCCTGTCTTCAAAGTCCGCCGTAACGGCCTGTGCCACTCGGAGCCGTGACCATCCGCTAGGTTCCGTGGTTAGCCGGGACTCATCGAAGCTGCCCGGCAGCGTGCAGGGGCCGTCAGGACACGCGAGGAGCTTCACCCTTTGCCAGCGATTTTGTTGACTCCATTCCATGGCTCTTGCGGCACACGAGAAAGACCAAGCTTAACGAGACCAACGGCCTGTGGATTGGAAACATTCTTGAATATGCAATCTCATCCTAATCGTATGTGCACATGCCTGGCACAACCCTACTCCATTTGCCAGAAGTGCTGCACTAGCCTTCCAGGACGTACGCGCTGACCAGCATGTATAACAACATGCAACCCATCATCAAATACAAATACAACTGCAGTCCGCATAGCTGGACGTGCATGTCAGAAGTTCATTCTAAAAGCAGACCAACAACGCCATACAATCCAGAACCACCCACCAGCACACCCCGGATGGTGCCAAGACACAGCAGAGCAAGCTCGCTCAAGAAAGGATCGACTCCTGACAAAATATCGCGGCTTGACCTTGTTGTTTAACATCCACGTTGACCCAGCCAGATCATTCCCTTGAAGAAGATAAGACCGCATCGCCACCGCCAAGATGCTTTGGCAATGGTGACCGTCTCGCTGGCGACCGCTGCCCAGGCGAGAGCGAAGGGTAGGCTCTTCGGCGCTGATGATCCTATCGCCATACTACGCTTGGTCGCTTCGTCGGCCCCGCTCCGCCTGGGAGGCCAGCAGCGCCGCCGATAGTAATCCTCCTAGCCTTACTATCGAGCCTGGCCTGCGTCGCTGCTGACAATTTGGCCGCAGCCCCTCTGGGGCTGACCATTCCTTCTAGCCTCATGCTGCCGCCCATGTTCATTCGTCTGGCCTGGCCAGCGGTGAAGGCGCGAGCTGTTCCTCCTCCGCCGGGAGGCGAGGCACTGCAGCTGATCGGAGGACTTCTTCGACGCTCGGAGGCTGCGGTACCCGCTCCGAACCCCTCCCCTGATCCGCTTCGTCGTCTTCGGTCTCGGGAGATCCCATTTGTTGATGAGGCAAGCGGTCCGGAGTACGAGGAGGAGACGCGATGGATAGACCGTCGCCTGCTGTCGATGCCGCTACCAGAGGAGCCGACGCTAGAGACACGCTTCGCGTTGGCGCTCGCAGTGCTCCCCAACGAGGATAGGCGGTCTCTTCTCTTGGCGAGGTGAAGAGCGGATCGGAGCTTTGTCGGATCGATCGTTTTCGTGGTCGGCTCGGCGTCACTGTTCGAAGCGGCAGGCGAGAAGGAGGTGTTGGCGAAATTCGCAGGGGGAGGGCTATTTTCATCCAACGGTGTAAGTCTGGGTGGCTTTGGACTCGACCTCAAGGATCCAGTAGATCGTGGAGAAGAAAGGTGGTTACCCGTTCTGTCCACATCAAGGGCTCGTAATGGAGAATTCCTGTCTGACGCACCAGCTAAGTTTAGTCGCATTGAGGGAGGTGCCGAGAGCGGTGACCCATCGTCCTGAGGGGGTTGGGATTTGGCCAGAAAACCTGCCTGGAACCTGCTGGGTTTAGCCAAGGGAAGGCTGGCGGTCTTTGGCACCACCAGTGAAGGGCTCGAGTCCGATCCAGAATCGCCTGCTCCATTAAGGTATGGCGGCATTGCTGGCCGTGGAGGCACAGCTACATCAGGAGAAGCCTCCCGGCCTTGTGGGATTGGACTGGGGTCGAATTTCTTCGGCGTTTTATCATAGTCTGCGAGCGTGCCTGAAGTCTCTTCGTCCCGCCAGCGCAACACACGTTTTGGGGTCGACTTCTTTTTCACGGGGGTGAAGGAAACTCCCTTCTTTGCGTTCACTGCCTTCCGGCGTCTGGGGGACTTCAATGGAGAGCCATGCTCACGGACCGGTGTCGGTGGCGCGGCTGCTAGTGATGGTGCGGGAATCGGCTTGATATGGATACTGGAGCCTTTCTTCCTCTTGGGCGTTCCTCGCTTGGAAGGCGGGAACATCTCAGCGGGCATCACAGATCCATCAGGCTTGATGACGTTGGACGCCGCAGAATAACCTGTCTCAAGCAGACCTTTGATGACATCCTTCGCGTGTGCGACGGCGTCCTCCTCATCCATGGCCACGAGCTCCGTCATGGAAGACAGTATTTCAAACTGAGCAGTGAGAAGCGATTGGATGGTTGCAGCATCGGCGCCTTTTTCTTGCTCCAGGACTTGCTGATTTGCCTCCCGCATAAGCTGTGCCTTCAGGAGGTCAGCTTCACGGGCCAGGCTTGCTGCCTCACCACAGTCCGCGATTCCATCACCAGATGGGAGCTGGACAATGCTGTGCTGCAAGGCAGAGTCGATAGCTCGTTCCCAGTTCGAGCGTTCCAGCTTCTGGTGGAGATGCTGCCGACTTGACTCTAACTCAGCCAGGATGCCCTGTGCGGTCTTCCGCATCGCCTCCAAGTTTGGCGGCATGCCTTCGTCCTCTCGCTTATCACAAATAGTATCAAAAGCAGCGATCCAAGCGGAGAGCATGCCGATACGTCGCTCGAAGAGCTTCAAACGCTTCATGGTGTTGATCTTGTCTTGTCGCTCGGCCGACGAGTTCTCATATGCAGTTCGAATGCGCTGGACACCCTCGCGGTAAACCTGCTGCCTTTTTTCAAGATTCTTCTTGAACTTGGCGAAGAAGGTGGCCTCTGCAGTCTTCTTCTCCGCCTGCAGTTGCTTGATCTGCTCCATTTGCTCATCGATCTTGACAAGGAAGTCCTTGACGTGGCGATTAACATTGAAAACGTTTCGGGTGACCTTGGTCTGGATGTTCTTGGCACGATTGGCGTAACGAAGGGTGTTTTGGGTCTCATCGAAGTGTTCGCTCGAGGGACTGACGCACACAATCATGACGGTCTTGCAGTTTCCGCCGAGCGAGAACTTTAACAGCCTGGTGAGTTTGCTGTTGCGGTATGGAACGTGATTCTTCTTCTTGGGATCGCACAGGGCGTTGATGCAGCTGCCCAAAGCCAGCAAGGACTTGTTGATATTGGCGCCTTCCAGCAGCCTTTCTCCCCTGTTCTTCGTAGCACTGGCTCGTTCACTGCCAGCAAGGTCAATTATGCTCAGCGTTGCCATTGTATGAGGCTCGTTGACAGCGGCATTGCGATCCTTCTGTGCCACATTAATCTGCAAAACTGCGTGTGAACGCGACGAGGTCTCGTTGGCTGCTGTCGGAGACACTGTCCGGTATTCATTGCCTTGCACGATCATGTCCATGACTTCCTGCACATCCTTCGGGTGGTGGGTTGTCAGCCCAGCCACAGTGACGGCCTGATTCGAATCCTCTCGGAGCATCAAGCCCTGCTTGCTGCCGCCGGGGACCAGCAAGTCGCGTATTGTCTCGTTGTAGATCTCAAGGTAAGACAGGGTTATCTCGGCGGTCTTCTCTTCGCTCCTTTCGGCAATCTTCTCGAACAATTCTTGCATGGTCATGAAAATGATGCCGGGCTGCGCAGCCGTGCCGGTAATTGTGTGTGTTTTCCCGCATCCTGTCGCTCCGTACGCAAATACTGTGGCATTGTATCCGTCCAAGACGCTGTCCAGCAGGTTCTTTGTGGTTGCTTCGTAGACTTCGGCTTGGGTGACATTTTCGTCAAATATTCGATCGAAGGCGAAGACCTGGTCCTTGACCTTCTTTCCCGACGCGGGTACGACGGATCTCGAAAATTTCTGCATGGGGTTGTCCTCGGGAGGATCGAATACGCTGTCACGTCCAAGTGTCAGCTAGAAGCTAGGAAAGCGTTGAGGGCAACTGGGCTGAGGAGACTTACAGACACCGGTGGTCAACTACTTTGACAATGTTTCGAATACCTCTTTGATGCAGCTTGGGTGTCGGCGCCGCGGCCAATGAGCCGTCGCCGAGGAAGTGTGTGCCATCGTCATTCCTTACCCTTCAAGGGGTCAGCAGGATCGGGTGCGGTAGACAGCGGCTGCTTTCTCGAGGGAACGGGACCTACACTTGGGCGGCTTCTCTGATAGTGAAGGGACGCACTCGAACTGCATGCAAAAGGTCAGAGGCTGCGGCATTAGAGTAGTAATGGCGTTGGCAGCGGCTGGGTACTGACCTGCGACAGTGATAGAGGATGCTCCTGGGTCAAGTGCAGACATGTCGATTGGGTTGATGTTTCATGGACGGTTGGGATGCTGCCTCGGTCTGCACCCGGAGGTGTTCTCGGCTCGATTCGACTCGGTCTGGGTTCGAAGGACGGATGGGGTAGAATGGGAATAGTCGTTGAGACGAGAAAGAGTGCAGCTGGAGTAGCAGAGGAGCCAGGCCGCAGAGACGAGAAAGGAGACAAAAGATAGGAGAGTCTGCACCTTCGGGGCAGGGTAATGAAAAGGCGAAGCTGGCTCTTAGTATGAACAAACAAATGTTTCGGTACACGAAGCTAATGGAGAAGAGGAAAGCAGCTGAACTGAAGCGTTGGTGTTGACAGCGAGCGTGCGGGCAGGCTGCCGGCAAGCACAATTTACCTGGGGTTAGTGACGTCGGAGTCGGCGTATAAGCTGTCGAGGCTTGACTTTTTGTCGAGCTCGAGCTTTCACGGACTGCCGTGGACTACATGCAGGTAGGGGCCCTTTACTTTTCAAGGGGCCGTGCCTGCCTGCCAGTTGGCCTGGTCAATATTTTGGAATCCACGTCCCGAGTGGGGCCCGTTTCCCCACCAACAACACTAGTGCCCAGCCCTTGCAGCTCGCTTCTTGTAATTGGCCAACCACTTACGCCATTATCGGTACGTACCTCATGTGTAAAAGGGGATTGCAAGCATGCAGACGCACGACAGGCAAGTTGCTAGAGTGGTACCGAGCATACTCGCCTCCAAAAATAACATGAGATGGTATTGATCTTGCTGCTCAAGTGCATCGCAAAGATCTATAACTATTAGTAGAGCTTGCATGCAGGTACGATCACTTTGTCGGCCTCCTGCAGCAACATCTGGCCATTCTGTGTTATGGCACAAGTGCTTGGCCAGAATATTGACCGTACATGCCTAGTATTGCCAAACAGCAACAGTCTCTTTCTTATTGCAGCTACGCTCACGCTGCAATTCAGCATCTGACCGGACACGGCAATATTTGGCTGGACTATTGCCTTTGCAGCAGAGTCTTGAACCCAAAAATACTCACGGCTCCGGCAACCTTTTTTCTGGGAACAGATGTTGACGCTTGCTGTAGAACCGGGCTTGTTTTCAAAGCCAGCAGCAATGCCAGTTTGCGGGTAACAACTATTTACATTCAGCAAGAAATATCCAGGGGGAGGTGCTTACGAGACACATGTACAATGAAAACATTTACTGCTGTCAACAGCCAATTTATGTACAACACTCCACTCCACCATGCCCTCGTGCAGAGACACGTGGCCAAGCTGATCGCGAAAAAGGCAGGTATGTGAGGTAGTCGTCGGAATCGAGGCTCCTTTAATACCTTTTCGAGGACACTCCTCCCAGAAAATCAACCTAAGAGACGTTGTGGTGGACTTTGCAGGAGGAGTAGAGGTCTTGGTAAGGAGGCTTGCACATTGGCGTCTTCGAAATCATTGGCTACCTTGCTTGAAACATCCAAGGCTCTTTCGTTGACAACGAGGTTATCGTCATTGAGGGCCCATAATGGCAGGGCAGACCTGGTATGCCAGCAGAGTCAGTACATAGCGTAGCACCACTAGTTTCAAGTCAGACAGGAGACCCGGAGCTAATGCGCTGGGGGGCCCCGGAGAAATCGACTCAAACATAAGCATAGAAATAAGAATATGTTCAAGTTTGGATGTTGGTGTGTCTCTGACCCGACTTATCTATGCAGTAGTTTCTCATTTAATTCAGAAAAGATTTACTTCTTCAAATGTGATGTCCAACAGTCAATGTTTGTTACGCAGAAGAGTGCATTGCACTGCCGTATTCTCGGGACCCAAGCCGACCCCAACCCATTGAGTCACCGACACGGACAGTTCTCTTTCATTATCGCTCCAATGAAGATCTCCTAGAACCAATCTTCTCCCCACACATCATGGGCCGTGAGTTTCTCTTTTGTAGCAACAAGTCGCGTTCCCAAAGAAGAAGAGTGGCTTGAGACTTACAAGGATGAACCGTAGCGAATGTACAATCCGTCATCTGGGGCTAGACACTTGACCAGCCTTAAGAAAAAAGACCATGTTTGCAAATCCTCTGCCATACAAATACTTATCGACGGAAACGAACACTTCTATCCCGACTACTAAATAGTTGTTCCTTTTAATTCATCCGATTACTCATTATGTCGTTCCTGCAAGCGCGAACTGGACCTAGCTTACAGCCTGGTTTGTGGAGGTGGTGAGGGTTTGACCCTGAGGTGCCTCTCCACAATGGATGGCCGGCCACCTTCCAACACACCACAGGCGGAGCTATCCGTCCTGTGCCCTAGGTCTTTTGACAGCCCAACTGGTGCCGACCTGCCTGCCCAGACAACGCAGGGCAGCCCAGGCTGACAGGGGCGATGCAGACCGTTGTCTTCATGAGGGCTAGCTTGCAACGTCTGCTGCACGAGAGCGATTGCCTACCGTTACACACGCCGGCACTCACTCCTCACTGCCGACGTGCTGCATGAGTGCTAAAGCGACGTCTGCGTCCCACCTCAACAATGTGCGCTCACGTCCAGCATTTCCACCAAATGCGACTTCTCTGTTGAGCAGCCAGGGACCGGAGACAGGTTGTGTCCATCTTCATTCGAACAAGCCTTGGGTAGTGAGCGGTCACCGCCTTTAAGTCCAGAACGGCGAGGCTTCCAAGTGGGCCGACAATGTCAGCCAGCACGCCTCTCAGCCGCACTGTCCAGCAGACGCACGTTGGCGACGCGGGTGGGACGAGTCCGAGTCCGAGTCTGAGTCTCTGGACCTTGCTGCGAGATTGCTCGCCATCAGCCTCTGCTTCCTTCATGCGACACAAGCGCCAGGGCGTTGTGTCGATTGGTCACACAGAGACGAGCAGTTGTTTCCATCACCCTTGAGACTTCATCCCTTGCGCGTGCAGGATGGCGCATGCATTGCATCGCTCGAGCCGAGAGCTCGCAACGGCGGCGTTCAAGGTTTGTTCCCGAGCGGCCGCCGCCCCACAGCCTCGAAGATGGCTCGCATCTCCTACCTGGCACTTCCTGGCATTTACCACAAGCAGGCGGTGATCATCAGCTAGTGCTGGTCCTCCACGGTGAGCTCTGATACCTAAAGGATTCGGAACCCTGCGTTTGCGCTCAGGAGTTCTAGCCGCGTACTGTGGTGAGATTTTCTGCGTAGGCATCTGATCTCCTGAGGACAGGATCACTCTTTTTCTTTTCTTGCTTGTGGAACAAGCCGTTCGACAAGTTTGCTCTCGTCTTTTTCGCCTGAAGTCCGTACTACTGTCCCCATTTGTTCCGTTCGGAGAACCATTGTGACATCTTTCGCTCAGATTTGTCAGTATCCGCACTCGTTGAAGGCTTGAAAAGCACCAACAAAGCGCCGATCTGGGCAGAATTCCACTGAATACAGCGCACTTGTCCAGTGCGGTCCTCAGAGGTCCGAGTTGACCCTGGAGTCTCGCTCGCTTCCGCTGATCTAGCCACTGGGCCAACCAACAGGGGACGTCAGCGTCCTGTACGGGACTGATTTTGCCCATCATGACGACAACAACGTCGACATACTCTTCCCCAATCCAGTCGTCTTTCCCCCTGGACGCCCTCACAACAACTTTTACTCCGCCAGCATCTTGTAGTGGCGTATATAGCTCAGGAGGGGTTGCAGTCATCGATGCGGACCTGGCTTGCCTCCCCCAAGGCTTCACATCCCTCTCAACAAACTACTTCTCGCCCGGCATACAATGTCCGGCAGGCTACGTCACAGCATGCAACGACAACGCAGGCGTAAGCTCCATTACAACAGTAACGTGCTGCCCGTACCGGGGTGATATCACCCTCGGTTGTGTAACACCAAGCACGCTGAGCGACGTATGGGAGACGCTCTTCTGCACGTGGATCGCGCCCGAGTCCGGGACCGTCGTGAGCGTCACACAGTCCGAAGATGGTACGACCTCGACGGAGGCGGTGACAATGGGGAGCCCGGGAGGCATCAACGCGCTCGGCGTCAGGATGGTCTATCAGAGCTCCGACCTCGCCGCCGCGTCGGGGACGGCCACCTCTGGGACGAACACAGCAACATCCACCGGCGCAACGAATACTGGGGCGGCCGGCGATACGGACGATAGCAGCGCCGGACTCTCTACGGGCGTGACCATCGCCATCGCGGTAATTATCCCGGTAGTGGTGATCGCCATCGGGGCAGGGCTGTTCCTCTTTATACGCAAGCGCAAGCAGGCGCAGAAGGCGCAGCAGCCGGGCGAAGGGGCTGGCGCGGGGATGCCGCACGACTACAGCAAAAATGGATACAGCGCTGTGGCCTCTGGAGCCGGTGGTTATTACGACCCGAAGAGCCCTGCCCCGCCTTCAGAGGTGTCCGGCGTCGGAGCTTATGGCGTGAAGAATCAGCAGCAGGAGCTGGTAGAGCTTGGACAGCAGGAACCGCCAGTCGAGTTGCCTGCTGATCACTATCGGTAGGGTGGGCGGGCTAACGGGAACGAGTAGATGTCGTTAGGAGGTCTCAGATGAGGGGCATATTGTTGAAAACACATAATGTATGTATTTCTACTAATAGCGTCTGGTGTTGTTGCTGCGAGGCATTGGGCCCTAGAGTGCCATGAGAGACATGAGTGACCTGGGTTGGAATAAGAAGCGAATGTATTTGACCAGATCTACGTGTATTATTTTTGGAGCCTCTTATATCAGATGCAGAACATGTCTAAGCCACAACGGCAACAACTGCGCCGCATAGCATGCTCAGTTGTGGCACATGCCTCAACCAGACTTTCTTTCAAGACCTGCAGAGGAACATCTGTTTCCGTCTCTCCTGCCTCGGAGCCGACCTATCAGGACACTAGGCTGCAGTGTCTGGCGGCGTCGGCGGCCCTACCTGGCCCACGGCCTCCCTCACCACGTCCCGGAAGCTCTCCCCCAGCGCCTCCATCACGACACTGACATCTGGTGCCTGAGGCACAGCACTGTCTTCCTGTCTGGCTATCGCGCCGGCGTCCCACCCATCCTTGACGCCCTCGGCGCCAGTCTTGCCCGAGACCTTCTCTCCCTTCACGTCCCTGCCTCTTCTGACGGGCCCCTGGGGAGTCGCAGGCGTGATGAGCGTGCCATCCAGTGATGATTCCCACCGCATCAGGTAGACTCCTGGCCCAGACATGTCATCTCCTTCTGAGCTGCCCCGCGGGGTGTTGCGTTTGCTACCACCATCCTTCTCCCCGGCTTTAGTAGAGCTTTCATTCAGCGCGTCAAGTATACGCTGCATGCGCTGCGTGGATATGTTGGAAGCACTGGAGAGATACTCTGAGTGGGAGTCAAGAGCAGCAAGGACCGACTTCTGGGACTCTGGTGGGATCTGGCTGAATATGCCTTGCAGTGAGCCGCTCATGGCGCCGGCTGCACCTGAGCCATGTCCACTACTTTTCGCTGCTTCGGTCTCGTTGGTGTCTCGGAACCTGTGTATGGTACCGTTGGCCCAGTGCCGGAACTTCTCCCGGACATCAGTGCAGTTCTCCGCAAACTGGTGCAAATATTTATAGAGTAGATGCCGATTCCGCCTCAACAGGGCCACATAGTCCTCTACCGAAGGCGGCCTCGTCTGCACGGGGGTATTCTTACCACTACTAGGCCCCAAGTTCTTCCACTTGCCGCCAATATGGTTCTTCACCTGTTTCGGCTTGCTTGTCTCGATAAAGTCGTTCAGGAAGGTTTCCAACGCGGTGACGTGCGGTCGGAGATCTAAGCTGCCGTGAAGACTCCTGATAAATGGCTCGTAGGCAGACACGGCATCGCGCATCACACCTGTCAGGTAGTCTGGAACGGATTTGCAAAACACGTTGCTGAGCTCGTCCCTGTCTCGTACTGACAGTTGTGCTGAATACCATTCCAAGCATTGCGTGTGCTGGGCTTCACTCATGGAAGCTGTCAGTTTGGGGTCGTTCGAGTCGAGGACCACTGCAACAATAGATTTGTGCTCTGCTAAGCTCTTCCGTCGGGCTTCTTCTTGGACCTCCCGTGGCAGGGCTATGTGTTCCCGGAGGACAGCTAGCTGTTCTTTGCTCGGCTTGTCCTTGGAAGACTCGACCTTCTCGGCCTGCTTTCGGAAGTCACTGGCGTCCCACGACAGCACAAGGTTTATTATCCTGAAATCCTCATTGTCAGCCTTTATTCAATCTGGCACCGGGGATCCATTGTGTCAGCGACGTAGCCATACCTTTGCAGCAGATTCATACCGTCGTCAGCCTCCTTCGTCCAGCCAATCCAATTGGTCATCGCCGCGACACTCATTTTGGCCAGGAATATACGCATCATGCCGTTGATCATTGTTGCTGCGTTTCCGACCCTCAGCGTCTGACGAACCATCGTATACGGTACTAATTTGTGTACATTTTCGATCAACTTGACCATGTACTGTCCTTCTGCGGAAAGCACTAGAATGTGGTGAAGTAGTGACGCGATATGGAGGATCGCATAGTCTGCCGCTGCTTTGACTGCTGGCGAGTGAGCCTCAAAATCCTCATTTTTGGCGCAGTGGTCGAACAGCTCGTCCGCGAGATTCCCGTGAACAAGCTCACAAACACATTCGTTCCACGCCCTCTCAAGCTCTGTTGCCTGAGTGCCGTCGTACTGGGCCTTCTTCAAGTCTACCTTCTCGTCTGCCCTGGCCACCCCGCCTAGAAGACCGCGCGTGACGGCTTCGTGAATCACGCATGCCAGGGTCGCCAGAGTCTTCCTAGTGCCTGGTGCACCCTTGTCGTAAGATTCAGAGAGATTGGCGTCGGCCAGCCTTGACAGAATGCCCTGGAACTTCGTCGGCCAGAAGTCTGGAGGTAGATCGCCCAGCCCGGGAACTGGGAGGATGCATTTGGTGAGAAGAAGCTGAAGCAAAGGGGAGGCGGACTTCGGGTTATAGGACGGAGTGCTGGGCTGTGATGCGTCGTGGTTGAACGGATATCCGTATTCTTTGATAGCATATGGGTATTTGAAACTCTCAGCCTCACTATAAGTCTCATCGTGGGTGAGGATATCGAACAGGGCATGAAGCTGCGCTGAGTTGAGGCTCACAGCAGCTGCCGCTGGTGGGTCTGAAGCCATCTTGGACTTGGAAACGTGTCGTGAGTTCCGATGAACGTCTGGTCTCAAGTATCGAAGAGCAAGCTGTTCCCTGGGACTGCAAAAAGGATGTGCGGCCTGAGACGATGGGCAGAGAAGACTGTCTGTCTCTTAAAAGAGTACGAAACGGGAGTGCTGTCACCTCCGGTCACTGCGAAGAAGTGACTCCGGATATTGTGTGGACAAGCGTCCTATCCCTAACGGTGAGTGACGCAAGTAGGTTTTCAAGCAGTCTGCATGAAAAGCCGCAGCAGCTCAGTGTCCGGAGAAGAGTCCGAGACGGGGGCGCGACGCCTAAAATCACGGCAAAAAAATAAATGAAAAAATGTGGCAATGCTTTGTGGACTGAACCACAGTGCCATATGATATCAGACTTCAGATGCGAACCATGGTGAGCCTCAGACTTGGAGGTGTGGCAAGTCAAGGCGGATTTGAAGGGCGGGCTCGGATATCAGACAGGCGCGAGTCAAATAGGGGAGATGACCCTCTGAACTGCGAATGTCCGTGGCGTGGCGATCTTGTGAATAACATGTGCATCCCTAGGTCATTTCTGGCTGAGCCGAGATTCGACCAGATCAGCAACAAAATCCGTGTCCATGTAGTCCATGTAGCCCACAGAGCATAGAGCCTCAAGGCCAGGGTTATGGCCCAAACAGGGAATTCTTTGCGTTGAATGGTGCACTCCTGTTGTCAGGCCCGGTCCTTGGCCAACCCTTCAGTGCGTGGGGGATTCATGCGATTGGCAACGGACCCGAATTCAATATGGTTCGAGAAAAGAAGCAGATAAAAGTCCAATCCTTGAGCTCTCGGTGCGGGCAGCTCCAGGACAGTGTCAGTACGCAGTGAAGTGAAGTGCAAGCCTCCGTGAGATGAGGCTGCATCTCCAGGACAGCGATGTCTGGGGGTCCTGGCTCTACGGCGGCTTCTGTCGGTGACGTACCCACCTTCGGAACGCTCAGCTCAGTCGGTACCTGGGTACTTCGAGGGAACGCTAATCTTCATCCGCTCTAGCGCCAATTTGTCGCGTTCACTCACTCCGCGGTGGGAGGCTGGACTTTTCGACGTCCTGAGCTGTGTTCGTCCAACGACCACCTCGCTCAAGCTATCGCTCAGCTCCCACCACGGCCCTGCCGTCATCAATTCCACCCGCGCACTCATACTACTCGTCACAGCGGCATCCTTAGACCTCGGAAACTTTGCACAGCTGTGTTGATCAGAAAAGATGGGCAAAAAGAAGCGCTCACACCCCAATATCGAGGAGCTCCTTGAGCGCCCGTGGTGTTACTACTGTGAGCTTGTGCTCCCCCAACCGGACTCCGCTCTCTAGGCAATCCCCGACTGACCATTTCCAAGGCGAACGTGATTTCGAGGACCTGAAGCTCTTGATCTCTCATCAGAAGGCAAAGCATTTCAAATGCGACCGCTGCGGTCGTCGGCTGAACACTGCAGGAGGTTGGTCAACCCGAACACGTCGTCCGTTGTCTTGCGATTCTCCGCTGACTCCTGTCGGACCATAGGTCTCTCTGTCCACATGAACCAAGTCCACAAGGAGACACTCTCACATGTCGAAAATGCCCTCCCCAATCGTCAGGCCCTGGACGTCGAGATCTTTGGCATGGAAGGTGTTCCCGAGGAGGTCAGGGAGCAGCACAAACAAAGAATCCACCAGAACTACTGGGCGGCCCAAGACGAGCGATTTAAGGCAACAGGAAACCCACCGCCCGGCCAAGAGCGACCATCCAAGAAGCCCAGGATAGAAACCCCAGAAGAGCTGAAAAAGAGGTTCGCGGAATTCCGCGCCAAGAAAGCGGCAGGAATAGCAACAGGCACAAACGGCAACGCGAACGCGGCGCCCCCGAGTATACAGAGTCCTGCACAGAATGGCAGCCCAGGCACCTTTGTAAGTGCAAATCACGGGCGGCATCAGCAATACAAACACGCTAACACAAATCTGCCAGAACTCCCCCTTCGCTCCTCCACAACCCTACGCCCAACCTGGCTACCCGAACTACCCACCGACTGGCCCTCCTCCTGCTGCTGGTTTCCAGCAGTATCCTCCTTCCTCTCTTCCCGCACGCCCACCAAGTCTGCCAACGGCACCGAACCTCCCCCAACGGCCAGGTTACGCGGCTGGAAGTTACTATCCCGGCCAACCTGGCGCGCCAGGCTTCCCCGCCGCTGGTGGCGCATCAACAGTGGACGAGCTTGTGGCCAACGCGAGACAAGGTGATGACATTGACCAGCTCATTCGTATGGCTGAGGCTGGCATCAAGCCTGCCAAGACACCGACGGACGGTGCGCCAACCGTGCCGCCTCCGGCTGATGGCGGAGAGAAGAAGTCGAAGAAGGAGAAGGGGCGGATGGTGTACTCCGACACCGAGTTCAGCCCCGAGGAGAGGATGGCAATGCTGCCTAGATACGCTTGGACGCCTACTGTGCCGGCTTAGGTCGCGTCTGCAGGGCTGCTGCGAGATTGAAGACAGGCACAAACTCGCGTGCTTTTCAAAATCGGTGGAATCGGCTTCTGGTGGAATTATTGCACCTTGTTCATTAGGAATTCAATTCCAGGGTGTGCGGGAAAATAACAAGGCGAATCCTCAAGTTTTGCTCGTGACCGACCTCGAGTGTGCTCTCGGCTTGTCCTTTCAGAGCCTATATGTCTCATTAGCTTGCCTAGGTGACTTCTAATTGGGTCTATACTGGGAAGCTTTCGACGCCTGGAAGCCAGACTTTTCTTGAGCCACTCGTTGCGCTTTCAGCGATCATCAAAATTGTTGGGTTTGGAAATCTACTTGTTTTTATACGATGCGTTGAGGGTGCAAGAGTGGCATCTCGACGATCCGTCGGAACCAGCTGCCATCGCAAGGTAATGTGCTCTGCTGAGACGCCAGCAACTGGGTCAGATAGGGAGAGAAACCGCAGCCATGTGGCCCCGAACCGCCATGCTCCTCATTTGGCAAAGGCTTGCTCACAATTTGCGATTTCAGCCTCTCGACCAATCTCGCAACCAGGACTGCATTTTCAGAAAGCACTGATTCGTGAGGCGATAGCCAGGGAAGCTGGAATAGATTCAGTCATCTTCGACTGGACTTTTGTTGCTAGCACTTGAGCGAAGCCCATACAAACTTTCAGCCAGAGACATCTGGCGACGCTTGGTCGCAAGAATAGGACCGACCACCTTTCAAAAGGTCCCGCACGGTTGTGGCACATTCTCGAGCAACAAAAGTACCTGATCACATTCCTCTCACAGCGATTCTCGAAATCGTGGCATGCCTCCTAAGAAAAGAAAATCTTTGCGGTCCAACCTGATCGATGCTGGCCCCTCATGGTATAATTCGTGCTTAACTTTACCCATTCTTTTCTGCCCGCCGTTGGCTGGATTGGAGAGGAGACAGTTCCTCACGGTCCCCAAGGATTTGCTCATCCCTGCAATTGTCTGACAGCGTCGGTGATTCACACACTAATTCGAAGTCGGTCAGCCCAAAAGGCCCTCGCAGCTGAAGGCCGACCGAAGCCGGTGTAGCTGTGTTTTCTGACATGAGTCGTATACTTCTGTGTTTTCTGACATGAGTCGTATACTTCTGTGTTTACCCTTTTTAGTGTGTACGGACTCTACTCCAAGGCCGAGGCCGAGAGGGGAAAGCTGCTACAACCCACATGCCCAGACTTCGTCGCTCCGTTCCTACCTGTACGCCAGGAACTCCGGACTTAACTAGCCCCAACGGAGCCTTATTCGGGTTGCAGTGACACACCTCGGGCCGGTAAGACTATACACTTGCACATGCTCATAATGCGCCCCTATGTAAACTTTCCCTATATAAACTGGTCTAGCCTATCGGATTTATCCCTACAACTCACCGCCTGAGCCAAATTCTTCACAACACCGCAACATATTATCAAATATGGCAGGACATCCAACTTTAACATCCACAGCCGCGGAGCAGGACCTCACCTTAGACACGACGCCTTCCTTCCCGCCGAAGCTTCCATCGCACATCCTCCAGCACTTCCGGAACAAACTCGACAAGGCTCAAGCCGGACATATCCGCCACTTTCACAATCTTGCAACCCAGTTGGATGGAGAATGGCGTCACAGTAAGTGATTATTCAGACAGAGCTCACCTGAAGTGACACATGTCCCACCGTCCTCGAGGCCTACCGCTGTGTCCTCTCTGTGGCGGTGAGAAAGGGCGCGACCCGATGGACGCCGTTGCTACCCATCATTGATGTGCCCGCACGGTTGGTGTGTACGGTTGGTGTGTACCTCATAACTCACTCCGCGTGCAATAGTGGGCGGCCCCACCCCAGGGCAGGAACAATTCGATTCCTACCGATACCAAATCGCCACGATGGCCTACGCGGCCGGCCTGGCGCACTACCACCGCCTGCCCGCACTCCGCTCCGTGTTCCGCACTCTCTTTGACCAGCTGATCCACAAGATGATGCTGCGTGACGTTTGGGGCTACTGGTTCATGACCAGCCAGTCCGGGAAGCCTGTCGACCCGGACATCACCGAGCTGCGCAAGCCCTGGCCAGACCCCGTGTGCAGGGAGAACATCATGTTCTCGGGCCATTTGCTGCTCATGGTCAGCCTGTACGGGATGCTCTTCGACGACGACAAGTACGACGAGCCCGGCGCGCTGACGTTCGACTGGGACCCCGTATTCTTCGGGCTGGGTCCGGAGAAGTTCCCCTACAGCCGCAGCAGCCTGCAGCAGACAATCGTGAGGGAAATGGAGCAGACGGGTTGGATGGGCGTGTGTTGTGAGCCTAACTGCGTGTTCATCATCTGCAACCAGTTCCCCATCATCGCTATGAGGTACAATGATGTGAGGAACGGCACGGACGTCGTGTCGCATGTGCTGGAAAAGTACCAGGCCGCGTGGAAGGCCAAGAATGGCGGTTTCATCTCCCCGGACGCCTCTGGAGATGATAACTTCATTTTCTACTGGCGGATCAAGCAGGACTCGATCGTCAACCTTGGGGGTATCGCCGGCAACGCGTGGGCGTGTGCGTTCATGAACTCGTGGAACTCCGACTACGTCCACGAGTGGTTTCCTAAGCTCGTGAAGGGTTATCTCACCTGGCATCCTGATGGGCGCGTCAACCTGAACAACATCCTCGTTGCCAGCGAGATCCGGGCGGCGCTCAAGAGTGCAGAGGAGGGGTTGGACGAGCGCAGCTCGACCGTCTCGCTCGAGACATTCGCCCAGGCCGCCTCGAAAGTTCAGAAGGGCCTTGACGGGGGCGAGCTCCGGACGCCGATGGGTGCATCCAATGCTGCCACGACTTTTGGCTATACTGTACAATGGGTCTCCGAGGTGGCACCGCCACCGGCAGACGCTCAGAGGGACGTCGTTGCGGGCCTGCTGAAGCACGCTGATTCATACCTGAACCCGACGTGGGAGACAGGCGGCCTCTTCTACCCGAGAAGGGACGGAAAGCTTCAGGACGACGAGGGGAACTGGATCGGTATGGATGTCTACACTGGTAACGTTGGTATTGCATACGGCCGTTTGAATGTCAGAGATGGGCAGAAAAAGATGTGGGAAGAGCCCTGGACTAAAGATGGACACCACGCGACATACCCATATGTCGATGGAACTGATCTTTCCAGTGGAGTAGACTTTCTCCGTGGCGAATGGAATGACGAGGTGGGAGCATTTGCTGTGACGATGAGGACTTGGGATGGCGGCAACAGCAGGTACGTATCTGGTTCACACAAGGACACTCAGTCAAATGGGTGTTCAGACAGGCAAGACGATGCTAACTTTTGCCCAGGGTCGATCTGAAGATCAACAACCTCCCAGCTGGACTCTACGGATTGTACCAATCAGGCGAGCTTGTCCATGTCAAGCAAGTGAAGGCTGGGGGTGTGTTTGACGTGACGGCTGAGGTAGGCGCTGATGAAGTTGACATTGTGCTTGTCCGGCAACAGCTGTAGTAGGTACGCAGTCTACGGTAGTTCTTGGCTTCCACGATTCCCATATCGACTATGTCATATTTGCACGTTAGGTCTGAACTTGTATATTAAGGGACACATGATCAAAAGATATTCCTCTATGGACTCCATGCAATGCATCCGCCACCCGCGAATGTGGCACACCTGAGTCGTGACAGTTCAAAGTAGTCACGTCCATAACATGACCACCTCATCTTGAGTGGCTGAGTGGTCTGGACTAATGGTCCCCCTTTCTTCGTCCCCCTGATCCCTGATCTACCATGCAGCGCCGAGGTCAACGGCCGTGGGGAAATGGAGAAATCGCAGGGGGGTTGTATTCCGGCTAAATACAACAGTTCTCCCCAAATGCTCCCCCGCATTGGCTTCCTCGGGGTCATTTCCGGGCCTGACATCCATCCTCGACCGTCGGGGAAATATCAGTTTCGTGTCAATGAATTCCGAGCAGTTTTCAAATGTCGATGAGTGATTTTTTACTCTAAAACTCGCGACCAACGAGCAAGAAGCTTTGTTTCAGTCACATGTTGACATCGGTCCTTGTATTTGAGAGTTGGGGGAACTTCTCCACGTCCACATCACCACGATCGACAGCATTGTCATCATGGGCAGACCTCGTCAACTTTTCATGAGGCTCTCCGGCGACGGGGATCCGGAATCGAGATGCTGCTGTCACCATGCGGAAGCGAGGCCAGGATCCCGCCTTGACGCGTGCGTCTATGTACCTTTCCCTTTACCCGCCATTCCGGCAAGGCGGCTGGCCCTCTTGACGCCTTCAGCTGCGAGGGAACTTCCAAGATTGCCAATGCTCGTTCGTTGGCACGCCCCATCTTCTGTGTTTACCCAGCAGCGCGGTACCTGACCGAGGATACACCCGCGGGCTAGGCAAGCTGCTCAGCCGCTGGCCTAACCTCACCGCGTCCTGCTACCATGGTCTCCCCGGAATGTGGTATTTACCCCAAGGTGGGGTGGAGACCTCCTAGTATTCTCTTGGGCCTAGTGGTAGTATTATATATTAGGCCTGTTCGTGATATTTCTGCTCTGTGCGAGTGATGGTCTTCTCGTCACCGGTAGCCCACAGGCAAGCAAGACCGTGAGTGAGGCTGCTCTTGAGCTTCACCTTTCTCGTCGACCATCCAGCTCGTAACGACGCGGGTATTCTCCCCGCAGAGCTAGTTGCCAACGATGAAGTCGGACCTCGTCCTCGCGCTGTGCAGCGCGTCGTCTCTCGTTGCCGCCCTTGGTCAGAAGCCTGTCGTTTCCCTTCAAGGCTCAGATGGAGATTTCCAGATAGCTGGGGGCCCTATATCCGCCGGTCAGATCTTGGTATCAGACAACGACTACTGGGGCGTCATTCGAGCAGCTGGGGATCTGGCTGCCGATTTTGGCAGAGTGACGGGCACCAACTACACGCTCAGCACCGGTTCCAGAACGTCGAACTCTACGTATAATACCAATGGTACCAGCAGTGCCTCGGCCGCCGTGTACTCGTTCAACCCCGTCAACAACAAGAACAACACAGTCGTGAGTTTCCATTCAGTTGTTGGCCCTGGAATGCGAGTCCCAAGCTTACCTATCAATGACACGCAGTACTCCACCACTGAGCCCGAGCACTTTACGGGACCGGCTTACTCTGACCCGGACCTGTCGTCTGTGGTCGTCATTGCTGGCACAATTGGGAACAGTACTCTGATCGACGCTCTCGTTTCATCTGGCGCCATAGATGTGTCCGAGATCGAAGGGGCATGGGAATCATTCACGTCCCAGCTGGTATCGAACCCAACTGATGGCGTATCTCAAGCTCTGGTCATCGCTGGAAGCGATCCTCGCGGCACTATCTTCGGTCTTTACGACGTTTCCGAGCAGATCGGTGTCTCTCCGTGGTACTTCTGGGCCGACACACCCGTGCGCCAGAACACGAACATCTTCGTCCCCGCCAACCTTACGAAGGTCCAGGGCCCGCCCTCAGTAAAGTACCGCGGCATCTTCCTGAACGACGAGCAGCCAGGCCTGACGAACTGGGTGGCGACCAACTTTGAAGATGCCGAGAACGGCGCGGCGGGCTACGGCCCCGAGTTCTACGCCCACGTGCTCGAGCTCATCCTCCGCCTGAGGGGCAACTACCTGTGGCCGACGGTGTGGGCGTCGATGTACGAGGTGGACTTCCCGGAGAACCAGCCGCTCGCGGACGCGTACGAGGTCGTCCTGGGGAGCTCGCACACGGAGCCGCTGATGCGCGCCCAGAACGAGTTCCAGAACTTCTACCAGGGCGCCTGGGCGTACAACCTCAACAATGCGACGATCGATGAGTATTTCCGCTACGGTGTTCAGCGGGCGAAGCCGTACGCGCGGAACTCGCTGTGGACGATGGGCATGCGCGGCACGGGCGACACGGCCATTGAGGGCCTCGGCGTCGACAAGATCGTCACGATGCTGGAGACCTTGGTGCACAACCAGCAGGAGATCATCAGCGCGGGTCTCGACGGGGTCAACATATCTACTGTTCCGCAGATGTGGTGCCTGTACAAGGAGGTGCAGACGTACATCTTCGAGGGCCTGTCGGTTCCTGATGATATCACGCTGCTGTGGGCGGACGACAACTGGGGGAACATCAGGCGTTTCCCGCTCGCCAACGAGACAGGCCGCGCTGGTGGTGCTGGCGTGTACTACCACTTTGATTATGTCGGTGATCCGAGGAACTACAAGTGGATCAACACGGTGAAGCTGGCCAAGACCGCAGAGCAAGTAAGTATTTGGACTCAATCGACCAGTATCAGGGGGATTGTAGCTGACAACAGAGCAGATGCACATGGCCTACGCACGTGGCGCCGATCGTATCTGGATCGTCAACGTCGGTGACCTGAAGCCTGTTGAAATCCCAATCAGCCACTTTATGGATATGGCCTATGATGCCGAGACCTGGAATGTCGACAGCACTTCGGACTGGGCCAGGGCATGGGCAGCGCGTGAATTCGGCCCGGATCTGTCGGCAAACATCTCTTCCTTGATGACTCACTATGGAACTATGGCAAACCGCCGCAAGTTCGAGTTGATCGAGCCCCAGTCCTACAGCGTCATCAACTATAACGAAGGCGACGCGTTGCTCGCCGAGTGGGCTGCACTGCAGTCTCAGGCCGAAGCTGTGTATGATACTCTGGACGAGAGCCAGCAACCGGCGTTCTTCCAGATGGTACTCCACCCGATCATAGGAGGCAACATCGTGAACCAGATCTACATCGGGGCGGCGAAGAACATGTTGTATGCTGGCCAGAAGCGCAACTCGGCCAACCCCAAGATGATGGATGTCTTCAAGCTCAGCGATGCCGACTCCGAGCTGACAGACAGGTGGGATGAGATGCTGGACGGGAAATGGGCACACATGATGGATCGTGAGTATTTCCTTCCGAGGCTTTGGGTGACAAGAAGGATGCCCGTGACTGACAGACACCGCCAGAAACTCATCTTGGCTACGACGGATACTGGCAGCAGCCCATGCGAAACTCGCTGCCCGCCATGAGCTACGTGCAGACTCAACGCGTGTCCCTCGCTGGTCATGTCGGCGTCGGAGTCGAGGGCTCAAATGGCACGGTCCAGGGCGACGACAAGTACCACACCAACAGCGGCAACAGTCTCGCCGTCCCGCCGCTGGAGCCATACGGTGCTGCCACCCGCTACTTCGAGGTCTTCTCGCGCGGCACGGAAAGCTGTACATGGACTGCGTCGCCTTGGGCCCCTTATGTGAAGCTCTCCCAAGATACTGGCGTCGTCGGACCTGACGGTGGCGACACCCGGGTGTACATCACGGTTGACTGGGCCAGCGCCCCAGCAGCCCCGAACGTGACGATGGTCAACATCAACGTCACCAACTCATGCCGCGATCTCGACAGGTTCGGATTCAAGGACCCAATCATCCAGGTACCCGTGTACAACCGCCTCCCGCCGTCCAACTTCTCAGAGGGCTTCATCGAGTCCGACGGACACGTCGCCATCGACGGGCCCAACTACCAGGCCATCGTTCCAGGATCCGGCGCAGCTACCACAATCAACGGGTCCGCCGCCGAGAACGTGACGTACCACACCTTCACCGGCATCGGCCGCACGGGCGACGGCGTCGGCCTCGTGCCCCAGGACCTGGAGAAGCTCTCGCCCGACGCGGCCCCGGCGCTCGAGTACCAGCTGTACCTGTTCAGCAACTCGTCCAAGGCCAACGTCACCGTGTGGATCTCGCCGTCCCACAACTACCTCGGCGACGGGACCCCGCTGCAGTACGCCATCGACCTGTCCCCCGCCGGCTCGGCCGCGCCGTCGAATCTGACGATCGTCTCGCCTGTTGGCGCCACCGTCGGGCAGAACCTGCCGGCTGGTTGGGGTTACGCTGTTGCGGATGGCGTGTGGGGCAAGACGGGCAACTACACCACCAGCTCTTTCAAGGTGCCGCAGGAGGGTGCGTATACCTTGCGCATCTGGGCTTTGATGCCGAGTATCATTGTGCAGAAGGTGGTGGTTGACTTGGGAGGTGTGAGACCCAGCTATCTTGGCCCGCCTGAGAGCTTCCTCCTGGGACGGGATGAACTCGGTGCGTACAATGGTACCACTGTATTTTCTGTGTAATTCTTTCGTTGGTGAAGATAGTGGAATTCAATTCAACGTTCATCCATGCGTGCTCAAAGGCCGTGAAGTGGGAATCGTAAGCCATCTAAAATTATGAGCAGTTGGCAAGCTGGACAATTAAGCTTACTGCGGTTGCCTTGCAGCGACTGTGGAGGGAGACAAAGGAAGAGGCCATGCGTCCTGCAGTACTATAGTATAGCCCATGAATACTCCGAGTGTTGGAGTGATTTGTGAATGGGTTGGAGGTTCCAGCGAACGCAGTATTTACTGTACTACAGTGGCGCTTACATAGGCCTCACCCAGACTGATGTCTACCGTCTGCAAGCTTCACCTGTCTGTCATTCAGAAAAAAAGTTCCGTTTGTAGACTCGCAGGGTTTGGACGTATAGCCTCAGCCCTCCCCTTCCCAAACTCAACGTGTCACCCGCGCAACGGAATTGTGAATCTTTTCCGGGTGCCCGCCAAACAGGCCTCCATCCACCAACGCCTTGAGACGCGTGCACGAGACCTCGGGACCTTCGAGCTTCCCTCTTCCAAACAGGCAACATGGCCACACCATCAAAACTTGACGCTATAAATCATTGCCATGGCTGACGACCCGATAAAAGAACATCCTGATCGATCAGGCCAATTATCCCTGCAGACATCGTCAGTGACTACAGGTGCCGCTGACCAACCCGTCATCGCGACGACTTTCCATGGGTTCGCTCTCCTGCCTCAAGAGGTCCGCAGGCAAATCTCAGTATGCTTCCATTTCGACCAGGATGCATGTCCTCGAGTTCCCCAAACACTGCCATCTACCGCGTGCTGGCCCATTGCAAGACCCAGCTTTTGCATCAACACTCAATTATGCCGGCATCCATGATGACCTCGCCATGCTCATCAGCAATTCTGATAACTACCTAAGCACATGGCATGTTCCACGGTGCCTCAAGTTCCGACAGTTCTTCTGGCGTTTCGATTTGAATAGAATCGGTGCCGTCTGTCCAGAAGCTGTTTTTTTGGCTCGATCCTGCCATCAAATTCCGTCTTACTTCGCGCCCTTTGGCCCATCAGTACAACGTCTTTGCTCATGGTATGGAGAGCTACTTCTATGGTATCAGTCCGGGAAACGAAGAAATCATGAAGTACTGGGATGTGCCAGCACGTTCATGGCTTGTCTTAGGTAGATGAGATGAAGAGGGTTCTCGGGTCTTCAGATAACTGGAAGGTTAACGTCTATCTGATGGCCTCAGTCAAAAAGAAGACCCCAGGTGCCGGCCCATCAGAAGACCTGGGTGGTAGCGTTGTGCAAACAAGGCGACTACGCAATACAGTTCGGGATGCCGGAGTGTATCAGTTGGTGCGAGGACCAAGGAAGAGGACAGTTTGACTGTAAAGACCTCACGACTCAGCTGGGTGCCCAGGAACCTTAGTATGTTTCCGGAGGACGGATAGGGTTGATTCCACGCGGGAGGGCCTACCACACTGCCTCGAGACATCGAAGCTGTGTGTGAAGCACCGCCGTACTTTCAGACATGACGAGACCACTGTATGACACAATGAACAGTGCTATCCAACATTGAAGCTTTTGCGACGTACCGCAGCGTACCAGAATGTAGTACTTCAGGACCCTGAGGAGCATAAGGTCGAGGGTGTGGAGAAACGCCAGGAAGGCCGAGTCACATAGGAATATGGACATTTGGTAGCTTGAGATACCCAGGTAGTATTGCGGCTTAGACTCGCTGGTTTTACTAGGAGCATGGAAAGTAATTAGAACTCGTCGGCTCAAGGACCTCGCAAAATGATCGATGTGATAGTAACTGATTTGCGAACTTGTTACCGTGGAAGCTATTACAATGAATGCGTTCGTGATTTCTCTTTTCTCTTGTTGGAATTTACAAGGGAAATTTTCCGAAATATTTGCGGTTTCCAATTGATTTAGTTCATAATTACTTGAGCCTCGCTATGCCCACCTGCAAACAATTTACACCTTACTCAACACAAGCCCAAGCATTTTCATCTTTGAAATTCCCACCCTGGAAGACATTGCGGCGCGGCCAGCGGCAGTGCCTACGCTTGAAGTCAACCCCGGCGCTCTTGTTGCCATTTATGTAGGCGGTACCCAGAATCATCTCCGGGGCCTCACCCTCCTCAACCCAGCGAACGATGACCATAAAGACATTCTCATCAGGGTTGAGAGTGGAGACACCCTTCGCTTGGTAGCCGATGAATGTAGCGCCTGGGCCGCCGCCGCAATGAGCCATGCCCGAGATCCTGAAGTAGCGGTAGAACTCGTCGAGGGCCGCTGGCTGAGGCCCATGGTCTGAGAGACATGCTCCTAGTAACGAGGGGAGTTCTCGCTGGGAATTGTTCCGTCAGACAGACCATTGTAATGTAGAAGCTTGCCACCGCGCTTCTGGAAAGGTGAAAGATCGCCGTCGAAGGTCTCGATGTTGAACAGGTTCAGACTTGAGCAGAGAACGTAGTCCGCTGGTTTGAGAGTAAGAGGGTCCCAGTTGGTGTCATTGAAAATAGCGTATGTGAACCAGTCCGCGGCACCAAAACGCTGACCGGTGGAGTAAGTCTTGGGAGCGCCGGTAAGCTCAGCTCCGAGGTTCAGTCGAGGGTAGACTAGGCTACTGGAGGCGTCAAGAAGAGGCTGGTAGATGGCACGTAGGGTCTCAACCTGCTTGGCTGTGAGGCAGTTCGTGCTGTTTCCGCTGCCGCAGAGTAGCCCGTCGGGCTTGTAGTCGCACTGGTCAGGGAATTCGAGGACGCCATCAGCTGCACCGTCGAGTTCGTCACACTGTGCCAGGACGTCGTTGTGAATCGTAGTCCACATGGACATTGGGATGAAGGTATCGGATCCGTTAAGCCCGGTCAGCGGCAGGCAGTGACAACTCCACGAGGTAAGGTTGTTGAAGGCCATTGCAGGCGCACCAGCGACGATACCATCAAATCCTCGGGGAAGGCCTGAGCCTCCTTCATTCCCTGACGGCCGCCGGTAGAGCAGCCAAGGTAGTAGCTCTTGGTGTGAACCTTGCCATAGAATGCCTTGGTGACATCCTTACCAATGACAACACCACCTGGGCAGTGTGGAGTGCGCGATAGGCGAAGTCCTCGATAACATCGGGGTTGTTGAGGAAGGAAGCACCGCTCTGGCCATCATGACCGTTGTTGGTCGCGACACTGGCGAAGCCAAGCGAGCTGGCGTAGTCGAGATCCTCATACTGGACGCAACCGCCCAGGCCACCGTTGCCTGTGCTCAGGAAGCGGCCTGTCCAGTTCTGCGGAAGCCATGCCTCGAATTTGATTCCCGAGCGAGACGAGGTAGCGATATGGGCTCCAGGTCAGGCGGCAGAGGTCAGCGGTAACGGCCTGCGAGGGTCGGCCACAGCTCGAGTCGGCGCCGGGGAATCGTAGTGTGGTGCCGGCGGGAACGAATTCGGTGGCATAGGAAGTTGCTCCGGGAATGGCGGTCGCATTTGCAAAGGAGAGACACTGCTGTTGGAAATCAGCAGTGCCAATGAGCGGAGCGGCAAAGGCCACTTGCGCCAGAGTGCTGAGAAGAAAGAGCGACAACATCCTGACCAAGTTTGAAAGGATGATAAGACGGCTTCAGTGTTCCAGAAGGAAAAATTGATGAACCAGAGTGGCTTCTGTACAGATGCAATTCTTAAGGGCTGCGGCGTGGCTGCTCTTACATATATGGTCGCTTGATGGCTGGTGGGTCACGATATCTTCGCCTCCGGGATATCAATAGCGAGTCCCCTCTTCATTCGGCGGAACCGAGCATTACCCCGAATATAGAGTATAACACTACTGAGAGCCCACTAGTCACCCTTGTAAATCTGCTACGGGCAAGAATCCTAGGTACCGATCACAAGTGTGGTGGTACTTGGCAAGAAGGGCGATCCTTGACTATACACGCACTGGTCCCAAAGAAAATCCCCGGTTCGGCAGTTCTGCGGCTTAGACTCGCCAAGACTTGTGATGTTAGAAAGTGGATAATGGTCTGGAGACCTCCCAACGTTGTTTGCCAGTGCTGTAGTGAAGAAGCCAGCGAGTCGGAGAAAGCATTCTGGGGACCAGCATTGGCATCATCCTAAGTAGGCACGTCAAAAGGATCGGCCGTTATGCTAATCGAAACACCAAAAGCTGCTTCTCATTGATTTTCGATCGTCCGATGCGTTTTGAGCTTAACGAGAGGTATTTGCATATAGGGCGGAACTGAATACGCGTATCCCCATGTCGTTATGTCGGCATAAGCTCGAAAGAATCTTTAAACACCATCAGTTGAAGATCATAGACCCGAAAACGGCTTGTCAAGATCTATCACATTGGCAAAGGGGCTAAGGGACGCGCGTCGGGCCAAAGCTGTCTTTGGTTGCTTCCGTGTTCCTGATGCAACTCTCTCTGCATGTCGCCCAATCATCAGTTGACCATCATCAGGGTACCGAAATAACTATCCCGAGAAGGGTACACAATGAGAAAAAGCTCCCGTTCACTCGGCCCCTGCAACGGTTCACCAAGTGACATACTGTATGTCAGTGGGCTGGGGCAAACTTGCTTTGGTCTCGCTTTTACGGTTCACCTATATCTTTAGATCCAAGACTGCTTCCGCCCTTCCTGAAGCCTTGTGAGAACCGAAAACCAGCGGAGGGAGTGCTGTTCTAGCAAACCGTTATGATTATATGAAAGACAAGGTATTCAAGCGGGAAGGCGGGTAGTATAATCAAGGAGGCAGGCGGCCAACCAGAGGAGAGAGCAGGTCATACATGGGGAGGCAGGGTAGAAGGACTTTGTAGAAGAGATCAAAAGGGAATGAAAGCAGACGAGATAGATATACAGATAGATATAAACCTAGGTAGTCAGAATAGTAGCGCATGCGCGGTAAAGGAGAGAACGTATGAAATGTGCTGTGATCCGGGCTGTCGCGGTTGGCAAGCGTGTGTCACTTGGGCCCCTGATTTAGAAGGGAAATTGCCCGGGATTGAAGCTAGCATTGTCAGGTCGATGCCACATAGACACGCGAATATAGGGTAGCTAGGCGAATTTCACAAAATCAAATCTATGACATACCTGAACATCTTTTTAAACATGTGAAGCCCTTTTCACTTCCCATGAAGGAGGGTAGACACATCGCTCTATAAACACATGCGTTCGCGCCCAAGGCACCAGCTCTAGCTGCTGTTGGAGAGACATGTCCTACACATCAACCCATTTACTCACTATGATCACCTGGCGAGCATGTCTCCTGGGAGGTACGCCTAGATATTCGAAAGCCATCGTGGCAGCAAGTCTGTGTCTATCGACCCAGAGGATGACCATGCTATACAACTCTGGCCTTTTCCTGAATACTGCAGGGAAACCTCGGGAAACGCACGACCATTTCCCCATTTCCCTCACTTTCTGCATAAAGTAGCTAACTCAGAGGATGTAGCTTACTGGCAACACTGTGACCAGGGCTCTCGACCAAAGGCTAAGTTAAGGTTCTTGAATTATGTGAAGAAGAGCTGGCAGACCCAGCAGCACGACCACCGACGGCCCAAGGTTGAGTCCGACTGCGCATCCACGTAACGCACGGTAACACAGCATTTCTGCAAACTACATCCGCGAGACAAATCTCTTTAGCACCTCGACTCGCACTAGACCCATGAGAGACTACATAATGATGAAAGATGGAATGACTAGCCCATATGACTATTGAGAGGTGGTTGCCAGGATTTATCGCGTAGAAAACGGGGCCAGACACCCGCAGACTGTCTCCACGCAGCTTAGCACTTCAGCCGCGGTGGATGTCATCATTTTCTGCAACAAATATAATTCATGCGGCGAAGTAGTTTCTGTCTTCTTTTCGGGTGGGAGGGGGGCGGAGTTCATTTAGGTAAGTAGTTAGGTGGAAGCGGAGGCTGGGGTGACATGTACACCAAAAGCTTTTGCAAAGCATTGATGAGAATAGCGGAGACATTTACCATGTCGTACTGCCCTGAAATGCAGGTGGGCTTCAGAAACATCCGTTTATCAGTCACATATTTCATGGAAGATAGATACGACAAGGTTACTTTGTGGGGGAAACATCTCAGAGCACGAAGCTAGTAGTATTGACACGAAGCACACAAGGTTAATTCTATATACAGGAAGTTGCGCCAACCACAAATGTTGCTACTCCGTTGATTCTCCTTATCCCTCAAGACCGAGTTCGTCATCGAAGCACCTCATCGCTTAAGCAGACTGAGTGACGTAGACAGTCTTGGTCCTCTTGACGCAGGACTTGGTGGAAGCCAGAGCCGTGGTGGCAGGGGCGGCAGCGGTGGGGGCGGCAGCCTGGGTGTTGGCCGCGACGATGGAAGAGGAGGAGGAAGAGGAGGCAGCAGCAACGGGCGCGGCGGAGCTAGCCGGGGCGGAGGAGGCAGCAGCGGTCGAAGGGGCCGCAGAGCTGGCCGCGCCGGCGCCGGAGCCGGAGCCGGACGAAGAGCCGGCGCTCGAGAAGCTGGTGGTAAGGTCGCCGTTCTCGATGTAGACGCCTGAGAAGAAGAGGTCCTCGATGGCGTCCTCGTAGCCGTCACGGGCGAGCTCGAGCACACCGACGTGCCAGTCCTGGCCGTTGGAGCTGACGCTGGCCTTGACAGCCTCGCCGGCCTTGGTGAGCTCGTCGGAGCCAGTTGAGTGCCAGAAGGCGACTGTGCTGGCGTCGAAGTCGATCTCGTAGGCAAAGTTGTGCCAGACGCCGGCCTCGAGGGTGGTGTTCCACTGAGACTCGGAGTTGGCGTACCAGCGGAGCTGGTTGTCAGAATCGCCGGCGGCGCCCGAGATCCAGCCGTACTTGAGCTCGGTGAAGTGCGACTCGAAGAAGGCGATCTGGTGCTCGCGGTTCACGGACGGCGCGTTGGTCTCCTCGCGCTTCATGGAGAAGTGGTAATACAGCGTGCCGGAGGTGATGGAGCTGGTGTCCTTGACCGAGGGGATGAGCTCTGTGCGGCGCATGTTCTGGCCGTTCCAGTAGGCAGTGTCGTCGAGGGTGATCTTGGCGCCCTTGGTAGCCCCCGGGCCGGCGTAGTCGGCGGCGAAGTCGAGGTACTTGGAGGTGTCTGCATCACCGTGGATGTACCACTGGTATGGGCCGGCCTGGTTGGACCATGACCAGTCGGCCAGGTCGGCGGTGGTCAGGTCGTCGAAGCTGCCATCCCAAACCTTGGTTCCGGCGGCGGCCAGACCCACGAGGTGGGCGGCGAGAGCAGCGAGGGCGGATTGCTTCATCATTTTGATCGAGGTGTAATCTGATGGCTGACGTGTAAAGCTACCGAGTCTCGTGTTGGAATAAAAAGATCCTTGTCTTGTTGGAGGGCTATCCGGAGCCTAAAAGAGCGAATGGCTTAAAGAACGAAGCGAACGAAAAGAGTGGTCGTCGAAGAGATTGAGTGAGAGACAGAGCAGCACAATGCAGAGCGGCACGAGAGAGGATGACCTGCTCGTGGCTCATGATATTTATTCATCCGTCATGCCCCTTCTGGCCCCCCCTGGCTGGGAGGATGCCCATGTAATTACAGGAGCATTACCTGAAGTTCTCAGCTAACATCCAACGTGCTGTCGGCCCGCGGGCCAGGGCCTTGGGCGGGGACGACTTAGATAGTGAGGTACCGCCATTGGTCTATTTTCTTCCCGCAAGCGCGGAAGCATGGTCTGTTTTGAGGAAACATTAGGGGAAACAGACCGGGGTCCACGATGAGCCGCTGGGGATTGTCGTTTGAGCTTGATGATGGGCCCCCCTGAGGGAAAAGTGGGCAGCGTTCCTCAGCAGGGTTAATGCACCAATGGGAACATTTCCAGAAGGGTAACTCGTCTCCATCCCGTACAGAAGGTGCACTGCAAACGGTGATGGGCAGTCCTGGCACTGAGAATTGCCAGTTCTGCAGATGGCCATCAATGTGGTGAGACGCACAAGTGCACGTTTATCAACGCAGTTGCAGCGAGTTCCAGGTATAACAAAATGTATTATAGGTCTTGAGGACCATAAGCTTTGCGGCTCTCGAGTGGTGTCAAAAGCCCAGCGACCAGTGTGGGATTCGAGTGCGGTCCAGGCTGAGCTTGGCCGCTTGGCCGCTGGACCGGACTTTTGATGGCATGACGGAGATGAGCAGGGCTTGTGGGACCACCAAGCGAGATGTTTCGAAACACCCTATCGAGTCGCGGAAATTGAATCGCCTCTGCTGCCTCACCTGCCGCCGGTTTTCGACCGCCTTCCCGGTGATTCGACAATTTGGGCCCAACCTGCAGAATTGGCCCTCGGGTGTGCTTGAAAATCGGTCGATCCGGGCCATCTCCAGACAGAGCCTCAGCCGGTATTCGACGGTACTGCTCCGATCCAGCAGAGCAGATGCGGCCGTGCCTACAAGATAGACTCGTTAATAAGGTTGGGTTCCTGACCCAGAGTCGCGAGTTATGGTGCCACAGGCTGCAGAGACCAGGAAAGAACAGCCATGTGGATGTTCATGATGCTGGGAGCTGACCAGGGTTAGGAGTTTGGCTGGGCCTGTCAACATGCCCCCGCATTGCAGCATGATCCCAGCACCGATCCGCCCGTCATTGAAACCTCACCTGTCGATCACATTAAGACAGCAGACCTCCTTCCCTTCGCCATGGCACTTAGACTGGTCACAACTACGTTGACTCTCCCAGACGGACATGTCGAAGTCGCCGTCGGTGAGGCCACACCCGAGCAGAGACTAGAATGCTGCAAGCTTGCCGGAACAGCTTTCGCTGCGCCACTCTCACAGGACCAATATGTCGAGCTGGAGGATTATCTCGGCAGCCTCCCGCTCGCCGTGGACAGAGCAAGACGCTACTGGTGCCTCTTCCCAACCAATAATCCAAATTGCATCCTCGCGACGTGTAAAACCCTCCACAGGTTTGTCCTCGTCAAAGACGGACGAGGCGACCTGAGCCAGGGCGACGGCTACTGCATCGCCAGCGTTATAACAAACCCAGACTATAGGAACTCGGGACTTGCGTCTGTGTTGATGGGCCATGTAGCCGAGTGGATGGATGGTCCTGGAGCAGGCACGGCTAGTATGCTGTACACTAGCATCGGAGACGTGAGTCTTGAACCCAAATGGATTGATTCCACGCGCTGACACGTCTCCAAGTTTTATGCCAAAAGGGGCTGGGGGCCACTCCCTGCTTTCGAGTCTACGTTGAGGTGTGAGACAAATGCCACCTTTGACGGTCGATCAAGCCTACCCGGAACACGTCTCTTGGCCGCTGGAGATATCGAGAGTCTTTGTGCAAGGGACGTGGAATGCGTCAAAGAAGAGATGCGTGAAATGCAGATCTCACCAGGCCAGAGGCTCGCTGCCGTTGCTCCAACGGCCGATCTTATCAACTTGTTGCAGGGAAGAGCTGACTTCATCGCCTCCAAACAATTTGACAAAGTCACTGAGCATCGCGGCGCGATCAGCGATACCGAAGATACCTGGATATACTGGTACCACGATTTCAGAAAGCAGCAGCTAGCCGTGCTGAGAATCCATCTCCCGGAGAAGCCCGGTCAAAAGCAGCCAGAGCAGGTGGTTAGTTTGCTTCTAGACGCTTTGGACGAGGCTCTGGCATGGACGTTGCCAAAAGTGACCGTCTGGGATGCCAACCTAGTTGTCCTCCAGGCCTTGGACCTTCTGAAGGACCAACACTCGTAAGTAACATTCTTCTCCTGCTACGGAACCCCGTCTTTCATGTTTTGGAATGTTCCAGAATACAACACTTTAGGCTCCGTAGCAAGACTAACGTCATGCTTAGAGTGGAAGTGTCAAGTGGACAACGAGATCAGAGGAGTATCCCATCACTAAGGTGGAAAGGCGCCGATGGATCAAAGATGATCACACTTCACTGCAACGAGTTCTTCGCCTGGAGCTGAATTTCACACCATTGATTTCCAACTGGAGACCAGCAACGGCGCAACCATGCGGTGGTTGTAACTGGATGTGCTGGCTCTCTTCGTGCATTCTATCCTGGCGAAATCTATCCTATAAAAAGTTCCACGGCATTTCTAGACCGGTATCTTGCGGAGATCTTCGAATTTCAGCCCATTCTTCACATGCTAGTTTGTCGTGCATGCAGAAGACAAAGGTGTCATCGAATGTCTGCAGTGGCAAAACTTCATCACCATTAGTGAGATACTCACTCGGTACAAAGAAATGTTGGGTATAAGTCGGTGCGACCCCATTCGGCCCACACCCCCATTCGGCCCGCTTTTCCCACCAAAACACCCACTTTTAATAACCTCACAGCTCCACTAATACTACTATTTAAGTCTCAGAATTAAATCAAGATATATATATTTATATCTATTCTAGTAAAAAAATACTTTAAAAATTACTATAAAACTAGAATATTATAAAAGAGTTTTTAAACTTAAAAGAATAAATCTTTTCTTTTTTTCTTATAGGAAACAAAATAGATCTTATTATAACTCTTTTAAATTAAATATTTAAATTAAAAGGAAACTATTTCCTATACCCTTAATATTTAAAAAATCTAAAAATAATATTACCTTAAATACTACTAGTATTTTTTATTTTCTCTTAATTTAATAAAATCTTCTACTAATATTTAAGCTTTAATATATTTCTAGACTGATTTTTATATTAATAAGGAAAAGATAAGCTATTTAATGATATTTTTTTGGTTATTATACTATATTTTGTGGTGGAGATAAAAATTGCGATTTTGGTGGATTTTGGTGGGAAATTTGGGCCGAATGGGGGGGTGGGCCGAATGGGGTCACACCGACTTACTGACGGTTGGAGAAACCGTCTGCATCGATGGAGCAAATCCAAGAATTTGGTTGCAAAAAGACGAGCCTCTTGCTCGTACGACTGGCCCCGAAGAAATTCATGCAGAATTCAGGCTCCAGCGTGAATTTAGACTTGAGAGTCACTTTGGATTCCAAGAATGAGGGTGGTAGTTCGAAGAAACAGACACATGATGCTGTGATATGCCCACTCCTTTTTTGTATGTCCATGACAAGGGAGCTTTTCTCCAACCTCAGTGTCGCGTGGTGGTGTCTGTTATGATAGACCCGTCGTTCGGTCCGTAATCCAGGCTTATGTGGCCATTGCTTCCCTGTTCCGGAAACCTTGCCGGAGAATACAAAGTCAAAGCGTGACCGGAGGCGAGCAAAAACTGGCTACCATGCTCAGAGTCTGAAATCGTCATCCATTTCCGGGTATGTCGCTCCTCGTGTATAGAAACGAGTGTTCCAACTAAGCTGCCGCTGCCAACATCATATACATGGTCCGCGTCTGTACAGGATATAAGAAGGTGTCGACCAGTTTCGTCGAATAGCAGTTGGTGGATCGCCGGGGCCACCTGTGTCTGGAAGCCGTGCGGACTGCTGTAGTCTGATCTGAGTTCGCCTTGTCAAGTCAAGCTTTCGAACTTGAATGGTACCGTTGATGTCGCCTGAGGCAATATGATCTCTTTTGACGTCTATACACTTGACCATTGCACTTTGGTGAGTATACAGAGTCGTAAGTCCCTGACCAACCACAGTGCTCTGCACGACAACGTCCCCGTTATAGGTTGCTGCAAAAATGACAGGCAGTTCCCCGTGTGCAACCATTGATCGTATTTTGGATGATTGAAACCGGCGGTAATGACCCTCTGCCACAGGCAAAACTGCAGCCTGGTCACTGGTGCTAGATTCTTCTTCAAATGTTTTCCTTATGAGAGCAGATGGTGACCAGATGCGCGTCTCCTTGTTAACGATGTCGACCAAATTGAAGTCATCAGACGAAAAGCTCAGCACCCTGAAAGAGTAACTCGGAGTCAAGACATGGTAAAGAAGCGTGAGGGATTCAAAATCCCATATTTGCAGATTTCCGAGCACGTCGACTGTTCCGAACGTGCGACCATCGGCAGAACATGCCAGCTAGAGTGAGGTGAAGATGGCTCGGGTCTCTGACTCCCGGAACTGCATAAGTATTCCCGACCACGAGTCGAATATCGCTAGATCTGATTCGTCGTAGGCAATGAGCAGAAGATTGACGTCGGGATTGGGGTTGAACACGAGCTTCGACACTTGTCGAACCTGCTCGTCCATTGCCCAGGCGATCCAATTGTGCATTTGCAATTCGAATATGCACATTAGGTCCGCTTCTATAAGCGAGAGCTAGAAGCTTGAGCCCTAGGCCAAAGGATGCTGCAAAGGGAGCCTTGACTAAGTCTGATTGTAGCTCGGATTCTGGATCTAGTGGTTGGTAAGGGTATCTGTGCTCTTCCCATAAATCGCCAGTGGCTAAGCTCCAGGTGAAAGCCCTTCCCGAAACAGTGACACCGATAATAGTATCTGAAGAGGATGCCATTAATATGCACCTACTCTTGATGCGCTTGTTCCAGATCTTTTTTCCGGTGATGTCCCAGAGAGTAAGGTACTTGGAACTGGCTGAGACGACAAAAGATCCAAGGGGATCAAGGAAGAGAAGATCGACAGGACCATTATGCTTGAGCTCCCTGTCTTTCTGGAAGCTTCCGTGATTGTACACCCAGATTGAGCCTGACTCAAAGCCAATAGCGATCAATCCATTTTCACAATTAGCAGTCACCATATCTTCTGCTTCGAAATTGATCGTGGCTGCGCAATCATCCCAACTTGTGTTGGTGACTGAACCGGAGACGACCAAGCCGTCTGGTGCCCGGCCAAATTGCCGGTAAGTCGATTTCTCCGTAGGACAGAAAGGTGGTATAAGAAAGTATATGGAGTGAGCCAAACAAGTCTAGCCGCAAGGTCGCAGTGCGGCTGCGCTGTTGGTTGGCCACCCGATCCTTCGATGCCATGGCGTGCATGATAAGAAGCGGCACCCCGCTCAGCATTGAATGCACTTTGATTTTCCTTCTTTCAGTTATGTTTTGGTTTCTTCTGCCTTATTTAACGATCCAAAGCCCGAAACTTCATTGTAGAGTGTAACTTCACCATGGACGAAACACTAGACCCTGCTATCATTGCCGGTAGGATGTATTCTATGGTCACTTGCTTGGCCCGGTCCAGGATGAAGCGGCCCGGATGTGTTTCTAATTTTAGAATTAAACAATAGTACTGCCCGCTGGTTGCGAGGTTATCGCTGTCAATCCGCATGGGAAGGGGAGCTGGTCTGCCGGGTATAAGGTTGAAATAGAGAGCCGCGGGGACGAGCTAGAATACTTCCTAAAGGTTCTGCTAACTTCTAAGCGAAATCGCCATTTGATCAATCACTGCTGATGATCAAATAGATAATTCGACGGCCTCGGCATCTCAAGCTTGCTAAGGGCGAGTTCGAGAGCCAAGCTGAACTGCAGAAGTATCTCCCAGAGAATACGGCAATTCCACTGGCTTACGGACCTCTTGAGCTCGACTCCTCGGCATCATTTTTCCTGACGCCATTCCGCAATCTTAGCGACAAGACACCCGAGCCAGCACAGCTGGTGGAGGTGCTTGAAAGGCTGCACAAGACATCCATATCGCCGACCGGAAAGTTTGGCTTTCATATCACGACTTTCAACGGCATTGTGCCCTTGGTCAATGAATGGTGCGATACCTGGGAAGAATTCTTCAGCCGCCAGCTTCGGTCCGATATCGAATGGGAGCAAAGCATTAGGGGCCCCGATCCCGAAATGGACGAAATTAGCAATGAGTTCTTCGAAAAGGTCACCCCTAGGCTATTACGGCCACTCCAGTCAGGGGGAAGAGATATAAAGCCTGTCCTCGTCCACGGCGATGTCTGGCCCGGCAATGTGCAGATCGACAGGGACACCCAGCAGGTCATACTTTTTGACTCTTGTTGCTGCTATGCACATAATGAGCGTAGGTAGCTGGCTCTTCATTCGAAGGCTTCGTGGCACTCACTCCTACCAAACCTCATCAGTCGATCTAGGAATGATGCGCGAACCACGGTATAGATTTACAGGCGAGCATGCCAGCAAGTACTTGGAGACTATGCGGCCATCGCAGCCAGAAGAGGACTTCGATGACAGGAACGCAATATATGCAATGTAGGTACACGCGGCAGTCTTTCTGACTCTTGCCTTTCTAAGCATGCGGGTATCCAATGCTCACCTGATTCTGCATCAAATAGGCGGGACAACATCATCAATGCGGGGCTCCATGATCACAGGGCGTTTTTGCGAGGATCGTAAGATTTATTCCCACAACTAACATTCCACTGGTCGCCTCTGCTCAGATCTGATAAAGCGTTATTTAGGGTCAAGGAGGAAATGAAACGCTTGATTGATAAGCATCCACAGGGCATAGAGGGCTTCGAGGAGCCACTCCGTGCGTCATCTGATGTGTGATCGGCTTAGTTTCTGATGTGTCCAGCAAGGACGTGAGAAGATCGCGATGTGTGCACGTATTCACAATTGTGTAGTTTTGACGTTGAAATATAATTCATGGATGAACCGAGCCCAATTTCATTTGATGGCTTGTGTGGGTGTATTTCCAGGGTTGGCTCAGTACCAATCATCCACAAAATTGATCGAGATCAATATGTTAGCAACCAACAAAGTCCACAGGCAGTGGCTTTGCAACGCCTGAGGACTCACTTCCAATTCCAAGTCGCATCTCCAATGGTCGCGGGGTCATAACCATTGAAGTATATAGCGAAATCCATTCCAGGGAACCCCTATTCATTTATTAACCATCTGCTATAAGCCCCAAAGTGATGTATTCTGCAGCGTTCCAAATCATGGAAGGCGGGGAGGGGTAAAGGGAGAACAATGGCACTTACCACGGTGAAGTAGAAGCCCATGATTGTCCGATGGGCGAACTCAATGTACTCGTCGATCGCATGCTGCATGCTCCTCGCAAGTCTTGCGCGCGTGAGTATCTGAGTGAAAACGTAGTTCTCGTTGGGGCCTCGACCGTTCCTAAATACTCTGAGCGGAAGAGTGATGTCGGCGCCCATCGTCTGGTACACCCATGTGATTATCATAGACAGGGAATCTCTTTCTACATGTTAACAGCCTGCTACGGGTCCCAAAGTAATGCGTTTTGGAGCATGGATATTCTACAATATGATGGACGGGGAACCGTAGGGAGAGGCTTACTCGATGACTGTGTCGAATCGGACCTCCGTGAGATATCCGAGGTGTCTGAAGAGTGGAGTGAGTCTCCAAAAGCTTATCACATCGTCGTGAAAGGCTGCTCGCACCCCACGCGCACGTGTGTCTCTCGCGGCCCAGGTCTCATGGACTCGCAGGACCTCGTTGTTGACGCCGTTGTTCATGACCCCAAAAAGGCCGATGCGAACCCACATCGAGGGTGCATTCATATATTCGATCTGCCAAAAGCTCCAATTTGGCTGAGGCTCCGTTAATAAATGGTCGCCCGGACTAACGCGGTAATTGTAGGTTGAGAGGTCTCGGACTTGTCGGTTGGCGACTTTGACTGCTGGCTTATTGGGGGAACTGGCTGGGGAGTAGCCATCGTATCCAATGTCACCGAACACGGACGGGGTGGGGCTCGACGAGTTCGAGCATCTGCAGTTGCCTGGGCTCCACTGGAAAAGCAGTTCGTCCGTGAAGATGTTGTTCCAGTCCTGGATGCTCTGGCCAAGTTCGGGTGCGATGCACTGCGCGCGTAATCGTCAACGTCGAGATTCCCAAACCAAAGAAGCCTGTGGCGCTTTCTTCCATGAAAGTGCTTGTGTGGTGTTCACCATTCAACAGTATGCTTACATCCCAAGTGTTGAAGTGACCATTTAGGAAGCAGTGCAACTCGCAAGAGGCGAGTGACTGCAGCGGAGTTTCGTCGATATCGGTGTAGCTCATGCATTGTGCCTTCTGCGCAAGCGCAATGATAACCTTGTTGTCGGTCCAGTTGGCAATGGGGTAGGGGTTGGTGTAGATTCTTGTTTGCAGATCGATGGGATCGTCGCCCACGACCTCACCAACGCAAACACCCGCCAAGTGGTACAGCAGACCGAAGAGGAACGAGAGAAAAACCATGAGGGCCATGGTGTATTGAAATAGGAGATGTGAGGATGGTGAGCGTTGTATGTCTCAAAAGGCTTTGTGAGGGTTGTGGACCTTGGTAGTGGTTGGGTGAGGTTGTGGGAGGGAACGCTCAAATGTTGTTTTGAGGCACGATGGGATCCGCGTGGAACAGTCGAAATACCACAAATCCCCGGATTGTTGCCCGCCATTCCGATTTTGTGAATGCTCGAGCCAGTCACTTGGTTGCTTGTCACCTGGACAGTCACAAGGCTCAATTAAATTCGCACGCGCCCTTTACTGCCACATTTGAAATGCACCTGTGCTGGAAACGGAGCACAAACGAGCAAGTCTCTGAGGGGTACATCCAAAACACTTTCGGCAATAAAGCTTTAGGATTACGGTAGCTTTAAAGCAAGCTTCATCGCCTAATTCCAGCAACTCGGAGGTCTGAAGTCTCGGAGGTTCGTTACCAATGGGTTTTCCCGAGCCTTCTCACCAGCACACCCACACCGGCACCTGAGGTAACCGCACTCCCGTCCCGTGTAAAGTGAGCCGGCTTTGTACGAGCTTAGTGCGGACCTCCTTAGACTTCACCTGCTACCTGGGCCATCTCGATACTTAGGCAAATATTTCCAGGAATAGATGAAGTTCATTGAAATTATACCGCTCTTTCTACCTCCACAGACAACTCACTCTTGACCATTATTGCAGAAGTCGAGTATTCCCTACTTGAAGACGGTTGAGGCGTGGTGACAACTGCATCTGACCCGAAAGTGCCGTCGAATATCCCTGGCTGAGCTTGTTCATTCGATCGGTGGGCCCTCATCTCTACTTCGTCAGGCTTTGCGGCTTCCCTCGCCTTTCCCAGTTGGCCCCAAAGCTTTGTCTTCCGCAACTGCCGTAGTGAGGCCCTCCCATTTGGTATATTGCGTCTTGAGTCCTTCTGTTGGTAGCCAGGTAGCGTCGGTAACCTGGGCGGCCCTTTCGACTTTTGGGAAGAATCACCGCCGATAGACTTGAAAAGAGGGCGCAAGAGAGGTAGACAAGCTTCAGGTTGGCGTCAGTTCAATAGCCCGCACAAGAAATCGGGAAAATATCGCTCACTTGACGCGATGGCCAGGTTCACTTCCGCTGTAGTCCAAATGAAGATGCTGGCCACGCTCCATGAGAACTCTTCGCTGTTGCCAGGATCGTATTTGGTCGAATATACAACCACCGCGATTGTGGCCACACAGACGAAAATCCCGAACATGAAAAGGACGGTCAGGCCACACTTCTTGGCCCGGTTCAATCGTAGCTTTTGCACCTGGATTGCTGGTATGATGAGAAGTGCAACATCGGCGAGCAAATGTATGTACTGTAGTGAGACATTGCCGTGGTAAAAGCTAATGTCTCGGTAGGGACATCGAGCTCCAGACACTGAAGTGTCCCAATAGGCATGTACTGGTATGCAATGAAGTATGTTCAAAATGAGCTAGGTACACTAATTAGTTGCGGGCCTGTTGGTTTAGTGATGACAAGCTCGGCTTTGGAGCCAACCATACATAGGTCTCCATGAAAAGAAAAAAGAAAAAGAATTCCACGCAGGAGGCCACGGAGGAAAACTCACCCTGACCGCAAGCCACAAAATAGCTATAATTGCTAGAATAATAATCGAGATTTTGGCGCTTCTCACGCTGTTGAAGATCCTCCAGTAAAAGGCTAGCACCGCAAGTTTAGAAAAGCTGAGTGAGGGAATATAAAACATCTCTTCTACCGTTAGTCCCCTGCTACTCTTCGCTGATGCACGGGAAACTTATGACTTACCCAGGACGAATAGATCAATTCTTGCATTTCGGAGGACCTCATCTTCAGGCCGGTCGATGTCTTTCATATGGAGGCCGAATCCGTCTTGGGTCCCTGGTTGAAGGCAGTGTCAGTCTATGCCATCTGGAAATTCATAATTCCATCTGAAAGTTCTTACATTTGATCATCGTACCGGCGACTCCCACATTTAGTAACTGGTGCAACTTCAGCAACAATTCATGGCCATGGCTCAAGCAGTGCATGCCATCATCGGAGATGCTGCTCACGTATGCGATGATAGCGAAACAATCATCCCACCACAACCGGTTCTTGGTGAGCCTTCTGCACAATAACCGGAGAACCAGGGTCAATGTCGCAAAGGACCAGGTGATGGAGAGAGCGACGAAAAGCTCCGGCTGCCGCGTCTGCATGGTGTCACCATAGGTTCCGGGCGCGGGAGCGGTTGATCCCATGCTCGTGGCAGAGTTTTGGCGCTATCTATTGCGAAGGTTGTTGGTTTTCACTATTTGAGGGGTCGTTGAGCCAGACCACGGGCCGGACCAACATCGAGCTGCGGAGGAAAAGACCGGCATGGGGATACCTGGGCGCGCAAAAGCCTGCGCTTTCTGGGGCGTCGTGACTAGGAATGATGAGATCAAGGAGCCCATGTATCAGTCGAGTCAGAGGAGAAGAGACTGGTGTTGTAGACAGAGGGAGAAGTTTGTCCCAGCAGTTTGGTGGCGTTGAAAAATGTGAACAGAATTGCTGCAACAGGCCAAGAAGGCTGGGGAATGGACACACTGGACGGCCTTGGGTCTAAGGATGCACGCCATGAATCGCGGCGTCGACTGATGCCCACTGTTCGGGAGGAGGCTTCGTTGCTCGGTCTCGATGGTTGGCCCAGAACTCTCAGTGAATAAACTTCGCCCGACGAAAACATCTCCCCCCCGCGCGGATGCGACACCACATGCATCTTTTGCTCGTCCACCAAATAAAACGGTTGAATGCTGACAGCCGGCCAAGAAAACTTTTATGTTGATTGCCTTGTATGAAATGAACTTCAACGGCGCCGGTCTTAGATACGTCTGTGCCGAGATGTCTTGGTTGTTCACCTGCTATCGTCCACATACGGTAGAGAGGTAGGACCGGCATGCCACTTTCTAACTCATCCCTCTTGGTAGCGACTTTTCGCAGTGCGAAATGTTCTCTGGTTCGTTCCTTGGATCCCCGCCAGCAAATATACCCAGTAGGAACCGATCCAGTCTCATCGAGCATCGACTCTGCAGATCATGTCTGAACGCCAATGTTATACTTTGTCGGCTTCTGCGGCAATGCATCGCTACCGTAGACTCTCCAATCATATCGCGGTGATCATTCTTAAGCTCCTTTATTTACCCGGGGACCCTGTCGCTGAGATCTCGCAAGAGTTAACCCTGGTGCCGCAGATTTGCTACTTCAAGGACACTGCGGGACACAACTGACTTTCAAGCTTTCACTGCATTGATTTCTTTCGACATGACAGATCTATATGTATTCTGAAATTACTTGGGAGGTGTTTCGAGCAACTTGGAAGCCTCATCTTGTTCAACTTTTGAAACCCACCCAACCTGACCGATTATGGCAAAACTTTCGTGCGAGAAGTCCACTTGGCTCTTCCCACACACAGAGCGTCAACACACGTGATCAGGACACTTCACTAAACAAGTCACAACCTTGGAAGCTGAAGTCGAAATTCCATGGCATAGGGTTTCAAGTATGCCTGAGAGAGTTTCACGCCACTTCAGATCTCAGGAAAGGTAAACCTCGATGCCACTGACATACCGCTTACGATCGAATTGCTAGGCGACCGGTTCTCATATTACATATGGAACAGATCACAGGGGATAAGATGTATGTCATCTTCTACCATCAGTGAGAGAGGAAATGGAGAACTGATGGTGAAGAGAGCATACATACATACCTAGGTATCTTCAATGTCAGAACAACCAAGAGACAGTACATCCAACCACGAAGTCGTCAACTGTGGAGCAACACGCAAAACCCAGCTCCATTCCAAGGTTCGACAATGGAGCATACCCTAGGGTACTCCATTTTGAAGACCGGTTTATCTCTCAAAGGATCCTGAGATAGTAGTATTTGGCATTCTGGACCCACGATCCTCTCGGCGAGCCAAGCAACGTAGGTAGAACGGGCCAGTATCCCTGCTAGTATTTTTCCCACACCCCAAGGGACCACCCATCTCCGTTCTAGTCTTGTGGTTCCGGACGGCCGATTTCCGTAAGATGAGGTCAATTCTCGCATGTCTGACAGTGCTGTGCAACCAGCCGAACCAATCATCAGCCGACGTCATCTTTTAGACTTGCCTGTCAACACGGAAGCGATGGGACGGCAAGCGGGAGCTCCCAGTCCACTTCGGCCCCGCACATTTAACGCCATCACACAACGATCATGCAAGTTGCAAAAAGACCCTGTCAAAGTGGTCCAAGTGCTTTTTGCCGTTTCGTGGCAACTGCGTATTAAAATCAAGATATGATCGCCGCGAAAGAATATAAGACTTGGGTCTTGCCTCCGTGGCATTCGACCTTCAGCAGTCTTGGCTCCCAAGTCTTGTCCTACACTGCAATCCTTGACGAATTCATCACCAGTGAGAGTGAGTGGGTGCAAACGGGCTAAGTTCACTGCTTTGACTCTTCAGACAGACCTCTTCCTTACATACAAAGTAGCGCCGACTTAACTTCAATTGACGTAGTGAGAATAGCTGCCTTGTCTCTGTATCCCCTCTCGTGACAACCAGCTATGTCGTCCTCCCCTCAGATCCCATTGGCGAAGCTACAAGATGGCACTCAAATTCCCATTGTACGTTTTGCTCGACATGTCGTTATCCAAGACAGATGATAACTTACAAAACCTTCACAACAAGCTGGGCTTCGGCACAGGAACATCCTGGTACAAGCCGGACCGCTTTTCCGCCTTCAACCCGAAGATGTTAACGATGGTAAAAGATGCTATCAATTCCGGGTACCGCCATATTGACACAGCAGAGGGCTACGGCACGGAAGCCGAGCTTGGCCAAGCCATCAAGGAAAGCAACGTCCAGCGAGAGGAATTGTTCATCACCACCAAGGTTGTGCAGACAATCACGGAGGGAAAGATCGAGGACCTGCCGACGGCACTCGAGAATGGTCTGAAGAGGCTCCAGCTAGACTATGTTGATTTGTGGGTCATGCAAAATGCCAGACACTTCATTTGGGCCCCAGCTGACCCATTCTAGATACCTCCTCCACAGTCCCTATATCACCGGGGACAAGTACGTCGAAGGGGACGTCGCCAGGGCCTGGAAACAGCTGGAGGCCCTCCGGCGCGCAGGCAAGGCTAAGGCAATCGGCATCTCTAACTTCCGCCGGCAGCACGTCGAGAACCTGCTCAAGACGGCCGAGATCAAGCCCGTGATCAATCAGATCCAATTCCACGCGTACACGCAGGGCGCCCCCGAGTACGCCAGGTGGCTGCAGTCCAAAGGCATCGCGTGTGAGAGCTACATGGGCCTGTCGCCAATCACCTGGCTCAAGGGATTGCACCTAGAGGGCGTGCTCAAGGAGATCGCGGGCCGGCATGGGGTCAGCGAGAGCACGGTGCTCATCCGCTGGCAGCTTGACCAAGGTGTTATAGTGCTCAACACGACCAAGAAGGCGGAGAGGATGAAGGAGTACTTTAGGGCGCTGGAACTAAAGCTGAGTGATGAAGAGAATGAGAAGATCACCACGACGGGGCAGGCAAGCCATATTAGGATCCCGTTGCCCGTGTCCTTTGATGGGGGGGAGCAGGGTCCGTACTGAACGTTCCAGGTTGGGTGAGCGCAAGTCGCTGACGGGTTCCAAAGAAGAAGGCGTTGTTCATGGGTATTATGGTTCTGTGCACCCTTGAATGCAGATGTCCTGATCAATGATTTCCAACGATTCCGATTGTTTCTCCCTAGTGATGCCAAGATATGAAATTAGCCAAAGTCCACGCATTTGCATATCCACATTTCTTGGCATCACGAGCCACTTTGTCTCGCAATCAGACTTGTTCTATGTAGTGATCTAGCCATCAGAACCCGGGCGGGGTCAGCAATGCGAACACCTCTTCACATGCAAGGGTAGTAAAGCCTCCAGTCTATGACGTTGTCTTTAAAACGTTTACCATCTGCGAACGCTTGTCCAAAATCTGCTTCCGTTGTTCTTTTAGATTGGCGAGCTTCTCTGTTTCTGCTTCTGTTTTCTTTCTCCCTGCAGTTGCTTTGATAAGTGTATCCAATGCTTTTTGTAGCTTCTTGGCCTCTTTTGCCATCTCCTGTGCTACTTGTTTTAACCCTTCTTCTGAATCTTCTTCTTTCGTTGCCTCAACCAGGTCGGTCTCAGAAGCTTCGTGGGACTGATGCTCGACTTCCAGTTCAACGCCAGTTGCAGCAACGTCTTTGCGGGATGCTTTGGGTGCTTTTTCCTTGGAAGCCGTATCTGAGCCTTGTGATCCAATTTCCGCTGACTCGACGTCATTGGAGGTGTCTTCCTCGCGACGGGCGGTCGCTGTTGGTCGTTTCGTGGGCTTCGGTGACGCGGATAATTGAGAGCTCGATACTTCAGCTGCTCCGTGTCTCTTTGCCGAATCCCCACTGTCGATCGTTTGTTCGGGTGATGCTGCTTGCACATCGTTTTCGCAACGGCCAGGAGAATCCTCACGGAGAACTTCGGTCTCACTCGTGGCGACGTCCAAGGTTGGGGATGTTGGTCTTGTGGCCACGGACCGCGTACTTTCGGCCGAGGGGTCGACACTTCGTGGTCGTTGCGTAGCTGACCGAGAGGCAGGTCGCAAGAGCCTTGGCTGGCTGATAAGCTTCTTTTTGTGCTTCTTTTTAGTCTTCTTCTCAGGTTGCCACAGTCGTTTAGCACGCCGCCATAGTCGCTTGGCACGCTTCCATAGCCCGGCTTCCTCCTCCTCCTTCTGGCCCGGCAGGCGCTTCAATTGGGTTTCAAAGATACCCTCTTGGAGTTTGAAGTGATGGCCAAGGAAGAATTTCTCTGGTAGGTCCAGTTTAGACCTGACCTTTTCCCAAATCCACGAACGATCTACAGGGCCGACGAGCTTGTGTTGGAGACCAAACCGAGTGTAGATCTTGAGACGCTGCGCCCCACTGGCGCCATCCATATGCACAGCAGCGATGAGGGCTTCAAGTGTTGTAGCCATATCGTATGGTTTCACGATCTCCTTTGAGACTTCAGACTCATCAGTAACCATGTCCGTTTTGGTGTGTGACAACAAAGTGACATTGGGCGCAAACATGTCTGATGTAGGGAAACTGATGCTAGAGAACTGCCTTTGGGCAGAACTGGGATTTGATGAAGCAACTTACTTGCGCACTCGTCGAGGCCCAACTGGAAGCCGATTTTACCAAGGTGTTCGTTTGAAAGAGTCGACAGGTGAATTTCATTCCATTCGATGCCGGTCAAGTTCTTTTCGTACCACTCCTGTGCCATCTGCAGCATTCGGGGTCAATTTATGAAAACACGAAGGTCCTAGTTTCATGACAATAAAGGGGAACAAGGACGAATAGTCTAGAGGGGTCGAGATTGTGTCTGCAAGCTGCTTACGTGGAGTTGCCCAAGAGCATCTCCCACTAGGGCAAGACGAGAGTTCCTTGGTTTCAGTCGCAACTTCTTTCCACTTGGAAAAAGAACCCTCCGTTCCGTCTGGTCAAGGGCTTCATATAATTTGTCGACATCCTTGAATTGATAGCCGATTATTCTCTCGGCTGTCGCCAACTTGAGCGCTGTCGATGCCGTCCTCGACCATCCCCGCGCGACGACCGCCATCGCGCCGCTGACAAAAGACTTGTATTCGATAACCAAGATACGCGTTTTGTCGACCGATGCTGCGCTTAGTTGAGTGTAGCCCGGTGGGCGTGGCTGAAATTGAGGACTCGACGACTCTCGTCTTGGGCGATGCACCGACGTGGCCGGATCTCGACGCGTGCAAAATTGCAATGTCGCCACGCGGTCATCTGATCGCACACGTGACTTGATCGGATGTCATATATTAACAGAACCTGCAATGCTTCCTCCTTTGGTTCGAGGCGGGAAAAATAAGGTGCATGGCTGCTAGGATGCGAAGCCTACTCTGACATGAACTTACCGGCGGGAGGATGTGTCGAGGTTGTGAGTTTTTTTCTTTCAGTGTTCTCAAGGGGCAAGGGTCTGAACAGGGATCCCCTGTCACCGGTCCAGAGCCGAGTGCTTCCGCAACACAGCCACACTTCAAAAAAGCTCAACACATCATAGCGGAGCCCCTTGTGGCTTGATTACGTTTTATTTTATACACCTCTACACACACAAATCCTTTAAAGTGTGGCTTGATTCATGTACAGGTGCTGCGGGCCTATCCCGCAGGGTGCGCTCGCGGCCTTGCGGATTTATCATATAAATCCTGTGGCTGCGAAGCAGACACCCGAGGCGAAGCTCGTTCATATATGCAACCTTCATATGTGTTGTAGTAGTCCTGCATCGAAACTTCAATACCAGCCCTGGCTCACTTGGCCTTCGGTCTTTACTCATGGTACGGCTCGGCCAAAATAAAACACAAACACTTGAGAGAGTATTATGGCTTAACTACACGCCGCATCACCTGCACTGATTACGATAACACGGCCAGCTGCTCAAAAATCCAGAGCTAGAGGTTGTAAAGGTTTGCTTTCCTATAGTGTAGAAGGGATAGGGGCAAACTATAGTGCAAGGGATGCGGTTTCAATAGTACAAGTGCTTTAATAAAGGGTTGCCGCTGGAATCAGAGAATGTTGAAAGACTGACTTGAAAGGACGATCAGCTAGGTTCTAATTAGACAATTTCTAGGAGTGACGGGCCGGCCAGGAGCTCTACACTACTCAGGTTGCTGTCCAGCCCGATTCAAAGCGTTTAGTGAATCTGACGGAGAATAGGTACCGCACCGCACTTGGTTGTGTTGTTCAAATTTAGTTTGATTCAGGGTATGAGACTCAGACCAAAAGAATCCTGCTGATTGCATCTGAAAATTTCTTTGTGGTTTCACCTTCCATAATACCATGCACATATGCCTCGCCAATGACCAGCCATTCATTTCCGTTTCGATTCTTCAACACGAACGGTATCTCAGCTCCAGCTAGTATCCAGACACTGTCTCCCTTTTGGACGGCTTGATTAGATATACCAAACAAACCCGTCTTCGTCCTGAATAGCCTTCTCCCGGAATAGGCAGCCCAGAAACTGGACTCAATATCCCGCAGCATGGAGATAGTCGCATTTGCATCATCGTTACTGTTGTCGTTGTTGTCTTCGACTCTGGTGGTATCGCTTTGCCCGTCTCTTTTACAATGTCTGCATGCCTCTGACCATTCTTAGATCTGAGGCACACTGTCGGCAAGCTGTTGTAGTAGCTTCCTCGTTCGTTCCAATCGAGGCTGCAGTTCATGTAGCTCACTTGACTCCTGTTTCAACTGGACCAAGTCTCCCTTGTTGGCACGTAAGATGTGAATGCTCTCTTTGAGCCCATATACTTGCGCACATAAACCTTGCATTCGGTCTCTCACGAGTGCCGCAAATGCTTCTTCAGCTTCCTTGCTCGCGGGTTGATTGCGAAACGAGTTTTTGATAAGCGTGTTCCAGAAGCGCTCATAAGAAGATGGCGGGCCCGAGACCTTGTCCTCGGTGATTCCTTTCAGGAGGAGTTGAAGTAACTCCGCCCATTGGTACCCTCTGTCAATCTGCTGATACGCAGGCCCAAGCTCTTCGATGACATCCACCTCGAAACCCTGAACGCAGAGCTTAGGGCAGGACGTGTTGTCGAGTTCGGATTAGCGCCTGAAGGTTAGTCCACGACTCGCATTCCATCTGTTTAAGTGCGAGTTCGTCGATGCGTTACGAGGCCACGGAACTAAAGGCAAAATTGTTGTCTTTTGGCTGTACTCGAGGACCCTAAACGCCTATTAGGTATCAACCTGCGAGGTCAAATTCGGCAGGATGATGAAACCCCTCTTCAGTTCACGTACGAGGCTGCAGATTGCCGAATATTCTGGACCCCAAAGACGATTTTCAACTATACGGCTCTATGGCAGTACGCTGCGGACGCCATTTGGAGCAATTCATCGCTGTGTGTGACTGGTTCAACGGGGTACTCCAACAATGGGTCACAGACCGCCAAAGAGTCTCTGGCACCACCAACGCCCTCATCGAAAGCATCGCCGTTCAACATCACAGAATACCTATCGTCTCTAAGCAATCAGACCACAGCTCTGGATTCAAGCACCCTCGAAAATGATAACGGTCTATCAGCTGGAGGTGGTGTCTTTGGCCGAGCCCGCAGCGCGACCTTTAGGGACTGCAGCGTAGATGCACAAGGCTACTACTTCTCCAGCGCCAGATATCAGTGCAGGAATGTACAGGGCTGCTCTTCAAGTCCAACACTAAGTCCTACCTGTGTTGAGAATTGCAATTATCCGCCAGGTACTGCCTGCGGTAGAGGCAAATGTAATTCGCAGCATGTACCAGGGAAGAAGAAGATAGAACAAACTAGATATTCAGGATACTGCCAGTGCCAGCCTAAGGAGGCTTCGTGCTTAGCTGACGGACAGCTGATTACACGCAATGATGGGAAGATCATATAGCCGAGTAAAATAGAAGTAGATACATTACGATTAGAATAAATTCCGTTTCCTGGAGCCGTCGAGAATACACACGGCAATGTAGTTGTGTTGCACGCGTCTCACAGCATCACCTATCACAGAAGAGTTCGATGTTTTGGACACATTTCGGTTCTGCAAGGGATCATTTTGTGTTTCTTAACCTATGTATGTAGGTATCACATGATATACCGTCATTCTACCCATAACTTAATCCTTCCTCGTCCAGAACGCCTGAGGGTTACACCATCCCTTGAGGCCAACAACACCCCATTCCATTCCCAAACCAGCCTGCTTGTGTCCGCCAAAAGGCATGTGTGGTCCAACCTCGAAATGGGTGTTCACCCACACGCTACCAGCCTCCAGCTGGTCGGCGATCTTGGTCGCCTTGGCAATGTCACTGCTCCACACAGAGGCACCAAGCCCCGAGTCGAACCCGTTGGCGCGGCGGACCACATCAGACTCATCAGACCACCGCATGACGGGCAGGATCGGCCCGAAAGGCTCCTCAGCTTCGATGCGGGAGCCCTCGGCCGGGTCGTCGATGATGGTTGGGGGCAGAATGAAGCCCTTGCCCTCCTGCTTCTCCTTGAGACCGCCGGTAGCAATCTTCCATCCCTCCTTGTCGGCAGCTTCGAACAGGTTTAGAACCTTAGCATACTGCATGCTGTTTTGCACTGGACCGACACCTGTGTTGGGATCTGCCGCCGGACCGGACTTCATGTTGTTACGGACGAAGTCCACCATGGCCTTCAAGAAGTCGTCATATATTTTCTCGTGGACGTATATTCTCTTCACATTCATGCATATTTGCCCGGAACTGATGAGGGCGAGTGTGCTGACCTGGTGGCTAGATTAATATGGAGGATCCAATAGCTATCGTCGGAATTGAATATACCTTTGGCACCACCTTGGCAAGGTCGGCGTCTTCGCACACGATAGCGGCGTCATTTCCACCCAGCTCTAGTGTAAGCCTCTTCACAGTCTTGGCGCAAGCCTCCGCAACCTTTTTGCCAGTAGCGGTGCTGCCAGTGAAGCTGACCTTGTTGATACCACTTTGATGTGTTAACAACCAATACAAGAGACGAGAAAATCGTAAGAGAGAAAGACTTGTGCTTACGGGTGCAGAGTCAGCCGCGGGCCCAGGCTCTCGTCACCACTCAACACCTGGACGACACCGGGAGGGAAGATCTTTGCGGCCAGCTCGCAGACCTTGAGCAGAGTATACGGCGCGTAGGGCGAGGGCTTCACGATGACCGAGTTTCCAGCCATGACACCGGGTCCGATCTTGCCCACACCGAGCAGCAAGGGCCAATTCCAGGGGACAATCGCACAGCCAACCCCGAGAGGGCGGTAACGGACCACGGCAGTGCGCTCAGCCGTGTCCTCGACCGTCTCGTCCGGTATCCGGAGCCCAGATGTCACGCGGAGGTGCCCGAGTGCGAGCTGCATCTCCAAGTTGGCTGTGGAGAAAGCTTTGCCGGACTCGTTTACCAGGAGGTCACGAATCTCATCGTGGTTCGCCTCGATGGCGTCGGCCAGCTTCGAGACGCACGCGCCACGCTCGTCCCAGGTCTTGGAACGCCATGCTGGGAACGCTGCCCTGGCGAACGACACGGCCAGGTCGACCTCCTCCTGGCCGGAGACGGGCACCTCAGGGAGAGTTTCCTCCGTGCTCGGGTTCACGCCATGCCTAGTTTCGGAGGTCGATTTGAGCTCGTTGTTGACCACGTTCTTGAACGTCTACACGATTCTGTTAGTCCTCTTTCGCACGTGGACTGCATCAACAATATGAAGGCAGCTTTGGATATTTGTCACTGTGTGGAACAGTACTCACCGTGAGGTCTATCTTGTAGTCAGTCATGATGGCGTTAAGGAGCGGAAGTAACTCGACGTTTTGGCAAATTCGGAAATTGACAGGGAGGCTTGATGAGAAGAGAAGCTACTCCTGCCAAAGCCTGCTTGATTCCTTTTCGGGCGGAAACATGTTCACTTATGTAAACTCACGAGCATGCACTCAAGATCCGTATAAATCCAGGGGCAGTGGAGAAAGTACCGCCCGCCGGTCACCAACAACCCCTCGCTTACGTGTGAGCTTACTGCTTATAGTTGTGTTCCCCTCAGAGGGACCCCTCCTCCGCTCACGATCCACACGAAGCTGTCGCTTCTCGTGGCAATGCCCCGGCGGGAGAAGCTGTCTTTCCTCCCCGGCAGCTCATTGGTTCCCTAGTGGGTCCCGAGGTCTTGGTAGTTGGGCCGCCCCGCCCCTGCTGCAACCTGTTGATCCTTTGCTTGACTGCTGTCAGGTAGATCGTCTCATGGTAAGACTGGGCTTCGCCTGCGAGCATCAATGCCATGCTTGGGTCCGGCTGTTTGCTCTTCCTGGCTGGAACCAAATGCCATGATCATACAATTAGTCTCGGCAGCAGTACACGTACGAATCAGGAAGCCCGGGATCATTCACTTGATCAAAACAAGAAGTTGATATCACATCCTAATCAAATGACACGGCCGTGCGGCTATTGCCGATGAAGGAGGTTGCATCTCAGAGACAGGATACGCTTACGGGTATTCGTGTATTAATCATGGCCCTCAAAGAGTCAATGCCTCCCCCTTCCGCCTCGAAGAAGACCACGGAATATTTCCGCCGCAAATGGCGAGCACCATGTCTTTCAAAAGACCTCCTTTACTCTGCCACCCAAGATTACAATACCGGATACTCCGCCCCTCGAGCACCCTTGCCGACGCATCAAGGGGTCCACATAATGGAAGCAAAGCCAGCTTTGCCAAGAAGGCCGGACCGACAACTAAGGATTTTCGCGTATTGGGCATGTGATGATCGAATGCAGATGCAGGGTCTTGGGCATCCTGGAAGTACGCGTGAGCACAATTATGTGCAAGTGGCATTTTTTGTGGCCCGATATCCACCATTCCTACACGCTCTTGGCTGTCCGGAGGCGATTCTCACAGTGGTTCGAATAGGAGATGGACTGTGAGCTTCGTTCCAAATTTCGAATATGATTGCTCATGAAATCCACATGTACAGGCTCAGTCTACAAAACTCCGCCATTCCGCATCGCTGCCCCCTCCCACATGGAATCCCCTTCTCGATTCGGCACTCCCACGTGGCCCTATGCACTTGCACTCCTCGCTGATCTTACACTCAGAGACGACTAATCTAGTCGTGCTACACGGCGATAAAGATGGCGTTCACATACAACCCTTTGGTCGAGATGTGGACGCTCTACGTTGTGGGATCCATCCTAATTTTCTTGAGGGTAGCAACTAGGTGGCGCATGGTTGGGTTTCAAGGATTCAAGCCAGATGACTATCTTATCTGGTTCTCATGGGTCTGTCGTCCGGGTTCTACTATGAGGCACCTTTTTGCTAACTCGAGCTTGTGTAACAGGTCGTATACACCGTGATGTCGAGTGGGTGCATCCATTTTCCTCTGCAGCATGGCTTGGCCCTAATGTGTAACTGACTTCTTGATTGATAGTTGCTGCACACATATGCGGTGGACACGCAGACCTTCACACACTGTCCCTAGATCAACGCAAGACCATGACCAAAGAAGATGCTCGGCCCTACATATGGGTTACTCAATGGTTCTGTGCTGGTGTCGCAACATATATCGTCTTCATATGGTCTCTCAAGTTCAACATGCTCTTCTTTTATCAGCGAGTTGTGGATGGACTGAGAGTCCACAAGTTCATCAATCCCAGCTTTGTGCTCGTTTCTTGCACCTTCATCTCCATCATCTGCATCCTTTTCGCTTCCTGTCGACCTTACTATAGGATGTGGACGGTGTTTCCAGACCAGGGAGCGAACTGTGAGCCTCAAGCAGAGATCTACATGCTCCCTGCGCTCATAATGAATATTCTTACCGATCTTTGCATCATGGCTATACCTGCTCCAGCCATTTTGACGGTAAGGACAACCATCCAGCGCAAGATAAGTCTTGTAATCATTTTCTCAGCCGGCATCTTCGTGATGATCGCTGCCATACTCCGCGTCTCTATGGTTTTGGTCGGAGGCGACGGCGGAACGGCCGCAATCTGGTCGTGCCGTGAGGATTTTGTTGCGATTTGTGTTGGACAGGCTCCAATCTGTGAGTGTTCTTTGAAGATCCTTCTACCGATTAATACTTGGTGATTGTACTGATCATAGCGTTCCACTACTCCTAGTGCGGCCTCTGTTCACCAAGCGTTTCTGGACAGGAGAAATGTCTCATCACTCAAAGAATAAGTCCACGATCCCGATCCAGAGCAACGATGCCTTCGAAATGAGCGCGGCTCGAAAAGGCACCATTCATGGCCCGAGGCGTGACATGAGCAAGAAAGGAAACAGTGTCAATATATTCTCAACACACGGGAGAGATAGTGACGGGGAGTCGACGGAAAGGATTTTTGACAAGGGCGGCATCGTGGTGAATACCTGGGTGGGAGTTGAGTCTGAGACTACTGTGACTCGCCAGGGAGAGCCTATGGGCCACAGCTCATCATACCGAGACGGATAACATTCTTAGCGACATACATGTGCACAGCGTTAGATAATCTTTGAGATTTCAATTACAAGCGCCAGACTCCTTTCTTTACATCTTATAGGTTACTCTTTAAAAATTATAGTATGACCTGTACAGTTAAATCTCCCGCAGAGTACCCTTCTGTGGGATGGTCTTCTATTGGATGATTCCCTTTAGAATAGATTAGTAACTACACATGAGTCGTCGTCCGCAGTCGGGGTGACCTTACGTTTGGGGCGTGAAGTTCGGCTGCGGTCTAGACCTACGATCTGGAACAGCAGCACGAATCAGTCATAGCTCGTTAAAAAGATCTACGCATGGTGCTGCCTGACACAATGGGCATCGAACGCACGATGCTCTAGGGTCGAAGCCCCAAAAATACTGGCGACCCATGAAATCCGATCTCAAGCTCCGTTCGGAGCTGTTAGTGCTGATCGTGACTGTCCTTCCCACTGCATTGGTTTGCAGCCCTGTTCCCTGTCACATTGCAATCCGTACACACCTAGCAACCAACGTCAACGATTGCCCTATTGCCGTGACGTGAACGGCGACTTTGTGATACGCCTTCTTTGTTGGTAAAATAGCAGTTGTTAAGACCTCTAGTAGTATGAGTGATGCCGAGCAATACATTTCATGACGGTTACTGCGAACCTGCTCAGGTAGCTCCCACTTCCCTGGAGCTGATCCAGGTTGTTTCACTCCATCGGCGTCGACAGACATGCACGTGGCAACGTCTGGTCATTGCTGTCTGCATCCCCAATGAGTCGTTTTAGTGCATTCACAACATTTGGAGAACATGGCCCGGATTCCTGCTCAAGATCGAATTAACGCCGTTGTGAAACGCCAACCTTCCCGCGTTTGGAAAAGTAAAAGGTACCCAACGTAGTGTGAATTTGGCACCGTGCAGGATAAGCACTAATTCTAGAGAACAAAAGTAAATGTCCACTGTTGGCTTGCGATCGGCGGCTGACACTGCAGCAAAGCCAGGGCCCCTTTAAAGGTCGACACCGCCCACTCTCTTGGCATCAATATCGCAGTTGCCAAGACGCAACAAAACAATACGACTATTCGTTCCGATATGGGTATAATCGTGAGGCTCCTTGGCTCCGGCCTGGGCATGGCAAGTGAAGCAATACAGTATGTCGGCCCGCAGATGTGTTTTCAAGACTTTTCGATTCAATTAACCAACACCTATTCCGACACTTCCCACATACAGCAGTTGCTAATCTCAGCGAAACTCAGTGACTACCGAGCTCGCTCCCGCTCGAGGTCTGCACAGGACGAGTCGATCCAACCCGTAATTGCTTCGTCATCAACGGCTGCAGCACCGAATCACCCGGAAGCTCCTCCTGAATACGTTGAGGTCGCCGACGAAGCAACTGCCGATCGACTTGTGCGCAGCGGCAAAGCTGAGCGCGTTTCTGACTACGCGGACGAGAAGAAACGCCAGTCCAGGGCATCCGGGGTCGGAGATCCAGATGACGACGATGACTCAACCAGTGATGACGAATCAGACACCATCGAGGTGAATGACGAAGCTGCTTGGGAGCTAGATGACATGGCCGAGATGGTTGCGCCTCCTTCATACGCCGACTCTGAGTCAGGCATGTCCACATCAGCGGCTGCAGAGTACGAATCTGATGAGAGCAAAGTGAAGAAGGAGGAGCAAATGATCCTCGACTTGCTGCGTCTGGCTGGGCCGCCTCCTCAGCCCGTCCAGCGGCTTCCCTGCCCTGTCATAATTCCCCAGAGGCGGCCGCGAAATAAGGACCGAGGCTTCATCAAAGCATACGCTCCCGTGCTGGACGAATGTGGTATCAGCCAAGACGTGTTCCTCAAATTCCTGAAGGATTGGCTTGCAGCCAGCCAGGTGAGTGGGGTCTCGTCTGAGACTGAACAGCATGGGGCCTTGTGCTAATGAAAAGCTTAGTCTGACCCTTGGATCGATATCATATTCGTCGCAGCGGGTGTGGTTGGGTTTGTCCCAGAATTGGCCACTCAGATCGTGAGCACGGTCGTACAAGTTGTTGCCGGCACAGCCAAAGAGCTGCAGTCACGCTCGAGGCGGAACACCTTTCTCGATCGGATAAATCAAGACCTGTTCATGCCTCGCGGCTTGTATGCTATGGTTATGGCATTCAAGGACGAGGTACCAGGGCAGCAGCCCCGCGGGCCGTTGAGCAAGCTAGCCAACACAACAGGTAAGGCACTGTTCTCCGCAGAGAGGCTGGACATCAACCAGACGGTTGCTAAGTACAGTAACCCCGACGCCGACATTTCGAAGATGAAGAAAGGGTTGCAGAACATCAGACTTGTCAGTGGCAAAACCCGTGGCGAGATCGAATTGCCTGAAGCAGCTGCTCTGGTCTTCCCGGAGCTAGATCGTGCAGCAGGCTTGGATCTGGAGCAACAGAGCAAGGGCAAAGGAGCTGTGAACGAGAGCACAAAGGAGAAATGGAAGAGCGCTGGCAAATGGGTTCAAGATTACTTGGACAGAAGAGCCCAGGCATCTTATGTTAGTTGGGTTCACCTATGTAAGAATGCGGTGTGCTAATAAAATCACAGGAGAAAGAACACCAAGGCTCGTCTCTTGCCGTCCCGACAAATGCCCGCCCGGCTTTCTCCTCGCGCTTCAGCGACCCTAACCATCCCGCCAACAGTGGCTCTCTGATTTCCCTTCTCACAGGTGGAAGCGTCAACCCTGCCGCCAGACGCCAGGAGCGCCGGACTGCCAGACAAGGTCGGAGGGAGTCAAGGCGGGAGTACAGAGACCAACGGCGGATGGCTCATGGTAGAGCTCCCAGAGGACCTAGAAAGGCACGAATGCCCAAGGGTCAGCGTAAGAAGGGCATCATCAAGAAGATCCTTCAGCAGGACGTTCTGTATCTGCTGATAGTTAATATGCCCACCGAGGACGAGGTACAGGAATCTGTGGCCAACCTTGAACGGGCTATGACAGAGGGCAATTAGGCGGTGTAAATGGCACACGCATTGGTGGAGGATAAGTAGCCTATTTTGCGAAGATCCGCCATTTAAGTCGCTGTCTTGGAGGCCGGTGAATTTAATTTTGAGAAAACGCGAGTGAAGAGGCTAAACAACAGTGAGAGCGTCATATTTCTAGCATCACTGGTCAAGGGCGCCAAATGCCCGTTCGAGGTCCACCCTTTCAAGAGCATTTACAACCCCGGCACAACCCCGAAGCACAGCGAGCTGTATTATCTGGCTGACAATACCGTGACCTTCAAGTCAGAGGATTCCTTGTACAATTATGCAGTCCTTGTCAAGCAGGTCCGAATCGTTTAACGATTACCTAGCCTGATCACTCTTTTCAGGCTCGTTTCTTCAGCTGCATCCATCGGATCCATTCGTTTAACTCGACCAAGATGTGCACCAAGAAGATCTTTTCGTTCGCAGCTGCGCTACTTGCGCTTCAGCCTACCTTGGCGGTTCCCGTCGCCGAAAAGTCTCCAGCGGGTGTATTTGCACGAAATGAGACCATAGTTGTTGATCCTCCCAAGGACCCTAAGCCAGACATCACAGAAATCCCAGAACTGACAGAGGAGGAGCTCCAAGAGCTGATCGACTATTTCAAGGATTAAGTCATCCAGCTTGAGACCAGGATCTACGGTATCGATGAGCTCGCCGCCAGGAATGAGCAACTTGTCTCCCAGACACTTCCCTCCTGAAGCGTCAGAGCGGTACATCGCACGAAGGAAGGCCCTTTTCTGTCTTTTCTCAACGGTGAGGTGAAGCCAGGCATGAACGAAAAATGTAAAGACTTTACTCTCAACGGTCCTTTCACAAACATTCAGTAAGAAGCACGTTCCCTGTTTCTTATGGACCAGTCACTAACATGCATCGTGCAGCGTGTTCATGTAAGTGAACACAAAGTACTACGCTGCTTTCATGGTAGAATTCCGGCCATGTCACGAGTTCTCATTGGGTTTTCCAGATTTTCCCAGAGACTGCAGAACTCGGGCGTCGACTTTGGTGTAGCACTTGCTAATCTGATTGTCAAATAGGGGTTCTACCAACCTACGCGGTATCAAGGCTACGAGCTACTCTGGCAACACATCGGAGTTGCACTCCAACGAGTCCCTCGCAGATGCCGAGTTTACATTCGCCGATAACGAGAGAATCACCAAGTTTTCAATCGCCCGTACCAGCGCAGACAGCATCTATGTATCCGGTCTTAGATTCGACATTGATGCCGGGAACTCATCCGAGGTCCTCGGCGATACCTTTTCGCACCCCGAGTCAACCGGCCCTACGTGGCAAGACATTCCCACCGGCTCCGGAATTCTTGCCCGACTGCGAGGCACCAACTGCGATTCCAGGGAAATCTTCGGCAGCTTTGGCGTGGACTTCCTGGACGAGCTTGGGTCCATCTCTATTAGCAACATCGACTATGAGGGTTTCGCCAGCAGCATCATGCCCGCGGGGCGTGGAACTCAAATGTCGGTCGGCTTGCGGATTTTACATAACCGCAATAGCTCGGTCTCGCAGACAATCACCCTCCAGACCACCGATGCCGTTACAGAGTCAAGGACGGTCAATACTCAGATCCGGGCCCTTGTGGGCGGCAGCGTTGCAGTCGAGGGCACCTGAGGTCGGGATTCCACTGATCAGCGAAGGTTCAGTGAGGACTGAGGCTAATTGGCAACTCGAGACGTTGAACGTGAGTCTTGACCAATACCAAGTTCTACGATTGGCTCTATTTGCAAGCTGTAGGTACAGCTCTCGCTAACAAGGTCAAAAAAACAGAATGACGCCGAGATGGTCGGGTCCACCACCAGTCGTTCCGCAACGTTTGCTCTCGCCTGTCCAGCTGGCAAGTTCTGCACGCCAACGCTTTCTTCATGCAGTACAAGGTTGATATCAACACCAATGCGAGCTTCACCGCCACTACTAAGGCTGGCTCGACGTTCAACTGGATCCAAGAGGGCACGTACAAGGGAGCTGACAGCCTGGCCATGCACTTCAACGTCACTGGGGTTGACCGCATCAGCTAGGCTTCTGTGGGAGGATGAGGCTTGCTTGATATTGTGGCCTCTTTTGCGTTCCGCTTCGCCGTGTCTTCTTGTGAATTAACTTTGTTCGGTTACGTTGTGTATGACTAGACGATTGTTACGATTTGTTCTTTTGCAGATTGCATCATGTTCTAAGTTATGATTCTTGAGGAGCTATAAACGGCATCAGAGCTGTAGAGCTCAAGACATTTGAAGTTTTTCCTTCCGCATCGAACATATATCCTGCTGTTTAGACTTGCGACAAGACGGTAGAAGTACCTGGACCTCTTTTACACATGTGGCACCTTTCATGAAACCTTGTGGCTTAATACCAGTCATGTCCTGGGATTCCTTGCATATTTGAAAATTTGATCGATTGTTGTAGTGTCGGAGTTTGGAACATCCTTCACATGGTAACCCAACCGTGATTAGTCACAAGTCTTTGGCATGCCTGGTACAGATAAGTATTGACCCTTGGGGTCTTGCCAAACGCCAATGTCATATAAAAGTGTCAGGGTTGTGGCCCACGTACACTGCAAAATAGACCTCTGTTGGTTACAAAATTTCCCACCGTTCTTTGCGCGATCTCTCTTCGTGCATTGGTGTTATTTTTGTCGGTGTGGTTTTCATAATCATATCGTGGAAGGAAAGACAAAACTTAGAGATCTACTAGGATGCAATCTTGGCATGGAGACTCGCCGCAATACTCTCGATAGGATCGCTGAGAGCAGTTTAGAAATTTCATAACGTATATCTGATCTGATGACAGTAATGCCCGTACAGATAGGTCTTTTCCCGGACGTAAACTCCTGTAGCGAGCACTCGCCTATGGATGCCTATTGAGGCAGGTAGATGCGAGGGACGCGGGGCTGGGCATGTGGCCGACATCGTCGCATCCGGCGGAGGCTAGCCTAGACTGGACTGTTGACACGTGCCAATACTGAAGGCGGACTGAGCTTGAACAATCGGGATAGTAATCGAATGGGCGATAGCACGCCGTATATGGGTGGCCAAGAAGCGGTCCCAGACGCCTGGGCAGCAATCTGACAGCCTCCGCAATCTCCTTATCTCTCTGCCGGCCCTTGGCATCTCCACCAAGGCAGTCTTGCCAAGCTCCATTCGTAAGTGCTATTCCCCCTTCCTGGGGTCAAATCTTGCTTATCGGGCGTCCTTACGCTGACGGCTGACTAGCAGACACCACGCGACATCCGGGGAAGAGGGGGGAGGGGGAGGGGGGCGCGATCGCTTCTGGTGAACGCAGTATATGTTTGAGCACGTAGCCCGCCTCGCCCTCTCAGCTGACAACGTTTTGGCCTTCACCCCTCTTACTGAGTCGCTTAAACCTCCGACCGACACAATGGGTGTCCCAGAAGACCAGAAGGAGCCCATTGGCACCTCGTCTGCTCAGTCAGCATCTGACACCAATGTGGGCGATGTTCAAAAGGTCGCCGGTGGTGGCCTCGAGCGACGGGCTGAGTTCGAAACGCAGCGAGGTCTCTCTCCCCGACATGTGCAGCTCATGGCCATAGGCGGAAGTATCGGCACCGGACTCTTTGTCGGCATTGGCAGCGTCCTGTCGCAAGCAGGTCCACTGTCGCTTGTCCTGGGGTACCTGTTCTGGGGCGTATTGTTTGTGTGGCCCTGCTATCTATGCGTCGCCGAGATGTGCGCCTTTCTACCTATCCGAGGAACAATATTCGAACTCGCATGTCGCTTTGTCGATCCAGCCCTTGGATTTGCAATGGGGTGGACATACTTCTTTGCTGGGACCATGCTGGTACGAACTGAACACTGACTCATTTCTGTATAATCACTAATCAAGACGTCTAGGTCTGCGTGGAGTACAGCGCTGTGGCAACGGTCATCCAATTCTGGAACACCGACATCAACCCTGCAGCTTGGATAGCTCTGGCCATGGGGATCTGCGTCTTCTTGAATGTTGTCGCAGTCAAGTGGTATGGCGAAAGCGAATTCGTAATGGCCTCGCTCAAGGTGCTCCTTTTATTTGGACTTGTTATGGTTCGTGCCATTCTTCTCCTTTTACGGATCCCCGTCTTTCAAGTTTTGGAATGGCATAGGTACGGTAGCAGGTGCCTAACACGTACTAGGTTACGCTCGTCACAATGTGCGGTGGAAACCCTCAGAAGGATGCCTATGGTTTCAGGAACTGGGGCGGCGGCAATTTTATGATACCATATTACACTGATGGCGACACAGGCAGATTCCTAGGGTGGTGGTGAGTTGAATGGCTAGGTATTAGATCTGCAGAGAACATGTGCTCACAACGTGCTCAGGTCAGTGGTTATCTACGCCGGATTCACCATTGCAGGCCCCGACATGCTCGCCATCTCTGCCGGAGAGATCCAAAACCCGAGACATACCATCCCACGTCTGGCAAAGCTCATCTTCTATCGCCTGGTGGGATTCTATGTAATTGGTGTCCTTGCGGTGGGCATCATCTGCTCCCCGAAGGACGAGCGCCTTATGGGAGCTATTGAGGGCTCCTCGGCAGGAGCGGCAGCATCCCCCTGGGTCATTGGGATTCAGAACTTGGGCATCACTGGACTGCCTAGTTTGATAAATTTCTTGATTCTGACGTCTGGGCTGTGCGTTGGCCGTCCTTATTATGGCTTGGAATGGAGTCAAGCTAATGGCTGGTGCAGATCATGCGGAAACGCTTACCTTTATTCAGCCTCACGAACCTTATATGGTCTTGCGCGAGGTTAGTACCCGAGCCAACCGCGTGTTTGATGTGATGAGTGTACTGACCAAATGTACACAGACGGCCAAGCTCCCAGATTCCTCCTTACTTGCACAAAAGCAGGAGTACCTATCTACTGCGTCGCGGCTGTATCCCTGATCACCTGCATCACGTTCCTGGTTTCATCGAACTCGACCGTCACAGTCTTCTACTGGTTTGTCGACCTCACGACGACAGCACTCATCGCAACATATACCGGCATGCTATGGACCTTTATCGGCTGGTATAGGGCAAGGATGGCACAGCCCGATGCGGTGCCTTTGTCGGCACTGCCCTACATTGCGCCTCTGACCCCGGGAGCCGCATATTTCGCCTGTGGATTGGGGTGCTTCACTCTACTCTTCATTGGCTACGACGTATTCGCGCCGTTTGACTATCAGACATTTATAACAGACTACTTCGCGGTGGCGTTTGGTCCTTTTATGTTTGTGCTCTGGAAAGTTCTCAAGCGGACAAGATTTGTGTCCCCTGCTGAAGCGGACTTGCTTAGCGGCAAGGAACAATGTGATGAAGAATGCAGGATCTGGGAGGACGGTGGAGTCGAAGAGAACGTCAGGGCGCGTTTACAGGATATGAATGTCTTCAGGAGAGCCTGGGAAAAGATGTGGTAGTTGGTAGCATATTAACATTTGAACCTCCTTAATACTAGAACCTGGCATTCATCTTGTTTAAATCGGCAACGAATCCTCCTGACGGAGTCTGAAATTACTGTAGTAGTGGGTGAGTAGCGTGAGTGTTGACTCAACTTTGTATCCACCTGACTTCAGGGGGGGGGGGGGTAAAGAAAGCAATGAAGCCCTCTAGATAAAATGCTGCGTCTGTCCCTTCGTTCTTATGTGAGACTAGCCCTGGAGAGCCTCTCTACCATACTTAGATCGAGAGATCGCTGATGATAAAAGTTCTCAAAGGATGTCATATTTTGGCTCTATCTGCCTCGTTACCCTGCTCAGCCGTCTTTTCCTTTGCAGCAGTATACCGTTTAAGATTGAAACATATCACACTGCCCCTGTTCCAGCATTGATGCGATTAAAAAGGATGTCTCAGAGGCGCAGAGGTCTTATAGCACTGACCTTCGCTATGAAATCCCATGGAACAATGATTAGAGGCCGAGCCTCGTCTCAGTTCTTGCAGCCCTGGTCTCGAAGAGAATCTGATTTGAATATTATTATGCGGTACTGGAGCACCCACTAGTACCTAGGAAGCTCCAACTTGCCCCTTTTATTAGTGGGCTTATACGACTTCACAGTAGCTAATGGGCTATTCGGAAGCAGTTAGAAGGTTACTTCACATGAAGTTGTCCTGTAAGAGGCTTTGAGAGATTGTCCCGTGAGATTTATTCTAAAAGAAGTAGGAGGTCATTTTAGACAAGATCGTTCATCTCAACGGAGATTACTCTAAAGGAGGTACGAGATTATCCCCGGATAGTTGATCCCATAAGAAGATACCTATCCAGTAGGAGTTTAACCTACAGAACGTTAATGTACAGAACGTTGTCCTGCAGAGTGTTTTCCTGTTGGCGATTTGCCCAACAGAAAAAATTTGAGAAATAAAGCCAAAGGGCTTGTACGTGTGAAACCAAAACCCCAGATTTTCGGGCACCCAGTCATTTGGACTGCCTTAGTGATCCCCGTCTCGGTGTTGCTCAAATGCGCTGCACACGCCTTTCACATGGCAGGTCATCAAGGTTCCCCGCTCACAAGTTGACTCATCCAGCACTGAGACAACACTCCACAGTCCTCCGCGGCTTCCACGGCCCTCAAGTTGGTCTTATAATCTTTCTTTCTCACCGTTTCGCTTGCGCTTCAATTATTAAAATCCCAATTTGTAAAGGCACACCAATTGCTATACACCATGAAGACATTAGGCTTCCTCGGTGGCATGAGCTACCACTCGACGGCCCTCTACTACACTTCAATTAATGGCCACGTCCAGCGTGCGCTTGGAGGCGCAGCCTCGGCGCCAATGATAATGCACTCCTTCAATCATGCGGAAACTTCCGCACTCTTCACTGCTGGGCGCTGGGATGCAGCGGCGGAAAAATTCATCGTGGCCTCAAAGCAACTCAAGGCGGCGGGCGCGCAGGGTCTCGCCATCGGCTGCAACATTGGACACAAGGTTGCCGGGCGAGTAGAAGCGGAGGGAGGCTTGCCGTTGTTACACATAGCTGACGCTACGGCCGCTGAGATCAAGCAGAGAGGCCTCTCGAACATCGGCCTGCTCGCAACGAAGACGGTTATGGAGGACAACTTCATCAAGGGTCGCCTGAGCGAGAAGGCCGGCGTGGTAGTGTTGATTCCAGATGAAGAGGAGAGGCTAGCCATTGACAAGGCCATATTTGAGGAACTTGGTGCTGGGATCTTCCGAGACGAAACGAAGTTGAAGACTGCCGGTGTAGTTGACAGGATGATCAAAAACGGGGCCCAAGTGATAGTGTTGGCCTGCACCGAGCTACAGTTCATCGTGAAGGCTCAGGATGTTACAGTTCCACTCCTTGATACCATGGAACTGCATGCTAAGGGAATAGCGGACTGGGTGTTGGCCGGATGAGATGATCGTTTATAGGGGATCAAAGCTGCACACGTATGTTTCGTCTTTGATCTGTCGAACCTGGTGAGAGGCACCGGATTCCAAGCAATCATAAAGCTCTAGCACCTAAAGTGAATCACCAGCCTGTCCCCGGGGCCCACATCCTTGATGGGCAAGACCAAAACAACGTTGATGAGGTCCAAAATGACTTGCTGCAAGCAATGAGTGGATGTTTGGGAATGCCTGAAGTTCCTGTTGAGCTTCAGCGATGTCTAATTTTCTAAGTCACTTCAACGTCCCAAATATGAGCATTCTCATACGAGGTGTTTCGAAATAGAAAGGCTTTGCACCGCTGCACGTTCATATTTTCCTAGTTCAATGCATCGACCCGTGACTGCTCGTCAAATTTCACTAGTAACATGAGACCACATTTACACAGACTTATCTTTATATCAGCAGTCTTACCTGAGCACTTGAGCCTCGAAGACAGCAGAATGTCTAACCACAGTCCTACAAGCTCCCTCTCGTCCTCTATCTCAACATTTGCTGCCGAAGACAACCAGATTGAACGCATCGCCGGAGTGCATCTCGACGGCAACGGATACCTTCGCCTTGGATGGGAGGTTCAGTATTTCTCGAGCCAGGAAATTAATCCCATTCTCTTGAGAATGTTCCTAGAAGGAAGATTCGGCCGTGGCGGTTACGGATTGAGCTTGATCGGCAACGCCATATACCAGCTCTGGTCGCCAGCTGGAGAGCAACTCACACAGGTAGGTACTTCTCAACCTATTCAGTTTTGAGACGCTCACATCTTCTCAGGCGGACAGGGACTCCTGCGAAGAAGCATCTCGCGATTTGGACAGCAGCTACCATGCCATCAACTTTGGAGAATCAAGGCGAAGCTAGAGCTAACACCTGCGGAAGGTATATGACAACGCAAATGTCACCAAGGTACAGGAAGAAGGGAGGAATACCGCCAAATTCCTGCTATAAGCTCATATCCCTACTGAGAGCGCGTTGAGCAATGGTCAATTTTTGGCATCAATGAAACGCAGGTACAGAAACCCAATGATCATCGATGCTTGCATCAAATGACCGCTCGTTTTCCAATGATATCATTCGTCTTGTTTCCGTGATTTACTTCAATAAACTGTTTGCGCGAAAGCATGTGCATTTCCCTACAACCTGCGGCCAGCAGTCTCGGGACAGCGTCAATGGATCACGATGATCACGATGATGCGTTACTCACTCACTTACTACGTAAATCACACAACACTGCCACACATATGCTCCACTAACTCGATCAGGTACAGGTCATGCTCCTTGCTTTGATCATCGCGACACGAATTGCGCTACCGTTTGGAAAGGGTCAATAGTACCAGTCGACCGCACACCCACCCTGTGGCACTTTTTACTCCCACACGCAGATTCCAATGTGTCGGCAGGTATAACCTACAGGCTACTAGCAGCACACTTAGCCTTTAGTACAGGTACTACGGTACCCGTAAAAACTTAGTAAGAATATACAAGAATACACCAATTACTTTAATACCTATAATCTTATATAAGATACCTACTAATACTAATTAGTAGTTATAAGTACTATAGATTAATAAGGTAAATAAGACTAACCTATAAGGACTTTCTTAATAATTATATTCTTCTTACCGGTTATATACTATATAGTAGCTATATTACCTTACCAGGATTTCTTAATAATTAAACTTTTTGGGTAAAATACTATAAAGATTAACTAAAATTAGTAATCTTTTCTATAATTATTATATATTTATTATCTTCTAGAAGATATATATT
>JADAZS010000225.1:0-77282 GCA_014872975.1 Diaporthe citriasiana | reverse complement strand
ATAATACTTAAAAGAATCTAGTTATAATAATAATTATTATAAAAAATATTATATATACTTTAGAAGCTATATTAAATAGAGAAAGTATAAAAGGGGAGAAAATAAGTATATAAATACTAGCTGCTATGATTATATATAATAATAGAGGAATTAACAAGAAAGCCGGGCTTATAACTATTATATAACCGAGTAGTATAGTGGAATTAAATTAATTAAAGAGTAGAAGGGAGTACTTAAAGGGTGCTTGGAAGCACTATTTATCGGGCCCAAATAGACCCACTTATAGTGTGACACCAATAATACCATCGTACCTCTCCGTGACTTGAGTTTGCGTATGACGCGGGAGCTCCTTCTTACCCAGCTGATGAATGGGCATATCTTTTTGCCTTCACATGAGAGTTGTCTAAGTGCCCGGGACTATGTGGGCACCCGCACGGCCCACTGACCGGTGCAAATTGATCCCGTCGGGATATCCAGGCGGGACCAGATGTTCCGATGTGGGCGGGCACAATGCGATTGGTCATTGTTGTTGCCTTCGTGCCATGCGTTTGTTACTGTGCAGAGCATAGTATCGAAGTTTGTGTACTTTCGCTAATATGAGAGACAAGTAGTTATCAATCGATACCTACCACAGAACACACTCTCGTACCTGTGGTCGGTCTGAAGGAGGCCGTGCATCTGTACCCGCCCCCGGCTGCGCTGTCACAGGCTTCTTCCTGCGGCAATTGTCCCTCGTTCATTTGATATCGAGGCTGCTCTTGGCTGGCCTCTATAACAATTTATCCTGAGTTACCTGTGGTAAAGGTCAAGAGGAGCTACAAAGAGACCCAGGAAGCAATTTCATCAAAGTAAAACTAGTATGATTGACAGGATAGTGCAGAGGAAATGGTACTTCATCCGATCCGGAGACAGAATCGAGCAATTCGCTGTACAGTAAGCTCCACGGCCAACTGTATACGTCCCGAAGAGCCCTGTGACGCAGTTACTGATGAGTGATCCCGTCTCCTAAACAAAGGGTAGATAGACAGGTAGATGTTTTGTCCTCTCGATGAGTCACGACAGAACTCGACCAACACACGGGATCGACATCATTCAGAACCCAGAAACCCATCCTTTCCAAACAGATTCTGGCTCCCTTCTGAGCCGCCCGAGCCACCTGGGGCATTGTGCTAGTTAATTGTTGTACTGGTTAGATACATGGTTGTGAGCTCGCCTTTCCGTGCACTGCAGAACGAAACACAAGACGCCAAATTACAACACCAATTCGGACAGCGTCCTTGGTCGTCCCGAGGACATGGTCGGCGGCGACCGATCGGTACAGGCGGGCGTTAGTGTCGTCGACATTTCCGGAGATGTTGATTCCCTATGTGACAGCCTCTTAACACGGTTTACTCAATTTCAAAAGAAAGCACCTCCAGGGCTCATGTCTGACTGGATGAGAAGAAAAGTTCAATCGTGATGTATCACTCACCTGTGCATTCACCCCGCTCACCCCGCCGGCCGTCTTGTTTGCCTCGTACTCCTCGATCCACTGCACCAGCTTGCCCGACACCTTCTGGAACCCCTCACGGTCCGGGCAGTCTGGAAACTTGGTTTACAAAGAAGCGTATCCTTGTCGACAGCTGTGATCAGGACGAGGAAGGTACGTTGAGACAGGCCGTGTTGTACAGGTGCCTTTCCAGTAACGAAAATGCAAAAGATTGTGTGGATTGTCACGAGACATCAAATGGCATTGGGCTAGCATATCTGTCATAGTGTTTGACCGGACAATGAATCTGGCCATCCATTCATATAAAATATAGGATTTGTGCTAGAGTAGATGCCTATGTGTATGTCAACGATTTCCTTTAACAATTATATCATGCCAGCAACCAGTGGATCAAACGCGCTATAAAAAGGGAAACGGTTATGGAATTTCCTTGATTGTAACTGAGCCCTGAAGGAAATTACATACAATGGTGACAGATTTGTCAAAACACTCGGCGTTGTGTACAGCTGTGATAGGCGGATGATGCGGCCGTAAGCACTATTAAATCTGCATTCCGGAAAAGGGTCTACGTCCTTGCTGATCACTCGCCAATACTAATCTTTCCTGGAAATACGGACTGGATATTGTTTACCCCTCATCTGCTTATTATTTCAGGCATCCCCCAGCTGTGAGCTTATCAGTTTTCTACATGTTCCGCTCTACTTCTCTTTCCTGCACGGAGGTACTACTCTACTCAAGCAACGCAAGATTTGCTCAGTATGGCTATAATCCTGAGCAGCCTGTCGGCATTCCCAAGCCAAACAAACAACCTCCTGGCCATGATAGCGGCTGTCCTGGTCTTGATGGCTGCAAGACCACTTCTTTACCGCATCAACCCACCTAGTGATGCGCCAGAATTCGCCAAAGGATACTTGAGCTGGAAAGCGCCCAAGTTCTGGAGATCTAGAGCAGAATACCTTCAACTAGGAAGAGATGAAAGCCCGAACCGACAGTTCAGCTTCTGGTATGGATCAAATCACGTCATCGCAATTTCTGGTGATGCAGCACGGACTACCTATCTCACCTCTAGAGGACTTGATTCTCTTGCCGGGTAAGTTCCTTCGTCTGAGATTGCAAGGACTCAGATGGGTGCTAAACCATGCAAAGGTTTCTTGTCTTGTTTGGAAGCTTTCTGAACGTAGATGGACTAACAAATAGCGTTGCCCGTACTGCTATGCTTGTCTACAAAAGGTGCACACATGATGACCAGATGACACTCAATCTACATCATCTTGTCAACGATAGTTATGAGTGTGTTCAAAGCATAGGTTCCGCAGGCATCATTGATCCAGTTGACACAATGGGTACTCTGATCTATCGACTTACACATCGTATGACAGGAACGCATGACATCGCCAATAGTATGGACCTGGTTTTGAAGACGAGAGAAGTATACAAGCCGCTTGAAGAGAGCTCTCTCTTTGACATCTGGTTTCCGTTGTTACCCACGCCCTCAAAGCTCAGACGCCTTTGGGGATACTCAAGGTTACACTGGTTGATCCAGGGTTTTGTCTCTGATAGACGCAAAAATGGCAGAGTTGAGCAAGATGCGATGCAGCTGATGATGGAACAAAATATCAGCGATCCTATAATTGCTTTGGTATGTCTTGATCCTTCCTTGGCCAGACAAATTACAACATCTCACATCTTTGTTGATGCACAGTCGATCATTGGCGGAATCCTCGCCGGCGTCTTTAACACAAGCATCAACGCTTCGTGGAACCTATGCTACCTGACTCAGAGCCAAATATGGATGGAAAGACTGAGAGCAGAAGTCGATGCGGCTATCGAGAATCATAGGGTGCAGCCAAATGAAAGCGTCGTTGACATTCTCCACCGATTCACGCTTGAACACTGGGAAACAGAGTTTCCGCTCCTTGAATTGGCTATGAAGGAAACCATGCGGTTTACTATGTCGGGAACAATTGTGAGAAAGAACATTGGTGGCAAGAAGGTCCCAGTCGGGGATACTGGATCCTTCATCCCCCCGGATGGCCTCGCAGTACGTATCGATGCGAATCATTGGGTATCGGCTTCGATCTTTGCTAATGTTAATCTAACTCTAGGTCTATGCTGCTCAGGATGTCCACATGGATCCACAAGTTTACACAGACCCTCACGAGTGGGACCCAAGTCGACATGACAAGGTCAGGGCTGAAGGTGTGGCAACGCCTCACGCCTTTCTTGGGTGGGGATCAGGGAACCATCCGTGTCGTAAGTGGCCTAGACATTATATCAAGGTTCTCAAAATGTGCTAATTTGATTGACTCCTCCAGCGGCTATGAGAGTATGAATAATCTTTTGAGACAAACCGAGATTATAAGCTAACAAATTTTAGTTTGCGAAACTGAATGTTGTGGTACCGACCGTTCTATTCTTAGCTGTTTACCGGATGTCCCTATGCGATGCTCAGGGGAATGCGACAGACAATCAACTCCCACCTCTCACATTTGATCGTGTTGGAGCAGGTCGTCCTTCGAGGAAAGTGTACATGAAATGCTTGCCCAGGGCGCAAAGATAACACCAAAGCCCGAAGTTTCTGATGGTATATTGAACACAGCGGGGAACAGAAACGATGGCGAGCTCACAGGCAGAAGGCTTCCCGTGAAAGAGGAGCACCCGTGTAAATTACCAGACTTGTCTCTGAATTTGTCAACATTAAATAAAGTGACATAACCATAAACTCGATCTTGACTCAGATCAAATGCCCCCCCCCCCCCGCCGGGGCCCCCAACCATCCCCGGGGTCTAATTACATACCCATCCTCATGTTCAAGCGATGTTGATCTATGAACAAGATGTCGTCTCTCAGATCTGCGCAATACATTTACAGTGGATATAGCTGTAGACTTTCGCTGGAGAATGAGATGGATGAGACTTCAAATTCAAAATGGTAGTCTTTGTGATGTCACCCAGGCACGGTACAAGCAAAATTGCTGCATTGCTGCACAAAACCTGGAGGGGTTGTAGATGAGTGATAGGGATGCTTCATTGACAAATTAAAAAGAGCCCCCAATCGATGTCATCAATGACTTGCTCATGTAGTGAAACTAAGTGCTATGTTGCAGCCAAGATCTCATAGGCAGCCCGCACTGCCTATTTTTGTAGGGTGTCATTGCATGGCAGCCTCCGACCCGTGGACGTAGCACAAATTTGGGGGCCACTGTATGCTGACGGTTTCCGCAGGCTATTCATGTAAGTTCCGTCCATACCTCTTCAAGTTCAGCTTCGTTAAACCTCATTATTGTTTACGCTAGTCCCATTTTCCCTCTATTAGCCGGCCATGGCCTCCGCTAGATATCAACATTCTACACTGTCGGAGCCGCGCAAGATCCGACTTCTCAGGCTGCATTCCAGAGCCGACCCAGAAGGTCTACAGGTCTCCGTCGACCTGATCACCGTATCTCTCGATACAGCTACCCCTTTCACAGCGCTTTCCTTTGCATGGGGAGATCCTTCACTCACAGCGGAGATCCGCTGACGCGGCCTTACAGCAACGATAAGGCTCAGTCTCTACAGCCCACTGTGTCAACTGAGACCTCGCGCTACGGACCCAGAGCTGTTGATATGGGCCGATGCGCTGTGCATCAACCAGGAGGATATCACGGAGCGAACCGCACAGGTCCGGATGATGGGTGATATCTACGCTAGGGCCACCAACACGGCAATCTGGCTGGGCGAGGAGGATGATTATGTCGCCCGAGCGATGGTATGCTTCCAGCGCTTTTTCGAAGTCTGGGGGTCGCTATACGCCGAGGGTGCTGAAAATGTAGTACCGGTGCACTTTGCCGGGGTTGGTGTCAACAACAGTCTGGACATCGAGAATGTTATTCAATCAGCATTCGGTGAGAACAGACTTGAGGCGTACAGGGCTATGTGGATGCTGCTGCGCCGGCCCTGGTTTACGCGCAAGTGGGTGATCCAGGAGGTGGCCAAGTCGACAAAGCACAAGATGGAGCTCGTGGCCGGATCCAAGAGGGTGACATGGAAGGCTGTCCAGGCATGGGTCTGGTTCCTTGTGACGAGTCCCAAGACTCTTGTCCTCTATCTTGGCAGCTGCCCGTGGAGGCTTCAGGCGTGTCCCGGTGGCAGTTCAGACGTCTACTACGACGTTACTCAAGCCAAAACACTTGCGTTGATGAGAGACCAGGAGGCACCACTCATGCTTCTGCTGGCAAGGACACTACCCTTCAGTTGTACCGATCCGAGGGACCACACTATTGCGTTGCTCGGTATCGCGACCGACGGCCCACTCCACGGAGACTTCATCGACTACGATATTCCCGCCGAGGAGCTTTACCGTCGAGTTGCCCTCGCTTGCCTAAAGAGCTCTCAAGATCTGAGATTCTCTGGTCGTTTCAATGTTCTTTCTATTATGCCAGTTGACGAACGAGGCTCCAACTCTTGGATGCCAAATATCGAGGAGCTGCCAGCGATTCCTGGTCTCGCCATGAAGACGCTGGAGGCATCTCAAACATTTCAAAAAGCCTCTATTACCTGCAGAAGCACAAATTTAGATGCCCTTATGGTTGGGAATCGGCTACAAGTCAAAGGACACATAGTGGATCGTCTCAGGCAGGTGGGAAAAGACATGAGCACCCTCCATGAATTGGGCAATTTCGTCCAAACAATGCTTACGCGCGAGGATGGACACGCAATGAGCCCAATGGATACTTGGGTTGACGAGTGCTGCACTATTTCCCAGTTGGCGGAACAAGATGAGAACGGCTATCTAGCAGCCTTATTCGCTGAGAACATAACCAAGACTCATATTCCAGACACCATTTCAGCGGCCCGGAGAGACTTCCTGGAGTATCGACGAGCTCTTAAAGCAGTCGCTTCTGCTGAAAACGAGACAAGCTGGTCTACAGCTATGGCTAGCTTGGCTAATCAAGAGTCTTTGGGACAAGTGGAAAGTCTCATGTTCAAGATGCTCCACAGACGCTTTTGTCGTACACTGAATGGGGGAATAGGCTGGGCGCCGCTTGCAGCAAAGGAAGGAGATCTCATCGGTGTGCTTGATGGCATGGAACTTCCATACGCTCTGCGCCCGACAAGCGAGACTGAAGGTGTCTATGTGCTTGTGGGGGAATGCTTGATTCTAGATCTCATGCCTGCAGAAGCTATGGGTGCGGGTAGGACTCAATCTGTGATACTCACTCTGGAGTAATTCGCAGCTTATTTAGAGGGTGCTGATGACAACTTGGACTGATGTCTTATATTGTCGGTTTCATCAAATTAGAAATGTATCGGTAATGCAGCGGATGGGCGATGTTCGTATGTTTGCGCTGCTTGACTTTAATGCACCTTGATTTTCTTGGTAACCCATCTCTTCCTCGGGGTCGCAATGTCACGAGAGGTTGTTCAGACTCATCAATGATCTTATTAAGAGATGTCATCCAGTCAGGAAGACAGTACTTCTGGCTCTTTGGCCTAGATGGTATCTCACCTCACACTTCTCAATACTTGTTGGAAGTGGTAGGATCGAAAGATATCTGAAAGTTTTGGAATTCATCGCGGTGTCTCGGTCCAAAATTTCTCTCGGAACCGAATCGGCAGGATGGGCTCGCCTCGCGAGGGCGCGCCGAAAAGCGCGCAGGGGCCGTGCAGAATACCGGGCACTCCGGTGGAGTAGGAGATAAGCGAAGCGCAAGAAGCGATAAGGAATGTCGCAAAGTAACTGACGTCACTCGTCTCTCATGGCGTTCGTCTGTTCCTTGCTCAATGCAACAGATGGAGTGACCAGCAAACTCAATTGACCTCATCGGGCCAGAGTGCTCGCTGTCCAGCCGGTGACGACTTTGTCGCGAGAGATCCGGACCGCTTCGTACTTATTGAAACGGCCCTGCTGTCTCGGTTGTGCCACACACACACACACAGATTTCTCACACCAGTACCTCTTCACATAGACGGCTCGACTCGCGCCAGCCTGCGAACACATAGAACAATCTCCTCTCACCCTCGGTCACGGCCTCTAGACTCCAACCACTAGATTTCAACCAGCTTCTTCGACGCATTCGAATAGATACCAGCCGCCTGGCATTTGACCTCAGAATCCGTTTGATTGTTTTCACCCAAGCCCTACAACTACTATCAGTGGCTCCCAGTTCACCTCCATCCTGAAATTCTACTCGTCCACTTCTAGACTTCCTGTGGCCTCGGAAGCCCCGGAGCAGCACCTCTGGCCTGCGTGCCAAACCCGACAGCGAGAACCCGCCATCTCTCAGACTTTCAGATCTCTAGACCGTCATGTCTAAACAAGAAGAGCAACAGCTGCCCAACTACGGGCCGACAGATTATGTCAAATTCTTCGGTGCCGGCGCCCTTGCGGCGACCCTCACACACGGCGTATGCTCTCCCTGCAAACTTACCCACCCCGGTGGAAATTCTAGCTAACATCCCACTCAGGCAGCAACACCGATCGATGTCGTCAAGACAAGAATACAGGTCGACGACGCAATGAAGGGCCTCAACATGGTCAAAGCAGGACGCACAATCGTTGCCAAAGAAGGTGCATCAGCCCTCCTCACAGGTTTCGGTCCCACAGCTGTTGGATACTTGATCCAAGGTGGTGGAAAGTTCGCAGGCTACGAATTCTTCAAAAAGAAGTTCATCGAAATGAGTGGATCGACCGAAAAGGCAACCCAAAACCGCACCGCCATATACCTGGGCGCATCCGCCACCGCAGAGTTCTTCGCCGATATCGCCCTATCACCACTGGAGGCAACACGTATCCGTCTCGTGAGTCAGCGCGGCTACGCAAACGGCCTCGCCACGGGCTTCATGCGCATGGCGCGGGAGGAGGGCTTCAGGGGTTTCTACTCGGGCTTCGTGCCGCTGCTGTTCAAGCAGGTGCCGTACGCGGTGGGCCAGTTCTCGGTGCACGAGGCGGCCAACGAGATGATCTACCGCACCATGGGCCCGGAGAGGAAGGCCAAGCTCACGCAGCTCGAGTCCACCGGCGTGGAGCTGACCTCGGGGGTCGTCGCCGGTGTCGCCGCGGCCGTCCTGTCCCACCCGGCCGACACCCTGCTGTCGGCTATCAACAAGGGCGCGGGCGACAAGTCGCAGAGCACCACCGCGAGGATGTTCTCCCTGGCGCGTGAGTTTGGCCCCAGGAGGTTGCTGACTACCGGGCTGGGCCCGCGTGTGGTCATGACTTGTGGGCTGGTCGCTGGGCAGTTTGTGATTTACGCGCAGTGCAAGTCGCTGGTTGGTGCCCCGCCCGGAATTGAGATTCACAAAGAGGAGAAACTGGCATGAGGGAAAGTGGGTCTTGACCCGGCGTTTCGAAGAGTGAAAAAATACAACGTAGACGGCGCTTACAGGGCAAAACTGGCCGGCGTTTAGGGCAGCAATAAATGAAGATCATTGCTTACTGGCTGGAGAGTGCGCGGCTTGCGCCTCAGTCTCCACGTCCTGGTATGGTATTTTCAAATGGGCCGATTCGATAATTACTGGTAGAGTGGTTTAAGCGCGACGCTGTAACTGCTGTGCCGCAAACTGCAACCCAACGTGCAGCCAACACTAGCGCTTGTGTGTCGTCGCTCGTGGGCCCCTGAATCGGTGCGAATGCCTTGCCTGGCGATGTAGCACGATATGCTCACGTATATAATTAATTGTTTGATCAGGTCTCGTCTAACTATGGTATGATAATCAAACCTATCTCTTCTCTTCACATAATTCAAATCAAGCCGCAAGTGCTCAGCATCTTCTCATTTTCACATTTTCTCATTCTCAAGACAAGTCAGCATTCGACCACCTCAAAGTTGCACAAGGGCCGTCCTTGAGCTAATTGACATCAGAGACCGCTCCATAAGCCCAAAGCTTCCAAGCTTCCCTTTCAAGACTCTGTCAGAGCTCTCGCAGGTCGAGAGCGGATCATCATCTGCAACAATGGATACTTCCATACTCTCGGGGAAATTGACCCGACCACATCTGAGTCTCCAACAGAAACCAGCAGTCGACGCGAGCACCATGTACGATGCGGTCTCCCTAGAGCCCGGAGAGTTCCGTGTGCTTCAGGTCGACCCTGCCCACGACCCGACTGATCCAATCGTCACACACCTGCTCAAAGCCCCAGTGCACAGCCCGCCAATGTACGATGCTTTGTCGTACCGCTGGGAGGGTGGAAATTCACAGACCGTGAGCGTCAACGGAGCGGACTTGAATGTCACCGACAACTTGCACGCTGCCCTACGGGCCCTTCGTCGGGAGTCTCACCCACTTCCCAAAGTTCTCTGGGTCGACAGTATCTGCATCAACCAGGGGTCCGGCGCCGAGAAAGCGGTGCAGGTCCCTCTGATGGGTGAGATCTACTCCCAGGCCCATGCCGTGAGGATTTGGCTCGGCGAAGAAAGTCCAGGCGTCGGGGATGCCCTCAAGCTGGTGCGGGACTGCGGCACGGTCACGCCTGCGGAGGTCGTCGGCAGAGTCCTGGGCGACGAGGAAGGGGCCAAGGCGCTCGTGGAGCTTCTGCATCGGTCTTATTGGGGCCGCACGTGGATGTTCCAAGAGGTCGTTCTCGCCGCCAATGCCATTGTCCACTGTGGGAGCCATGAAGCGCCTTGGAATCATTTTAAATGGCTCCACGAGGTCACGAGGGAACGTTCCTTCTGGGAAGAGTTCGAGGTTGAGCACCCGTGGATTGGCAAACTCATCTCAGCGGTCTTCCAGATCACTCTTTTCAGCATCCCTAGAGACGCAGCCCGGGACGTCAATGCCGTCTTGATTCCCACGAGACGACTCCAAGCTACGGACCCGAGAGACAAGATCTATGGACTCATGGGTGTCTGTGAGAAGCTATCCAAAATGGTTAAAGTCGACTACGCGGCTCCTGTTCGCGATGTGTATACCGATTTTGCGAGGAGCCAGATCGAGTCGGACGGCGAGCTTTACACGTTGCTTACCACTGGAACATGGGCCCCGCAGAATGGTGACGATCTGAAACTTCCCTCCTGGGTGCCTGACTTCCGCAGCACGGCTGGTGTTGACAACAAGTACCTGGCTGGTGCTTACCTTGAGACATGCAACGCCGATGGCAACGGCGGTTCCAACCCTTTCTTTGCGTTCTCCACGCGCGGTGAACACCATATCCTCGAGGTCGAGGCTTTGATCTGGGACTCTGTCCAGGTGCACAGGAGAGCTGAGGGCAAGGATAATCAGCACCGCAAAGCCCTGATCGGAAGCTTTTGTAGAACTGCCGACGGGAGCAACTTCTCCGCCTCGAAGCTGCGACAATACTTCCAGACCATGACTTTTGGCAACAGATACCATTCCGCAGGCTCAAAGGAGCTCGATAGGCAACAGAAAAAGGATTTAGAGAGGTTGGCACTCGGCTTTCATGAGGACCTGCAGCATCACTATGGTTCTCAGCAGGCTTTCACAGGATTCCTGCAGTCTTTCAGAGACGTTGGTCTTGACCTGCTCGACAAGCACTCCTCCCAGCTCTCGCCAGACTTCGGCCCAGGTGAGCTTCACCGTGACGAACTCGAGTTTCTGTATCGGACAAAGTCGAATGGAGAGGGATCGACTATATTTTCAACTGCCAACGGTTGTATTGGTATCGGTCCCAATAATCTGGAGCAAGATGATAGGGTTGCCATCGTACGGGGCTCTCGGGTGCCACTGATCTTGCGTCAGCAGGATGGTTATTTCAGACTGATTGGTCCTTCTTATATCCCTGAAATCATGCAAGGGGAGGCTCTGCCTGGCGGGCGCCACTCAAATTGGCGACCATTTAAACGAGTTCAGATTATATAGTACGAGCTTTGCCTCGGGTGTCTGCTTCGCAGCCACGGTATCTATGTGATGAATCCGAGAGGCCGCAAGCCCACCCTACGGGATGGGCCCGCGGCACCTGTACACGAATCAAGCCACACTTTGAAATACGGGTCCAGAGGTAGACGGTGTTTTTGCTGGGTAAAGTGTAGTCAAGCCACAGGGGCTCCGTAATGATGTTTTCGAATTTTATGAAGTGTGGCGGTGTTGCGGAAATAATGTATGTGATAAGCTCGAGTAGAAGGCGGTAATGTAACCCACACATAGAATCAATAGGTCTATGTGCTCATTCAATGATACATTGTTCCAGTTCTGACCTCTAGAGTCAAGAAAGGTGTTCAAATCTGGGTAACAGCTCACGAAGAAATAGCAGTAATTGCAGGTTCAAGGCGGTGTATCTCTTTGCACTCATACTTGCGTAGTTGTCCTGCGAGAGCTGTAACCGAGTTGTTGAATAAAATGTTTCATTCAATACGAGCAGACATGGTCCGCCCATTGCTGTGTGATGAATGTTTTGCCCATCATATGGATTGATAGAGTTTCCATAAAAACATCTCTAACAAGAATTGATTGACAGATTTATCTCGTCGACATCCTGTTGAATTTCGTGATGGAATTCAATTGACGTGTCACGGGCTACCTTTGCCGTATCATTTGCCCCAGCCTTGCAATTTAAGGAAAATCAGAATGATCCAAATCTCACGATCGTTCTAGATCCTCCCTGATGAGACTCGCACCGAGCTCGGCCAAACCATAGACAACTGCCTGTGTGTTTGCCATAGGCTGAATAGGCACGACGCTCGCATCACAGACACGCAAGTTGGAACAACCATGGACACGCAACCTTTCGTCCACAACACCGCCCAGGCTACGTGACATCATTGAGCATGTGCCCACGTAGTGGTGACTGCCGTCAACTGTACGTTTGACGTACTCCTTGGCATGCGAAATGTCCGTCCACTGATCTTGACGCGGCTTCAAGAGGCGCGCGAGCGGCTCTGAGCGGCCGATCACCTGCTCGGTGAAGCGAAGCTGGCGTGCGAGGATCTCCAGGTCCACTTCAACATTGAATTGTTAGCATACTCATGGCTGACGTGTAAGGTGTATCCGAGATGCCTTCAGGCTTCTCATTGGGGTGAAGAGCAGGAGCGTCTTCGTCATGAGACAACTACCGTGATCTCATGATATTCATCTAACTGGGAGGGACTTGGAAAAAGAAAGGGCGACTCACGCGGGTGGGACAGGTATTTGGGGTCAATGCTAACACCTTCATAGCTGCCAGCGTGTTCCGGGGCGGCACTGGTGATGTGTACAGAGCCACGCGACATCGGATGTGAAAGCTCCGCCACAATGGATATCCATTTACCAGGAGCCCGATAATCTGGACTAGCGTCAAAGGGCACAAAGGCTGAGCCCATCAAGTAGGACCCCAGTGGTTGTTTGGGATCCGTGAGAACGGAGAGCACAAAACGCGCATGGTGTTGCGCAAAGCCTTCTGTAGTAGTCGAAGAGGGCTCAGCATTATCCTCGGAAGTGAGAGTATCCAGGAGTTGTTGGCGAGCCTCACGCCCCTCACCGGTGAGCAATTCGGGCAGCGGAAGGTGTGCAGTAGTGATCATGTTGCTGGTGCTCATCGGCCCGGTGCCTTTGGTGGCGTATTCTTGCATGGCAGCAGCAACCGCTTCGGGCTCCTGGCGGAAGAAGGCGTCGATGGTGTCCACGTCATCATTCACTTCGAAGGCCACACCTGTGAAGACGTGATTCTGAAGGTTCTCGCCGACGTGTGGATTGTCGACGATGACTTCGACTCCTAGACTCTCTAGGAGTTTACCCCCACCGATTCCTGAGAGCTCAAGAATGCGGGGCGAGTTGATGGCACCAGCAGAGATGATGACCTCTCTACGGGCGTTGACTGTCTGAGAGGTTCCATCTTTTGAGGTATACTGAACGCCTTTGGCGACAGCGTCTTTTGCGGAGCTCTTCTCAAGCAGCACTTTGGTCACCGTCGTTTCCGTTAGGACAGTCAGGTTTTCGCGACCTCGGACGGGGTCCAGATATGCATTGGTAGCATAGCTGCGCTGCTTCGTTGCCGGATCGATGCTTTCCGGTGTAATGACAGATCCACAACCATGGCCAGCGAAGGGGTCAGATCTCGGGAAGCCAATGGTCTCCAAGCCCGCGAACCATGCCTTCTGTAATTGAGTAGTAGGCTCAGAAACTTGGACCTGAAGAGGACCATCGCCCTCTTTGGCCCCAGAGGTCGTGTGGAGGGTAAACGCCTTCCTCAGGGCCTTGTCAAAAGCATCATAGCTCCAGCCCTTGTTGCCGAGCCCCTCCCAAGCTTCGATGTGTAACTTTGAAGTGGGAACGAAGAGAAAGCTGTTGATTGCACTCGATCCTCCCAAGGCGCGCCCTTGGGGCACTTTGAGCACCTTATGCCCAGCGCCATCCTGTGGGGTGGTCTGAAAGGGCCAGGAGGTGGAAGGGTTGGCCAGAAGTGGCCACGCACCAGGGGTGAGCGTGCTTGGATCTGAGGTGCGGTCCTGGCCACTCTCGATGACCAAAACTTGCAGGCTTGCGTTCTCAGAGAGCCGATTTGCTAGCACTAGACCAGCAGTACCGCCGCCAATGATGACAACGTCATACGTATCTTGGGCCATAATGATTAACTTGGACTTGTCAATGAAAAATTATGGGGTGCATAAACGGAGAAGAAACTGGAAAGCCAGCGAGTATGAGCAAGGAAAGTCGGAGGTGTGTGGTGTCAGGAGCCGCTGGAAGATAATATTTGACCCCTTTAGCCTCTTCAGCAGTGTGACATTGGCTAGCAACCAACAAACAGTGATTTGAATATGAAATGTGTCATCACCAACCGCTGCATTTCTCTCGTCCCATGCACGCAGTGATGTATCACCAACAGTAGCATTCTAGTCCTGCACTGCATTAAAGTATCCATCATTTGGACTCGAGAACTGCAAGTTGGTGTCTAGCCAACAAGACAAGCGACCATCCACTGGCCACTGAGAGCTTCGCCAAGAGCTAGGTGTGTTTGTTGGTTCAAGGCTGCCAGCAGCTGTGCCGCAATCAGAGCGTACTGTGAGAATTCTACGCCAAGTCTCAACTACATGGGTCCAAAGTGACAGCGCCTGTGCGATGTTTTTACCGCAGGACCTGGATGCGCGGGGTCACTGTCTTTCCAATGTATTATACGACTTGTGAGCGTCTGTCATCGCCAACTTTAGCGTTTGAAGCAAACTGGGACCAAAGGTTGATATATTGTGAGATCTTTGGGTGCTTCGAACTGGCATCATTCACTAGACACCAAGTTAGTGCCGTCCTGCTAGTCTTCCAAATTTGAACTCGCATAGTCATGATACCTTCTGGTGTGAAGAATTCTCTTCTTTCGACGAGCCGGTCAAAGTCTGCTTAGGAGCTTACGGAGAGATGCCAGCAGGTGCACATCCGTCCACTTATATCTCATGGTAGCTAACAATCATCACGCCAAGGTCCGAATTGAGATCTTGGTCAGATCTCAGTGTACTGAGAAGAGGGTAACCTTTCGGTTCCAAAAATGGTAGCTCTCGGGCTGCCGACGAAAGGTGCCATTTCCTGAAGGCCAAACATCGACACGCGGACTTAAGGTATCATCTGTTAGACAAATTTCGCTTTGATTGCTATATAGATACAAGCTACCCAAGTCATGTTGCCATTCTTTATACGACCCAGGATGGTTGGGCTGGTACCCCCGTGGGGTACCAGTCAAGATTATATCCTCCAAGCCCAGTCGCTCTCGTCCTGAAAACCTGCAAGCACTGTAACAGGAGGCCCCTATACTGATAGTTCTGGTAGTTGTTCTGGTAATAAACATCGGCGGAATTGAGCCAGCGCAAGATCCAAGTTCTGACACCCAAGGTGCGGGTCTGCATATAGTCGCTGTACCAGTCGTCCCAGGCGGTTACAGCGTCGATGTTGGTGTTGTTCTGCTGATTGTAGATTCTCTGATACACGCTCAGCTCCCAACGGATACCGTGGATTTCGTTCTCGGCCCTGTCGAGGGCGTCGGCCTCGTTGAGATAGTTGAGCACGCCAAAGGCGATGCGCAGGCGTGTGGCAAAGTGCAGGGGGTCGTTCACCATGTACTCACGCATCCGCGTGTCGGTGACGGGGTCGTTGCCGTCGAGGATGCTGGCCTTTGCGATGTTGACGTCGTCCTGCACGAGCATGAAGTTTCCGGTCCAGAGCTCGCTCCCCAGGGTGTGCATGAACCGGCGCTCGGGGACGCTTTCGCCCCTGGCGCCTGGCGTGGTCGGATACTGGGCGAGTGCTGCTTGGGGAACTTGCATGAAGCGATCCAAGAAGTCTGGGGGAATACCCACAGCAGCGGGAAAGGCGCGCCCGCCGTAGAGTCTCTGCTCGATCACTCTCTCCGCCCACTCGGCCGGGGCATTCTTCTCGACGTAATGTTCGACATTGACGAAGTTGGTCGGCGTCCGGCCAATGCTGTCGCCGTTTACAAGGGAGATGTACTCTTCGAGGGCCTCGTATGTCATACGTTCCATAGACGTCTCGGGACAGTCACCCCGAGGGTCCATAACGTAAGTGTTCTGCCACTGCCACGAGCCTCCGACAAAGTCAGCCGGACCAGGCCAGGACTGCGACAAGAAACCTCCTGCATGTCTAGTACCGCTGGGCGATTCCGCCTCCCATTGGTATTCCCTGTCGTAGGCGCGGCGCGAGACAGTGTGGTTGGCAGGCGAGGTGTCTGCGTCTGGTAACGTGAGAAAGGCACGGGACCGAGGACAAAGGGTCCCTTCACACCCGCACTCCCAGCCATAGCACCAACACACCCAGGGCCGACTGGCTTTGGGGTCCTTCCACTTGCGGATACGGCTATTCAGGGCGTCGAGATTGCATACAATGTAGTTGCCAAGCTTGATGTCGCTCCAGTGCTCTCGCATCCACTCGGCCTCGATCCTGTCCTTGAGATATCCCCTCAAGTTGTCGTAGGTGAGCCATTCGTAACTGGGCACGATCGCGTCGTTCCACATGTTGCGCATGTAATTGAGCACTGGAACGTTGTTAGAGTCACTTAACTGTATCTGTCAGATCCAACCAACGGTAAATATACCGTGGTTAGACGGTACTATAGTAAATTTACCGTAAATTTACTATAACAAGGCAATTTACTATAAATTTACCATAAATTTATAGGAAAATAGTAAATTTACTATTTTACCTATAGTAAATACCTTAAATACCAAGATTTATAGGATAAAATTAACTCTTATAATATATTAAAACTAAGATAGAAAATAATAATATATTATTATATTAATAATTAAAATTAACTATATACTATAAGGATTCTACTATAAAAAATAGTTATAAAATTTAATAATTAATTATTTAAGAAATCCTTTTTATTTTTTAACTAATAAAGTTTTTATTAACTAATTTATTATTATTTATACTACTAGTATATATTTTAATATAATCTTATTATTTTAAACTTTTCTTATAACTAGTAATTATAAATATTTATATATTTAAATAAAACTAGATCTTTCTAGGTTATTATAGCTTTTATTATTATCTCGGGGACGTGATGTTAAAAACTGGAGCAGCTATGGCTGATGTATCAGCACTGTATGGCATTTAATGCTGGGTCTTTGAGCGTTTACTACTGTGTGAAGAGACCACCTACTGCTCCAGAAGAGTATGTATGCGGATTAAAAGCGAAACCACCTATGGCTGATGTGACCACGGCTGGATCCCTGCCAAAAGCAACCAACGCAAACGCATCCCCGCCCCACCCGCGCCTCCCAACTTCAACTTTCATCGTCAACATCTACTCCGCATCTTCTTCACCCTCTCGTCTTCTCTCCCGTCCCATTCTTGTGGCGTAGAACCTGCCATGGCTGTCCTTCAAATCTTTCTGACGACGGTGCTTCTGGCCGCCCTGCTGACGATCGGAGGTGCCATACGCCGTTTGTTCCTTCACCCCTTGGCTCATATTCCTGGCCCAAGACTTGCGGCTCTCACCTGGTGGTATGAATTCTATTTCGACGCCATTCAACCCGGCCAATATGTCTTCAAAATCCAGGAGCTGCACAGACGATACGGTAAGCCCAATACGTGCACACGTGTAGTTCACAGCGCAGCATCACTGATCTACCTCGTAGGACCAATCATCCGGGTCACCCCGGACGAGATTCACATCTCTGATGTTGGATTCCTCGACACCATTTATGCCCCTTCTTCGTCCCCGAGAGACAAGTATGAGTACCAACTGAGAACTTTGCGGGTTCCCGGTGGGGTTGGCACTACTCCCAGTCTTGAAGTCCATCGCAGACGACGTGAAGCTCTATCTCCATTCTTCAGCAAACGCAATGTGGTCTTCCTTGAGCCGACGATTACCGAGAAAGTTCAACAGCTTTGTCAATTGCTTTCGAAACATGCCTCCGACAAGACGCCAGTCAATCTTTCGGATGTCTTCTTCGCCTTCTCCAATGAGTAAGATCCCTTCAAATTCGGACGAAGAATGATCCTAACAGAGGCTAGTGTTGTCAATAACTTCTTGTTCTCCCAGACGACAGACATCCTTTCGGATGAACAGAAAGCCGCCACATTACGCCATAACAGCTACGAGCTCATGATGGGAATTAATCTCAACAAGCACTTCCCGTTCATTCCCGACTTCCTAGAATCTCTCCCGAAATCCATCAGCAGGCCTATCATGCCACCTGGATTGCTTGATATGCTAGACCTATTTGATGTATGCGTTGCCCTGAAAATTGTTGGCATGGTGTTCTAATACTAAAGACGCAGCGAGTCCGAGCCGAACTAGTAGGCATCATCAAAGCCAAAGCTTCTGGAGCAGGTACATATAGCGATTCGTCGAGTGCAAAATCTGTGTATTACACTGTGCTCGACAATCCTATTTTGCCCGCACCAGAGAAGGCTTTACTGCGTCTTGAGCAAGAAGGTACACTTCTGGTTCTCGCAGGAACTGAATCACCGGCCAAGTCCCTCAACATGATATTCTACCACCTGCTGGCCAATCCACAGATCATGGGCAAGCTACGGGAAGAACTCAGCACCGTCGCACACCCAGCGTCGTGGACCCAACTTGAGCGACTGCCATATCTCACCGCGGTCATCGAGGAAGCTCACCGTCTCTCCTTCGGTGTCACGGCCAGAACAGCACGTATCGCCCGGGAAACACTTATATACACCCCTACATCTTATGCAGCTTCCTCTTCGAACATCGGAAAGTCCTTCAAGATTCCCGCCGGTACTCCCATGAGCACAACTACCTTGAGCGCCCATACCGCACCGAGTGTTTTCCCCGACCCATTCGTCTTCGATCCGGAACGCTGGCTCGGTGACGAGGGCCGCAAGCTCCAGAAATACCAGATGTCATTTGGCAAAGGCAGCAGAAAGTGCCTTGGCATCGAGCTGGCACGCGCCGAGATGTACCTGGTGACCGTAGCGCTGGTTCAGGGCTTTGATATGAATTTGTGGAAGACTGAGGCGAGCGATGTGGCATTTGTTCATGATTATCATGTTTCAATGCCGAGCATTGAGTTCAAGGGGTTGGAAGCTACCGTGACTGCCTTGTGAGGAAGTGCAACATGGTTTCAATGGCTATAGTATTAATCGATCAGCAAAGAATTTGCAACTTTAGATATTATTGCCTTGCACAGTTGCAGGTAATGAAAACGATGATTTGCGAGTATCAATCGTACAGATATTTGTTAATTACTTGAAAGTTGTGATACTGAGTGACTACATCTGTGCTATTGAGAGCAGCTCTCCATGCCTACTTTAAACTTGTAATGGGGCTTTCTAGTCAAGGTCGTCTCCCCACCCCCTCCCTATCCCCTACCTGCTGAGAGACTTAAAAGTAGTGCACTGAAAGCAGGAACCTTGGTTATCAATCGTTATTCTACAATTTCTTTTTACCTGGGTGCATCTAAGCTTCTACACAAATGGGTATTTCCGTTTTATAATTCTATCTCCTAATGCTATTAATAGAAGAACCTCCCACCCTAGCTCTGGTAAATCTTATAAGCTAGTAATGTTAAAAGATAATTTAATCCCTTGGGAGTTTTTAATTAAAATATTATTATAATTTTAATTACATGATACCTTTTTAGGTATATTTATCTCTATTAGTATTAATATATTATTTTATTTATCGTGAGACTAGGTATATAGCTAGTAGGCTAGAAGGCTACCGGGCCCTTATATTTATTAAAAGAGGTTATAAACTAGAAAGCTACTTAGAGAAACCTCTTACTCCTTATAAAAATTTAATAAATTTTAATAATATTGTACTTAGGAGGAGAAAAGTTACTCTTATAGTTTTTAAATAATTAAGCTAGAGTAAGATAATTAGGATAAGAGACTTAATTACATTATTATTTAAAATTTATAAATACTATCTATTATCTATTGTCACGAGAGGGACATATAAGCGGCAAAGCTCTCAAATCATGCTCTAAATTGTTGAATTCTGAACAATTTACCCGATCGACTAATTCCTATACTCATTTGCGTTCAACACCGCCAAAACCACGCTAGTAACACCACCATATCAATATTTACCGAATTTACATGCACAGTATTATGCCCTAGGATCACCTTCACTGTGCCTATTGTCTAGAAGGTCTAGAAGTCCTTGGGGGGGGGATGTGATGGTATTAAGCTTATGTACTACTTTGGTTCTAACCGTGGGATTCAAAATTCTGGTCTTTTGGCCGATGGGTGTGATTTTGGCAGTAGTAGATTCTGCCGTTTCAAATTTCCTCTTGCTTGGCCGGCGCGCTTGACGCTTAGCGCTTGCGAGCTTGCGCTCAGGCTGCCAAACAAATTGGCTGGATTTACAAATTGACTTGATTCCTTAAGTACCTAGGTAAGTTTTTGGCTTCAGATTCTAGCCTTGCTTCGAAACACTTACTTTCGACACCCTTTTGGACCTCGCACTTCGTCCATCATCCTACTGCATAGCAGGAAACGTCAACAAATATTCAAAGTATTTTCAACGGAAGGCGAACGAACCCGCAAACAAGTCGGCACCAATAAAAATGGAGATCCACCGAGATGACCAGCTACACAGCTCCGAGTTCAGCTTATTCGTACGAAGCCGCATTCGCAAACTTGACACGCTCCGCGAACACATGGGCCATGCAAATTTCGTCGCCATAGACACAGAACATGGGGCTGGTGTTTCCTCCATCGGCCTTGCTTTCGCTTCTAATCTTGAATCCGTTAGGTATCTCATCCACCCGGGAGTGTTGACTGGGTATATACAGGGAGGGCCTTGGTCAATCCCTGTTGCTCGGTCCATCTGCTTCAACATTCGTGGCTTTGAAAGATCTCAACCAACACAAGAACAAGTATGGAGCCAGCCAGACGAAGATATTAATATTCAGGATGTTGCTTGTAAGATTATGGACGCCATACGAAAATTCAAGGAGCAGACTAAACCTGAAAAGCCGTTGATATTAGTAACCTACTCCGCACGCGCAGAGTTGAGCGCCATTTCAACTCTAATACCTCAACTTCATCACCTCTTCTTAAACTGGGTGGATATACAACCACTTGTTATGGAAGCCTATCACTTATACACAAATTACACAAGGCTTGATAGTCTTTTGATCTCGCTTCGATGTGCTATGAGAGCGCTTTGCTTTCGCGGGGGCTATCAGCCAACTCGTTTCCACCACGCTGGCAATGACGCACTCCGAACCTTAGCCATCATGGAATGTCTTACTCACGAGAACGTGAAATTCGGTCGACTAAAAAGGTTAGAATATGTTCTGGTACTCAACAAACTTCGAAACGAGCAACGCCTCGTGGAAAGAACGGAAAGGAGTCGCGGTTTGCTCAGCAACAGGCTAGGGCCACCCTCGCAATATCCACACGTTGCCAAGCCAAACATCCTTCGAGAGGTTTGGGCCGGCCACTTACCCGCAGCCCCAGTGGTGCATCAAGAGTACGAGGGACCGGTATATCTCCCGGTCGTGGACTTCTACAAGCCTCATCAGGTCTGGGACTTTCCATACGGACCCAGTGTCATTGACAGGGTCTGCAGAGCAAATTGCTATTATGGCGGCCTCCCGAGCTCGGAGATCCTTCAGCACCTCATCGAAGACCTGGTAAAACGGCGAGTGGGCTGGTCGCAGTTCTAGGCGTGTGGCGAGGGACGATGAGATCGCAATGCGAGTCACGACGACTCGACGACGTCTCAACAGCAGATGCAAAGGTCTCCTCGAATTGGGTCCAGACAATTGGGTCCAGTTCCTCCACCGGTCGGTGAAGGACTGGATGCGAGGGCGGAACTTGTAGCATCGCACGGCTGAGACGAAGTGGCTCTTGTCTGACGGCTTTGGAACTTGAGATTTGGCCTGGGTTCAAGTCCCAGTCTCATCCTAATATTTTGTGTTTTTTTGTGTTTTTTGCCGTTAGGACAACATATTTCAGTTGTCCAGGTACCTGATGCTGCAGTGACATGGGGAACCTGGTTGCATGTCAAAAAGCCCCGCATGGACCTGTGCCAACCTTCAACGGCAGCATACCATCTATTGGCAGAAAAGGGTTGCAAGCGCTTATGGTGATACTTGTGAGCAGCGAGACCTCTACTGACGTTTTAATAACTAGGAAATAGACAGACAACCGCTAACGCGGTGTCTTGTCTCCTCTTTTCGTCAGTGGTGTGTCGAAATATTTACTGCTATGCGGTTTTCGAGCATCACGTAGAGCGCGCTCAGCCGCTCTGGAGATCCCCAAGGTGGTTGCCCGGATCGTGGATTCTTGTACTGTCCTGCGTGTTTTCTGCGGTCGATTGCCACTTTTGGACGGTATGATACGTTCAATGGCACCGTAGTAGTAGGAATATGGTGCGATTGATCGTGATGACAGAGCCTGGCTGGATACAAGTTTGAGGCCAACATACCTATACACTATTGAGGCCAATGGAGAAAGGATTGAGGCCAAGCTAGGGAAGCCACGCCTCGGATCCTTAGGTTGTCACTTTCAGCACCAGCAACCGACTCCTCAATATAAAGTACCGGCAACCCATTCGGGTTCACCAACATCACCGTCCTCTGCGGCTGATGCAGCCCATCCGCTGATTGTGATTTTCATTCATCAGCAGCTCACTCGCAACTAATTTCGGGGTAAGACAAACCCAACCAGGCATATCATACCGTCGGTTGATATCCAAATTATTAGAGCGCCTGCCGAGGCGAACACAGCGCAATGCAGACCACACCCCAATCGTGGGACACAGCCGGAGAGGAAGGCTGGCCAGTCGGATCCAGTGGTATGATGATGAATCACTGGGAACCAGTCTAAAAATTCTCCTCGCGGCGGACAGCTGATTTCACCCAGCAGATGAATGGTACAATGACTACAAGATCTACAGCGAGGAAATCTGCAGAGCCGCCCTACGAGGCGAGAAGCTGCCAACCAACGACCCGGGTCTCATGTCTCATGTGACGGGGCTCTGCGTACTGCGTGGAATTCGACATCGCCACGGCTTCGCTGCTGAGTTACTCTCAGGGTCAGCCGAGCAGGACCCTGCGTTTGCCCGGGCACTGTACGCCCGGGCCATCATGAGCAACGAGATCCCGGACATTTCAGCGGCTGAGGAGTTCCCTTACTGTATCTGGTATCCCGACACTGCAACTGAGGACACCTACCGGCAACTCGCAAGGCGCTACCCCCAAATGCGGTATCATGTTGGCCGTGCCTGCGCGGTTGCTGGCTTTAAGGACCTCTACTCAGAGCTTGATCTCCTGCCTGATGTTTCCATCGCCGAGGAGGCTCGAGACAGCGTCATGCGAAGACGATCCCAGGGAGACGAGGAGGATCGCAAAATCAATGGAAGTCAGGACATTTTCAACCAAATCGTCCGCCAGCCTGTGCGTTGGCAGGTGATGGACGACTACGCGAGGAGTGTAGACCTGGACTCCCCGAAGCCCGCAAGGTATGGCCTCAACGGAGACACAGCAGTCTTTTCCACTTTGGAACTGAGGCGCGACTTCAGGGAGCTGCGTCTATCGTCACGGTTTGGCATAAGAGACAAAACGTTCCTTGACCCTCCTTATTCGGTCGATAGTGAACTCGCGCCGTGCTACTTCAACATCACCGAGGATTGGAATGTCGATGAGTACACATCTAGCTCTGAAAACTCGCAGGATTCTGACCGGCTACTGAGCGAGGAGATGGCAGAGCTTCTGTGGAACCCCCTGCCCGTGGACCTTCCCTGGGGCAACAAAGATCTGTTGGTCCTCATGGCCGCGTACTATGGAGACGTCGACAGGTACGCGCGCCTACGGCGACCACTGCACGTTTCAAGAGCCGAAACCGCCTGTGTCATCCGGGGCATTTATCATAATACCCTATTCGCGAAGTGGTGTTCCCTCCAGCCTGACGCCAACAAGTACGCCAGCGATATCACCGCCCGCTTCATCATGAGCAACGACCTATCGCGCATCACAGAAGACACCGACGACGCAGATATTCCGCAGCAGATCTGGTACCCCCTTCGAGCCGCAGCCGAGACATATGTGGAGTTGGCGCGGCGCAAGCCGGCAGCGCGAGCCGTCGTCGCCCGCGCGCTCATCGTGGCGGACTACGAGGAGGCCTGGGACAGCATCGCCGACGGTATCGAACCATACGAGGAACTGATGGTGGAAGCGGAAGCCAGCACTAACCCGCATTACCTGGCCTCCCTGAGGAACATATGTGCGGATCGCGGGCTGGACCCGGATCGCCCGGGCCTCGATGGAAAGTACCCAGAGGATCTACGCGTGCCTATCGGCAGGTTTCGCGAGGACACAACCACCTGTCTGGTCGGGTCGCTCCGAGTCGACTCTGTCTCATGGGATTGTCAAGGCACGGCGATATATGGCTGTGCCTTTGGGCTGAGCGCGGCAGAGGTCGAGCTCTTTGCGGCCGCACCGAAAGAGCTCCGGCCTCCCGAGGATTACAACTGGGTTAACGTGGCCCAGCTCTCTGATCGGCGAGGTGCACGGGGCCAAAGTTCACGCCGTGGAGAATGGGGGAGGGCAAGGACCAGGGGGAGGGGAGTGGGGAGAGGCAGAGGCATGGCATAGGGAATGGTCAATGGGCTGAGCAAGTCGACTGGGCGAGCTCGGGGTTCGGAGTAAGCTGAAGAGAATTGGAAGGGAGACAATGATGGAACCAAGTCCAGACGCTATTAAATCATGTCACCTTGCGCTTACGGGTGTGGAAGGGTATGCCCACTCATGCGTGCAGGTACATCGCTGATGAGTCTCTCCCGATGGACCTCGGGGGGAAGCAAGGGAGACAGCCTGACGGGTAGTTTCAGCCCCTCGTAGGCCCTGAGGAGGTCATCCTAGCTTAAGGACGTTGCAGCACAGAATGTTATTCGATAGGGTGCAAGACTGTGAAGAATTATTTGTTGAATAGTACTACAAGGTGAGGTGAAGGACACACAGAAAATGAATATGGCAGGTATTGTTTGCCTGGAAATTAATTAATTTGAATATTGTAGCGATTATTCGAAGTAGACCTCTCTTCTACCGTTCCCGCAGCGACAGATCAACAGCCTGTGGCTAAACGCGAAATGACGCGAATCCCTGCTCCCCTGGAATGACCATGACGCAAGAGCCTGGGAGTACATACCAGGTCCACGACATTACCCTTCAATGCAGCTTCCAAGGTTCAGATGACAAGTTTGAATACCTTCGATTAACGATTTGTCTGTCTATGTCCGGCGCTCGATCAAGAAACTGATGTGCTCTTTTTTCGTGCAGCCGTCTATAACCACAATGCCTGCAAGTAGCCTCGAATACCTACCCGACCGAGAAACTGTTCTTCTTAACAAGCCGGTAGTCACGTCAGCGACAGCAAAGTCAACCTGCGCGCCCGTACCCTCGTCGCGGTCAGCATGAGGAGCCTAGCACTCAATTCTCAAAATCTCGCGCTGTACGCATGATCCTCCTGGTTCTGTATGACACTTGAGCACACCTGACATGCAGCAGCGTCCCGGGTCCATCCCCACCAATGCACAGCTCGTGGACATCTTCGCAGAGAGGCTCAACCTGGCACCGGACCGGAAGAAGTCCTTGATCGGAAACATTTGTTTCTGTGACGCCACGGATGAAGATGGAAATGGTGGGATCTGGTTTCCCAAGGATGATTACGTGAAAGGCGGGCGATTGGGGCGTGACCACACCCTGTCTGATGTGCCGAACCACTATGTCCGGGATTGGATGCTGGAGGAGGTTGATGAGGGAGTGAACGAAGTCGCAGAACTCGACGAGGACCAGAGACAAGCTGCTCGGAGGGCCATTCTCCCAGATCTGACCGCAGATGAGATCAGCGAGTACAGCAAAGCACTTTCCAAGAACAGAGAAGACGCCCTACGCGCTGAGATGGCCGAGAAGGGCATCCCCGAGCCGGACGCCACACCGGGTGAGATCCGGAAATGTCGTCTGAAGCGAATCATGCTCAACTATGGCTATGTGCGCGAGAAGCAGGCCGAGCTTGTCCTGAATCTGGAAGATGCACTTGAAGCTGTCGCCACTACCGTTGACCTGACTCCCCGTGTGCGACCTGGGGTTATTCGCAACTACGAAAAGTATGGGCCTCTCAGGCGTTCTGTACTGTTCCCTCACTTTCTAGTCACTCCGGCCGAGAACCAGGTGTCACCGCCTGTGCAGATAGATCGGGACTGCGATCAGATCCGTTTGATGATCCGGCGCTTCTGCCACTTTGACGAGGACTGGCCCCGACTCTGCTACCAGTACAGCCATCACGACGATTTTGGGCTTGATGGGTTTCTGACAGTGCTGCCTATCTCGCGCCAAAGCTTGACCGCTTTTCTGAAGAAGAAGGGTCCGGAGAATGGGGACCATTCCCAGGTGTACGAGCTGGCTTGGGAGTTCTTCAAGCGGAGAGAACTACTAGGCTATCCTCTGATGAAAGACGAAGAGATAGCAAAAATTCGTGCTGGTAGGGAGAACAGAAGCATGAAGAGTCATGACGGAGGCAGTGATGAAGCTATCGAGGAAGAGGACGTACCCGGCAGGTCTCATTTGATCCCGTGCAAACGCAGAAACGAGGAAGTAGGCCCCAACGAAGGGAAGGGCAAGAAGTCCAAGACCACAGCAATGACAACCAGGAGGAGGAGCGAAAGACTCAAGCGGTAGAGAGCGATCCCCGGAGTTATCTCACCTAGCCCTTTAAGCGCTAGAGCTTAGTTGTACAACTACATGGTCTTGTTCACCGTCACTGACGAAACTAGACAACGTTGAATTTTGGTGTCTAGCCAAGGCTGATATCCTATTGTCAAAACAGACGTGAGGTGAAACAGCCCACTCATCCATTCAGCAGCTATCTAGCTAAGTCGTCGAAGAGGATACTGAATGCAAGTCGGTCACAGAATCTTGAATTCTGAACTTAATTTTCACCACTAAACTATGATCTTTGAGGTCGCCCTCTCGGCTAAGCAGGGAATATCTGGTCAAGCTTTACAGGATGGTCCAACTAATATTGAGCACAATGATACAAAGCTTGAAAACTGCTGCAAATCTAGTTATCCCGGCCGGAAGGACTGGAAGACCCAGCCAACCAGATTGGTTAACAGCAGTATGTAAGACCAGTACGTTCACGGTCAGCAAAGTCTCGTTCAGGGAAGGTAGTGTGACACTCAGAATGCTTGCAATACCTCAGATAACACGCACACAAGCGGGAGTAATAGTTTAATAGGCGACAAGAAAACTTTCTGGACTCGACCTGTTTATGACCATGCTAGTTCTACCCAAGGGTCAAGCCCAGAACTCCAAAAAGGCCCAATCCTATCCCTTTCTTTCTCCCTTGAAGGTTTTCTGCTTTTGATTTTCTTCATGGCCTCCTCTTCCGTCAACCCACCAACTTCAGGCCGTCTAGCAGCCCAGAATGAAAGAATCAACTTACTCTGAGTCCCACTCACCAGCAGAGTCTCCGTCTCCGTTGGAGTCCATGCCAGGGAGCTTGCAGACGCACGTGCCGGAGCATTGGGCTGACAACGTCACACCCTCATTAGCCCCAGTGAAGACAAAGATAGCCTCGATCGACTCTTTGCCCAAATTAGAAGAAATCGGGAAAAGGATGTTCGCTCGGCCTATAGTCTTCTCCCAAAGCCACTTGGGCTCACCGATCAAGCCGCGAAGAGGCTTGATCTCCGGTGTCAAGGCGTTGATGCCCAAGACATTCTCCAGAGAGTACTTCTTGAGAAGATCAACGAGTTTCTGAGCAAAAGCATCATTCTCCGGATCGTTTGGGTTCGGAAGGGGCTCCTCGCCGTCGAGGATGTAGCGAAACTCGTAGGGCTTGAATTTGGGACCGTCAGAGTCGGAGCTGAGTCGGAAGCTGCGGGGGAAAACTCGACCCTGCATGATAGAGGCGTTGTCCCCAAGGTTCTTGATGTGCCAGGGGGTAGAGGTGCGCTCGACCTCGACGAGAATCTCCTGGTCGTTCATGGAGAAGTGTCGGTCTAGAACGTGTTAGTCACCTGCTATGGGCCTAAAGTGTTGTATTGTGGAACAATCCAAAACATGAAAGACGGAGAGCTGTGAAAGGGTACGTAGGAATGGTGCTCACGGAGTAGTTGGAGCCCAAACTTGTGGCGAGCATCGGGATACTCGTCGAAAAGGCGGAGGATGTCCCCGTCGAGAACGTCTCGGGCGGACTTCTCCGTGAAATTCTTGTGGGCGGTCTTGAGGGTAGGCAGGGTTTTGTATGACTCCGGGGTGTAAGAAAGGACAAGAGCCATCTTGATGAGGGCTTGTTCGTCGCTGAGAAGAGTGCTTTGTGGTGGTTGAGGGTTGTTGCTGTAATTGTGGCTCGCAGGTGAGGTCTGTACGGTAGCTTTTTGTTGCGGGCAGTACAAGTTGATCAGTTCAGAATGTCATAAACGTGAGATATTTGCACCTTTTTATATTCGATGTTCCGCTCGTGTGTTCAATGACACGAAGTGTGCAATGACTTGTATTGTTCAATGATACGTACCATTGTTCCATGACATGTAGCGTTCGGTGATATGTAGCGTTATCGATGGCATCTTCAGTAATCAATGCCGTACAGCAGAGAATGTCCAAGAAACCATGATCAGATACCACTCTGGACTTGAACGTTGGGGTTAGAAGCTGCTATTCGACGCTTCAAATCCTCTTCAACTTCCTCGACAGTGCGAGAATAGTCCACTATTTCCAATAACCCAGATCGTCGGCCTTCCGCAAGGCCCAGCATGCCGAAGAACCTGTCCCTAGGATCCCCCGACATGCGGTGCCTAAAGTCATATACGATGTCGAGAAAGTCTTTCGCAAAGCTGCACTTCCCCTCTGAGGCCCGCTCCCTCAGCTGTGCTTCCACGACCTCTACCAGTGGTGAAAGGTCCACACTGTCGAAACCTCCAGTCGTCCATCTCCGTGATACCACGGCTGACTTCACCCTGTACTTAATATGCTTCAAAGTATCGACGTCAGTCTTCCAATAGACGCTAGACCGCCCACATGTCATTTTAATGCGTCGGGCCAATACCGCCTCTTGGACAGTCCAGACTCTGTACCACCAGCCCCGTTGGAGTATCTCGCTCAACGCCTGCGCTGGAGACAGTGAAGGGTCCAATGGGAGGGGAGATGGTTTGAAACGACCCGGAAGTTGCCTCGTTGATTGGCTCATGTACCATGGGGCTTCACCCTCGACACTCGAGCAGTCTAAGAAATAACGGAGGGCTTGCATCCCAATATTTGCACTGCCTGTATCCGTATCCGGCCCAAGCCATACTGTCACTTGCTCAGCTTGCCGATAGATGTCGCCCATCAAAAGAACCTGCTGCGTTCTCTCCTTGAAGTCGCCCTGATTGATGCAGATCGCATCGATCCAGATGAGAATGTCGGCCCGCTCACGGCGCAGGTGCAGGAGCGCTTGTTCGAGATTATCAGTGATGCCGATAGGATTCCCGCTCTCAACGAGCAGGCGCGTGGGCTTGACTGCTCGAAATGGGAAACCCCATACATAAGAAAGGGCCTCATATGCGGGAGCATCGTCGAGAGGGTAAGTCTCCAGTGTGATATTCAAAGACTGATGTGACCGCCCTGGTAACAGCCGGGCGAGCCGAATAGATCGGTCAAGTGGCAGCGGCTTGTAACAGTAAGACGGCTCGGCGCTGGTCGTGCTCAGGCCTGAGGAGCTGGGCTGCGTTCGCTTGGCTTGCTGAATAGGGAGAACGTGTCAGTGCGGCGTCCGAAACAGAGGAAAAGCAATTAGAGAAACTCTATTGACAACCAACCTCTTCTACGACATCGTCAACAGTGAACCGCATCCAGAAACCGAAGGAAAGCCGCCCATAGCTTCCATAATCCGACGCAAGTCTTTGTACCCACGACCAAGCTATGCCCGGGAATACGAAAGAGAGAAACGCGCTGCAAGCGTGAAGCACTCTTTTCATGAACGCCGGTGGCCACTGGAGTCCCCAGGATCGCTGAGAAATGGTCCATCGGTAGACATGTGTATCATCGCCCGTCGTATGTAGCGCTGGCTTTGTATTAGGTACTGGTGTCGAACGGCTTGAAACGTCTGGATCCATAAGTCTGTGGTCTGGAGAAGGTATGGTACGGCAATTGAGTAGTCCACGCCAATCAAGTGAATAGGTCGATCCGTATTGGAGGAGGAGAAGGGTACTATACTATAGAGAGTTGCACAACCGGCTCCGGACTACTTTAGGGTGTCATATGGAACAACAAGAAGCAGCCAAAGAGGAGTCACACTGACGCTGCTTGGCTGCCTCTGCTGGTCTTCAGCTGTAGGTAGCTGAAGTTGGGGTCCCTTCCGTGTGGCAGTGACCATTGTCGCTGACGTGGCAGCGTGGTTCACCTTTGTGCAACCTCGAATCAGGCCACCGCAGAAGTAGAATATCTTTGGCGAATGCTCTGGACACGGAATAGAAGTTGACTGATATACTGCTGTATTCAGCCAGGTCTTGATTGATGTTATGCTGCTTTTTTCGAACCCGTTTATAAAAGTTTGCATGCATATGCATTGGGTTGAACTAATCAAGCAGAAATGCTATTCACCAGGCCTTCCAGTCGCAGCGCCTGTGATCAGCTACCTGATGAGCTCAGGCTGGGATCGGCATTCTGGCAGGCAGACCGCATGCGCCATTTTCAGAAGCTGCAAGTAAGCCTTGGCCAGACTTTTACGATCGCCCGTGCCAAAAGATGTGGCACAAAGAATCCCAACGCACTGGTATCGCCAGGCTTCGACAGCGTCCACAGGCAAATCAGGCGGCTCTGCCGACCAGACTGGGGAGCCATTCCGACAAGATTCCAAGAGCGGCGTACAAGACACTGTATCCCTCAACAAGCAACGGTATGCGCATGTTGTCATCCGACGATTTTTTTCCCCCACTACATTTTGAGCGCTGTGTGTGCTTGATAAACTGTCAGGCTGTCCCTGCAGTAAATGGTAGTGCGACAACGGCCATGTCAATCGTTTTAGGGACTGAGAGTGGCACAGTGCTCACAATCCCCATATGACAATGTGTCAATAGACCAATATGTGCAGAGAACTGTTAGCAAAACTCAACTTGTTGAGCGCACTGCGTCTTTGTGGTCTCTTTTCCCCTGCCTACCGCCCAAAGCAGCAGCTCATGCCTTATACGGCACGCAATAACACAAGGTTCAACAAGTAGTGGGAAGGCCCGTATCATACTGTGCAGAGTACATTCGACCTGTGAGGAACGCTCCCTCGTTGTGGTCAATGTTGCATTTGTGCAACCGGCGCTAAAGGAGTCGGACATGCCTTTGTAGAGGCTGGGGCTCACGAGCAACCCGGCCAGCCCGGTTCGTCGTCAGACCCTGGTCAACCGCAGCTGCTGCATGTGGGCGGACAAATAGATGCCTCCAGATATTGGACAGACAGGGGCGAGAGTGCTGCTAACACAGCAAGTATGGATGCACAACCCCTGACCACTGCAATCGGTGGCTGACGAGCAATGACATCTGCCCAAGTTTTGGGGCTCCAAGGAAAAGTTGCTGCTCGTTTAAGAAGCATTTATACAGAGCCTTACTCTCTCCAGACCAGCAATCATTAAACCTCTTCCCTTCCCGCTTCTTTAGATCAGCATCAGAACCCCATGACAGGATTGCTCGCCACCGGAGCAATTATACATATCCACGCGAACTCTGCCAAAGAATTGAGCCTAATTGACTGCTCGTAACTTTTATTTGTACCTAATTTGTCAGAGCCTTATCATGTCTGCTCCCGAACACCCTCAGCTGGAAACCGCGGATGATGTTTGGCGTCACCATGAGCCCCGAATCCGAAGCCTGTACTTGGAGCAGAAGAAGACGCTTCGACAAGTTAAGAACGAAATGGAGACGGACTATGATTTTCCCATCAAATACTCGTACGTGTTCCGAAACCTTCCCCCAAATTCCCGAAGGAGGCAAACGTTCAGGCTAAAAGCTGGAATGACCAGTTTGTCTGAATGGGAGATTCAACTGCGCGAAGTGCTCGGTCTCCGGAAGAAGATGAAGAATAATGACTGGCTTGTCGTCTATCAGCACTACAAGCATCGCCAGGATAAAGGAAAAGAGTCCGCTTTCTATCTCAGAAACTATAGAATAGAGAAGAATAAGGCTTGGAGGGAGATGAGAAGAAACGGCGCTCTGAGGTGTTCGCCACGCCAAGGTATAGTAACAGCTCTCTTCGGACCCAGCGACTGGTGGTGTAGCATGCGAGCAAAGATTCATGCCCTAAAACATCATAGGCTCACCTAGTCCACTTCCTTACGGAGTATCCGTGCGAACACCATCGCCAATTTTATCATCCAGACGGACCATGACGCCTCCTGCCGACTTTACTCAGCCTATCTTTCATCCCAGTGCTGCCGTCTCGAATTCAAACACTGCACAGGACTTTCAAGTGGTTCCTGCGGACTTGGAGTCAATCTTTCGTAGGGACAGTACTCTTCGACAGCATGTCGAAACCGTGCCATTCATCCAATTGATGCGAAACCTGATACGTTAGTGAGCTCATGATCCATTATGAAAAGTGAACATTCTAGTTGTTGACCATACATCCTATTACAGCTGCTGCCTCAAACATCGCGTTTCCTTTGCAAGGGGAACTCACAACGATATTCACAGTCCCTCTAGGCTTTGAATTCCTGTTGTCGTCTACAATCTCAAATGAAAGCACGCCCCTCACAGTGGAGCAGCGATCCGCCACGCATCTCCCCGTACGATTGCCGGGTCAACTTCGGCCGGCAGATGCAGGAGCTCTCAGCCAGAATCGTGATGCATTCTATCTTTTAGCAGTACTGATATATACCTTCTCCAACGGCTTCGAGTATAAACTTCATGGATATTCGGCCAGGAACTCTACACAGTCCGACATCTTAGACACCATCTTGGAGCATGTGCCTCGTCGCCTCTTATTTGCTCTCTTCCAGGGTCGCTCGCCTAGCATCAGAGCTGCATGGGAAAAGCTGCTTGAATACTACTTGCACCAAGTGCGGAAATTGCGCTGGCAAAGCATTATGAGATCTCTCCTCCAAATCGGCATACACAACAATTGGTTCAGCCTTCCCAACTATGGTCATTTCTACCTAAGTTGCGCCTGCAAGATAGCCGACCTTGAACTTCTTCAAAGACTTTGGGCATATGGATGTCGGGCACACTGCGATTGGAAGGCCTTACGACCTTCGTCTCGCATTGTAAGTGGGCCAGAGCCATGGACCATCGCTGTTGTCGAAAGCCTCTACCACGGGAGTGTAGAATGTGCACAATTCATAATTGAGCATCTTGAGGAGTCTGATCTGGCCAGAAATTTCAACATCTTTTCAAAGAAGATTGATTCTCTAAATGCGAATATTATGGCTGGATTGGACATATTTCTCAGGAATGGCGCACCAGTCGATTTAATCATACCTAACCACAACTTTCATCCGGAAGCTGCTGGTCATCTGGGCCGGTATAGAACGCTGTCAAGGCTCTGGGATCTCTACGATTCTGTTCCGGAGGTTTACCGTCTCTCAATTTTGGATTATTACTTTTACTTCGACCGGGAAACCTTCCAGAAAATGGCACCACACAGTCGAGTGCCTCCTAATGAAGTGACAAGAAGTGGTATTATATCCGCTTTGGAGGTCGATGTGGACTGTCTTCATGGTTACTTATCTAATTTCTCGAGTACTAAAGCTTCTCGAGATCTGAGTTTGCTTTTAGAGGTGATTTTTGCCGAACAAGTCCTGCTCTGGGGTGTGTTCGCCGAGGGGACCGAGGACCACCCACTCCTCCCAATACATGGATGGAGACGGATTCCACTGCATGTCTTGCAAGGCTTGTTGGACTTTGGCGTCGAAGCCAGCTTGCCGTCATTACCGGACACGGGGCCTCAAGAATTACTGACCACCGCCGTCGAAAATGAAAGCTCCGACACGATCGGGATCCTACAGCTCCTTTTCGAACATGGGGCGATTGGCGACGCTAATGTTCTGAAATCAGCTGTTGAACGAGGTGACATTGAAGTATTACGGTATATCGCAGGTCGTATGAACGACATCCGAACACAAAGGAAAGTCCTGGCGACGGCTATTGCATACAACGACCGCGAGGCTGTACAAGTTTTGCTTGACGCAGGTGTGGATCCGACCGCTGACATGATTAGCCCACGACGAGAGCCGTATATGAGTGTCGTAGCCGAGGCCGTGAAAAGCGGGATGGCTCCGCACAGGGATGTCCAACTCAGTCGAGCGATGATGGAATATTTGCTGGGGAGAGGCATTGAGTTCAAAGTGGGAAAGCATGACCATGGCCCGTTCGAGTTCATCCGCCATTTAATCGTTAACGCCAGCGAGTGCGAGGTTTTCGAATCTGTCGAATACATCCTCACAGCAACTGACAGCCTTGATGATGTCCGATCCAGTGAGGTAAATCTCATCGGGGCTATATCAAGATCAACCAATACAGCAGGAGCATGTTCGAGAAGTAGCTGGACCGAGCATGAAGAGGGTGTTCGGCTTGACAGGTTGAGGTTGCTTCAATATCTGTTCAGGCTAGGCGCGCGTGTCAGACCTCAAATCCCCTTGGAATCTCCCCTCGTTGTGCTGGCAGTTCTGGATGGTCCGCAAGAACTAATCGATGAGGTTTTGAAAGCGGGTGCCGACATCCAAAGTTACGGGTTGGGATTTTTCAACTCAATATTGACCCCTCTCCAAGTCGCCTCTCGTGAAAGAAACAAAGCTCTGGTGGAACTCCTCCTCGAGAACGGTGCTGATGTCAACCAATCGGCATATTGTGCGGGCTCACGTCAAGGTGACGGTGGGTTCACTGCGCTCCAAGGTATATGCGCCTGGGACCCAGCGACGTCGGCAGAACGTGTCACACGCATGGAGATAATCAGACGCCTCTTAGATCTTGGAGCAGATGTCAACGCGGCTCCTGCGGAAACCATGGGATTCACTGCCTTGCAAATCGTGGCGCGGATGGGTGATCTGGAAGTTGCCACGCTTTTGGTCCATCTCGGCGCTGACGTGAATGCTCCTCGAGCAAGATGGCGTGGGAGAGCTGCGTTGGACGGTGCTGCAGTCCATGGTCATCTGGATATGGTCGAGTTTCTCCTCACTGCCCGCGCCGTCAGCCACGACCGTGGAGAGACTGGCTACGATGGAGCCATCAGGAAAGCAAGAAAGCACGGACACTTTGCTGTTGCAGATTTGATTCAACAGCATGTAGCAGACAATGCGAGGTCTGGCTTCAACCCGAGCGTTGAGCTGCCGTATCGAGACTACCACGAGTACGACTACCGTAACACTCATTCGAAAATAGTTTTGTCAGACGGCGTACATTCTAAGGCGGCGGTAATGACAGCAGATTCGGACCCGGCTCAACCATCTGGAACAGTTGAACCCACACTGGCAGAGGATTACAACGCGGATGTCGCGCTATTGGACGGCATGCAAGACACGGTGGACGACACGCAGCTGTATGAACACACAGAAAGACGAGAAATGGCCTCGATTCCAGGATCAGTCAACAATTCGGTGGAGCAAAAAATGGCCAGTGAAGAATTTTGGACTTCGAACTCGATGGCGAGCGCGTTGATGAACTCCGCGCCGCGTCCAGAGGACACAATAGCTCAACACCAGGACGAGCAACATATGGATATAAGCTCAGCCATGATCTTTGACGATAGCGTGCTCACAGGATGGCCGTACCCTCAAGACGATGTATTGCCTCAAGAGCAGTTGGAACAGCAGATGGATTTGGATTGGAGTTATCGCTCGGACACTAGCATGTGCATAGGATCAACGGGGTCTCAAGGGAATGCGATACCTCAAGCCCACCTGTTGGAAGAGCAGATGGGTTGGGATTGGAGTTCTCAGCTGGAAGCTTTGGACATGGAAGCCTGGGAATGGAACGATGGCTAAGCTCCAAGCGAGCACTTGTGTAGCAACCTCGATATTCGCCTTTTGGTTTTTCTGCCTAAATTCAATTTCTCACTCGGGAAAGGACTGAGACGTTTTACACGACCACTATCATGTCAGCTCGTCATTGATACCCCGGGTGCCATATCTAACTATAACTTATTATTATGAGCTATTTTGTGTTAATATACGGCACGCAAGAACACAAGGTTCCCGGCTCTAAGACCGCTCACGTTGCTGCCTCTCCAACTCCTCCCTAAACGCATTACCTCGCTGCGGCGGGTCCGCAGCAGGGAAACTCGCGCTCGTCGGAGTCCCAGCCAAGCTCCCAAGGGCATCACTGTCGCGCCTAGCATCATGACCGAGGAACTCGCCGTTCTGCTGGCGATGATAGACATGCTGCCGGCCCCAGCCCTCATCATCGCCACCACCGACACCGCGAGCAGGAGGATACCCCCGCGGCTCGTCGCGGTAGTGCTGGTCCTCGGGGAGGTGGTCCATCAGGCGGATGCCCTTGCCGGCCTTCCTGCCCCCCCGGCGGCCGCCCATCCTCCCCACGCGGCCCTTGGCGGCGCCGTAGCCGTGCCTGCCCCGCGACATGATGTTGCCGATGGAGATCCTGCGCGCCTGCCTGTTCCACAGGCACACGCCGAAGATCATCACGGCGCAGAAGCCCAGGACCGTCGGGAGGCCGATGTAGAGCGCCGCGCCCGTCGGCATCTTGGGCGGCGGCTGGTGGTACGTCGCCGGCTTCGTCACGAGCACCGTGGGCCCCGCGTAGGACTTTGCGGTTGTGTTCTGGTCCGCGTCGAGCGCGTTGAGGAACAGGGTGATGTTGGCGGCGCTCTTGCCTTGTAACAGCTTGCTGTCTACTGCCCACGCGTAGTATGACCAGCCGGCGGTGATTTTGTCAGAGGAGAACGCCTGTGACGCGACCTCCCCGGTCGTGGCGTTCATGTAGGAGCCTTCCAGGATCACAGTCGTGTTGGTGGAGTTGAAGATAGAGATATCCCACGTGACTACATCAAGGCCAGGTTAGACGCCTGCACGTACTGCTGCGGAGTGAAGAAAGTTCAGAGGATTCGCATACCATAATACGTCGTGCCGGGATAGAGCGAGCTGTTCTGCGACGGCTGACAGAACGGGGCATTTGCGCCATCAGCATTATTGCACACCAGGAACGAGCCCGTCCCATCTTTGTTCGTGGCCGTAGGCTCAGGAGGCGCGGTGCCAGTGCTCGTCGTGATCTCGGCATGCTCAGTCCTCGTCACCACGGTCTCCGTCAGGTCATTGGGGGCGGCAGATATCGTGGTTGTGGAGCCGTCCACAACGGTGACCACAGGTGTCACCGTCACGGGGACACCTGACGTGTCAACGCTGACCCATGGGTCTGTGGCTGCTGGAGCTCGAGCTTCCAAGACCGGTGTAACGAGTGGTGGTCGGGCGGAGGCGGCACCGAGGAGCAATGATGCCGCGGCGAGAAGCTCAGGGCGCGTCAACATCATAGCGCCGAGCTCTATTTTCTGCCGAGGACGTGGGCTCTTTGCAGCGTAAATAAGAACCAATTGAACCGCACAGAAACGAGTGACAGGTCGACGAAGCAATTAAAACTCTAAAACAGAGCAGTATCGCAGATCCAGACCAGAGATCGAACGCGATGAATCGCGAGGCGAAGGTCGAGAACACTCGCCCACGGGGAGAAAAAAGGACGTGGAGCTCCCTTGATCAACTAATGATCGCCCGACCTTGCGCTCACTCCCTTCAACGAACTGGCACACGCTCTAAGTGGCTGCCCAAAGGCGCGCTACAACCGGACGGGCCAAGCGACAAAGCTTGGCTAGGCGAAATGAGCTCAGGGGCATCAGGATAGAGACAAGCTTAATTCCCGGGCCCAGAGCTTCCCCCGGTCGCTGACCAGGGTTGGCCCGCGGGGGATTTTCCTCAAGAACCACATCACAGGGCTGAGGATCTGCAAGAGATGTTCGCGGTGAAGGAGGATCTGCGGTGGATGCACAACATCGTACAGGAAATAGTACTGTGGCTTATCTCAGCTTCCTGGTCTTGTAAACTTTTACCTCTAAAACGCCTTCCTAACCTTCAATGCAGACCTCGAAAATCCTCCAACGTTGACCATTGCGGCTCGCAAGCCATTATTTCTTGGGTTTCTTGTGCTTCTTGTGCTTCTTCTCCCCGAACGCTTCATTATAAACCTCCTCCGCGGTCTGGCCAGCTTTCCTCTTCTGCTTGCTGCTCTTGACGCTGACCACATTGCTTCCCTTGCCCTTCTTGACCTGCTCCTCGGCGTCTTTCCACACCTCTTCGTTGCCGTCGACTTGATATCTAGTGCGCCATGGTTAACATGTGTCCTCAACGACATGTTTTGGGATCTGTCCTGTGCACTTACTGATCAAGAGGCAGAGAGTCAATCAGCTCTCTCTGCTTCCTCCTCACCTCCTTCAGGGCCTCGTCTCCCTCCTCGTCAAGCTCCTCCTCCAGTGACTTCTCCAATGGCTGGAACTTGCTGTCGACGATCTCGTCGTCATGCACGCCAGTTGCATTTTCGCGGCTGACGCCAATATCCGTCTGGGGCATCTCGGCATCGTATGCCCCTGAAACAACGCTGCTGAAGTGCGTTGTGATCTTGCGCAGGATCTTGATGAACATGGCCAGCAACTGTGATGATTGCAGGCTTCCGTGCTCCTCGGCTACGGCGTCCATATCCTTGCGCTGAAGACCGACAGACAGAAGGATCGACTGCTGAATTCCAGAGAGCTTAACTGCGTTTTTGATACGCCCCTGGAAGTAGAGCTCTGCTATCCTCGGGATAAGATCAAGAATGACGTGGTAGTCCAACATGTTGTTCGCGTACGACTCTAGACGCTTCAGGTCATGAGGCGTGAAGCGCTCGTCGAGCTCAGCCTTTGTTAATGGGCGGGGCTCAACGTCGTCAAGTGCTGCTCCAGCGTTCGCGCTCTCGTCAATGCTCAGAGCCAGGACCGAGGGGAACGTCCTGAACTGGTAGGACAGCAGCTCCATGAACCGGCGGTGGAAATCCCGGGAGAAGGCACCGAGCCAGCTTCTGTCGCCGCTCCTCTCCAACGGCCTGATCATGACGGTCGTGTGCTCGCCCGTCAGCGAGTTGGCCGTTTGTCTAAGATAGACTGGTGCGAACGAAGAGCGTTTCCAGAACTTGTGCAGGGGTTGCGTAAGTCCGTAGCTGACACCAACGTAGTCAAGCTCTACTGGCCTGCGCTGAGAAAGAACAGAGAACAATGGGGGCATTTTGCTTTGGTCTCTGACCTTGATGTTGTCATCCAGGAGATTTGCGTTTGCCAGCTCTGCATCGGTCACCCTGGTTATCGTCTCCTCGCCTGCGGCATCCGCGTCCTCCGCGAGGTTCATAAATCTGCCCTCGTAGTAGTCGGTCAAAAGCTGCAGTGCTTTTGACCCGTATCCCATCGAGGCGTAGTCTGGGTTTGTTGCAATCCGGACAACTCTGGCTCCAGACAAGGAAGCAAACTCGTCGTCCTGGTATTGCTGACTGACAAGCCATGGTATCAAGTCACCGTCAGGTCTCCGCCCCCTGCTCAGTGAGTTGATCACACTCTGTCGGCTGATCTTGCCCTCAAGTGCCACTTGTATGACACAGAGCGGTTCCGGCAAGCGACTCCCTTCTGTCGCCCCAGGTGGCACCAATACGTACAGTTCGTGGGAAGGTGCATCACTCATAAGTTGAAGGTCGTCAGGACTGTTCTTGTAATGGCTCGAAACGTAAAGGGAAACCATCTGTTGCAGGAACTTCTCCGGCACGGGATGGAAGCTGAAGAGGGTATCACGATTAACGTGCAACAGTTCGCACTGCGCTGGGTCAGGGCAGCCCTGGCTGAGCTTAGCTTTTGGCAGAGTCGCGTCCAGGCAGAGAAGCTTGTTCAGCCACCTTTCCACTGAGTCTCCTTGTGCATATCGAATCGGCTCCGACAAAGTGATCTCTCGCAGTGTCCTGCTACCAAGGTGGGAGGACTCCTGGTTCTTGGCGGCCTTGCCTGTTGATCTGTCTGCAAGCTCGCCCTCTCCGCTAACGGTTGCGCCTGGTCTTGACTGCTCTCTTAGCTGCTTGATTAGCTTCAGTGACAGCGAGCGTCCGGTCCCTTCGTAACCATTGATCGTTGATGCCATGAAGACAAGGTATGGGCCCATCAACTTCCTCACAAGCGGCAATGGGATGGCAGCAGCTTCGTCAATGACGACCAGTTCGGCTTGCCCAAGCACATGCGCATCCTGTGGTCGTATATACTGGATTGTTTGTCTGTGATCCCGATGAATGTTGACTCTGACGATGGCCTTGTTGAGCTCCGGCGAGGTAGCCTGGATAATAGAGTAATCGAGATGGTCCTGGTAGCCCAGGGCATCAAATCCTTTGAAGATGAACTCGAAGAATGTCTTTAGGTTTTCAGGAGAAGGCGACGTCACGAAGATATTGCTGTAGCCATACGCGACGGCTGCTGCGACAGCCACACCCATTGCCGCAGATTTACCTCTTCCTCTCGCAGCGGTCAAGGTGACTGTATTCCTCAGGGTCTTCTCCGAAATGGCATCGCAGAATGTCAACAGGGCCTTGGCCTGGTCCACTGTCTTTGCAAGCGTCACCAGTGTCCCGACAGGTTTGGCATCTTGCAGATTCTCCTTGAGATTATCCAGCTCTTCCTGGGATGCACTCTTGGGCTGATCCAAGTCTGGCGGCGGAAGCGCCTTGACATCTTTCCCTCCAGATATTGGCAACACGTTGAACTCATCGTCAATAACCAGGCACGAGTCGCAGCTGCCCAGTGATAATATGAACCGCTCGTTGAATCTGGCGACGACGTCGTCGTAGGCTTCGGTTCGGTATCGGGAGTGGACGTCCATAGATAACGTGTAGAGGCTCTTCAGACTGTTCATTCCCTTCAGTAGCAGCACCACCAACCCGCCTCCCTCGACCGTCTCGATCGTTCGCGCAAGGATATTTGGCGTCACGGCCTCGAAGTCCTGGAGGATACACATGCCGTATGTGTTACCAAGGACCTTCTCTGTCTCCTTGTAGTAGACATATCTGATGTTGTGGAGCGAAACAAAAAGTTCAAAAGGGTCCTCGGTGTTTGCCTCTCGTGTACCGCGCTTGATCTCCTTCTTGATCTTTGCCTCGCGCTTCTTCCGGTGACTGGTGAAGTCCAACAACTTATTCTTGTAGGCCCATAGCACAGACTTGTTCTGTTTGAGGTCGACTTGAGAGAGGATGTAATGCAGGCGGACGATGGTATCTTTGGAGTGGTCACCGACAACCACAAAGAAACTCCTTTTCTTTTCCTGGACTCCGTTGCGGATGAGAGCCGGAATTCTCGAATCTCTGCAGCACCATCGTGCATCAGTAACAGAGCTTTGTCTTCGCGAGATCCTGGACACTTACACTTGCTTGCGCGACATCTTGACGAGTGTCGAATGTGCGCCAGAGATCTCGAGTGATCCGAAATGCGACAGACAAAATCGTGGACGAGTACGAACATCAGAAGCTACTGTGTACTGAGAGCTTGAACTTTTTTCTGGCAGGCACAAGAAGTTTTTAGTGGGTCGCGCCAGAGTGTGGGGCCGACCGGCAAGGGTCCTCGGGCCTGGTGGGCAGGGATCGGTGACCCGGGGCGGCCGGACTTTGACTACACCTTCAACTACAGCTCCAGCTTGCTTTAGCAACTCATAGCCATGATCTCAAGTACTGAGAATCTTTCATGGGTCTAGGGAATCGCACAGCTCACCATGCTTTTCTTTTTGTAAGGCAAGACCTCCTAAAATCGTTTACTGTTTCGAGAAACATGACCGCTTCACAGCCTGGGAAGCTGGCCATCACTTAAAAGTGAGAGTAAAAGAGCTTAAACTACTATGTAGCTTGGCAAATTCCGCTTGTAATGGCGGGGTGGTTTTGGAGGCTCTAATTGGAACTAGCAACGCGAAAGTACTGCCAATGACGCTATCCACGCAAGTCAGGAGTGAAGGGCTTCATGTGATACACTGAAAGATCATTCTCTGCAGTTATTGCTCAAGTGAGTTTGATTACTGCTGAAAAGAGCATTATCAAAGACTTTCGAAACTTCTCTTCGTACTCTATCAGACAAGGTAAAAAACGCTCTGCTTCATACCCTCTCTGAAGGACTCATCCGCAAAGTGAGCTCGCTCAGAGTCTGGTACGACAACATCCCAGTACCCGATCCTCTCAAGAACAGGCCCGTCAGATTCCTCAGATACTTGTCTTGTCACGATGCCGCTTAGCCTCAAGTAGAATCCCCTTTTAATAGTCAACATGACTAAAAACAGAGCTGAATCTTCGCGAACAGTCATCAAATACCTATGCTCATTCCGAATGAGTGTATTCTTATGCCTCTGTATTGAAGCCTCCATCTTGTAGCTTTGACTTGAATCGGCATATATGGATACATGCCAATTCCGATCAGTCAGGGCATCATCTTCTGAGCGCCACAGTCCTGGGAGCCAAGACGAGCCCGGATAAAAAATGAGGCCCACATCGTGTCCACTTATGACTTCGTTGATGTCCATTCCTAACCTGTGAGCAGGACCTTTTATTCGAAGGCGACATAGGTCTCTCACTGTTGTTGGGCCATTGCTCATGGTGTTGCTGGATGCTCCTAGAAACTCTGCGGCCGGAAAGGCTCCCTCGTCAGATCCGCGATACCAGGTCTTGCCATGAACCGAGGCCAACGACCACGATGGTGCAACGGGCGTCGCATTGGTGTATGATGCCATGTCAGAAGGTTCCGTCGAGATCCAATTTAAACTTTCAATGAGACTTAGTTCCCAATGGCCGGCTAGGTAGTCGCATCCAATGGCTTTCTTGAAGAGCTCCGCAATGCCTTGAATGCAGGGAAACTTATCATGGATGTAAGTTAGTTCCGCGACCTGTAGCTGTGGCATGATAACGGAGTACCAGTCCGTGAGAAGCCTCATTTTCTGGGGTGACCCAGTCTGCGGCCATGGCAGATTGCTTGCAGGACTAGCCGCTTTCTGTTCCCCTTGGGGGGAGTCGTTCGAGACACGCGGTAGATAGGTCTGCATAGACTCGCTTGCGTAATCTCCAGTCCGCGTCATATAATAAATATGTCGGTATCTTGTCTGGCCATACTTCCGATACCAACAACGAGTTGCATTCCCAAAACATCTCCCCCGAGCTCAAAAAATGAAGAGTGCGCGGTGACTAGTGCGAAGAACGTTTAGCGTTTCACAAAATCTTCCAAGATGTAATAGGGTCACTCCGTGGGTTCAAACTTTAAAGTGTGACTAACCAGTATATTCTCTTGTATAACCCATCCTCGCCTGTTCAGAGGCATACTTTTGGGACTGTACTCGGAATTATGGATGACACGGACATGTTCTCCTTCCGGATACAAGGTGGTTGGGGGAACTACAAGGCGGCGAGGTGGCCCAAACATCCCAAATCGTGCATCTTGGAAGCCTGAGGCGGAAAGGTTCAAGTCTGAGCTGGAATATATCGACCCCATCCGGGGCAATTCTTTGGCCCAATCCGAAGCGGGATTGCCCTGAATTATACACAAGGAGTCTATCCAGATGTAGTTGTATCCCAATTCTACTGTGAGCCCCAGTGCATCTTTGAAGGTTTGGTTAAAGTCCGGAGCTGACAGTGGGATGGATTGTCGGAATTGGTACAGGTTTTCTGGTGTCAATGTCAAGAACTTATGTTGACCCCAGGCATGACTCAGTGTGATGTATTTGATGTTGACCGGAAGGCTTTGTACGTCGAGAAGTCGGGCAACCAGTCGAGGTTGTTCACCTGAGCATTCCATTCGGACACGGATGATTCGAGACGGCAAGACATCGTGACTCCGAGAAACTGCTCGTTGACAGCTGGGATGGCCATCTCTGCATGGCTTCATCCAATTGTTCTTGATGTGGTGGAGACTTTCTTTGCTGAAGGTGCATCCTGGGAGCTGCCTTACTGCACGAGCAGGAGTTCTTTCATTGGTGTCTAGTTCTGCGTCGGATGTCATCACTCATGAGTCCGGTGATGTGAGTGAAGGTATTTTTACCGTCGCTCATAGTCAGGGTAAATCGCACCATCTGAGACTCAGCTTCGTCCAATATCTCCAGAACTATGACATTCGGGGTTTCGACACAATAGAGTATCACATGGTTCGCTCCGACCGTCTGTGCAAGCTTTGAGGACCGGAAACACACGTAGCACTCTAAAGGCGATGTTCCAAAGAGTGACGACTGATTTGCGCTGAGTACCCGTTTGATGACCCTTCTTGTTTGCCATAGTCTTTTACCCTTTACAGTGTCATCTCTCGGGCGGCACAGCTCCGCCAACGGGGACAAGATGAAGCATTGCAGAGCCTCGGTAATGATGTCAGCACAATTCTGGCAAATCTGCCCATTGTCGACACATTCTCCGGAACTCATGGCCGGCGTAGTGGGTAGTTGTGTCCCTGCGACAACTCGCGTGCCCAGGGCAATTCGCACAGTCTAAGGCCGACTTGATATCAAGATGAATAACTCCCAGAACCTCGAAGGGGCTCAAAGCAGGCCTGATGATCTGGAAGAGAGCAAGAACGTTGAACTGTGGCGGTTAGGCAGCAGCCTTCAGTCGCAGCATCACTTCGCACACGCATGAATGACTATGCCTTGCTTACTGGCACCTCGGCGTCTGCCCGCATCTCCACAGAGCCGCAGCAGACCAACGGGAATTGTGTATGAATGTTTCACAGCAGCTGCGGTGTAGCATAACCAATGGCTGTGCAAGCTGGAATACGGCGGTCATCATTTCCGGCCCTGCCTAGTAACCACGGAGTAGCCTTCTGCACAAAAAGCAAGAACTGGTACATTGCAGGCACACCAGTTGCGACCTTTTGGCTAAATGGTTGCCAAGATCTTCCGGGAGAAAGCAATGCTGGCTAAGCATGCCGGACAAGACAAGAAGGCTAGCATGACAGCAATAATTATTAACATCTTGCCTTTTCTAAGAATCATTACAGACATAAAAGATGTCTCAAAAGCCCTTGATACTTCAAGAAGACCCCTCTGACCTAGAAAACAATAGTGTAACGAAAGAACCTCCATCTAGCTCGGGGCCCGTATAACCAAGACTGACCGTAGTGAGCTTGTACCTGTCAGCAGGCATGATGCGACGACGTCTAGCCACAGGCCCACAGCAGAACACCCAATAGGTATATGTACAGAGTATTTATTGAGTCAGATGAAAAGTACAAAAAGCGCATCAACAACGTGCCACCAAAGTTGACGAGAACAAGGCCACCGCCCAAGGCGCCATGACCTCTGGGCCACGCGCGGAAGGCTTCCGCGGCCGGATCTATTCGATGTGATCTTGCAACAGAACTTCTGCCTTCTTCCAAACCATAGCAGCTAGGCTGGGCCTAGATGCTTTACAGTCTGGAGGCAACCAGTGCGTACCGCTGTCAGAGACCCATATGTTGACTAATAAATCAAGAACACTCAGGGCTGGTACTACTGAGATGTCGTCTCAAACGCGAGACTGTAAGTCCGCAAGACACTATCACACAGCTGGAAATCCTGCACAAGTCCATCGCACAGGAGCTGATTCTAGAGTCAAGTCTGTACTGGATATAATATGCCCAAAGCTTTGGGCCTGCGGGGAGATTTAATTCTACATTGTATGGATACACCAGACAAGAGGCACAGAAAAGTACGCAGAGCATGAGGTCGAGATCCATTGGTATGAACCATGTAATCGGAGAGGGAGAGAGAGAGAAGTACCGATACGAAAAACCTTCTCTAATAACTGCCATGCTGTCGCCAGAATGGCGTCTAATGCAACACCCACGACTGTGCAAAAGAATTAGGAAAGCAAGCGAGAAAGCCAGCCAGAACGTGCACACCGAGAGGCAGCTGCCTGCCCCCAACTAGCCTGAAGGTTCCCCCAACACAGCTCACATGCGCGCACACAAAGACAAGAAACTACCTGTCAAGCTTCCTCCTCTCGTGCCTGAGCCTCTTCTGCAGCTTCTTGTACTTCTTCTTCTTCATCTTGAGCTTCCTCTGCCGCTTGACGCTGATCGCCTCGTAGCGCATCTGGCGGAGAGCCATGCGCTCCAGGAACGTCCGCGGCTCGGGCGCCCCCGCCGCACCAGCCTCACCCTCCTGCTGCTGCCCCTGCTGCGGCTCCTCGATGAGCTCCGGGCTGTGCGCCAGGATCTTGACGTCGCCGTGCGCGTCCGTCGACTCCTCGATCGTGAAGACGGCCCTGTACACGCGCGTCTGGTGCGCCTGCTGGTCCCGAATCTCCGCGGCGAGGTCCGCATCCGCCCGGGCCTTGCCTGCACCGCCGTCGGACGTGCTGGTGGTCGCGGAGTGCGGCTGCGGCAGGGGCGGGGGGCGGAAGGGCAGGAAGCTGCCGGACATGGTGTTTATCTGGACGGAGACGGCCGCCTCGGCACCACGGTCGCCGTGCATCATGTCGAGCTTGTGTATGCCGTTCTCGTACTCGGGGCCGGTTCCGTTGATCTCGCGCTCCACGGAGAGGCCTGCCATGGGCTCTTCTAGGCCTTGGACTGTGCGTGAGATGGTGGACATGACCTCGGAGCGCTTCGCCGCTCTCGCCCGCTGTGTGAATATCGATGCGAAGGCATCGTCCGTAACGATTCGGGGGAGGCTATGTGTCACCGAGATCGGCCTGTGGAGGGAGAAGAAGGAGGATAGGGCGAGGGCTGTGTCGCAAAGGTTAGCATGGGGAACGGGATAGAATAGTCTGTGGTGGAGTTGCGCGTACATTCGTTGGGTATACTTTGTGTGCTAGGCACCCTGGGGAGCTGTTGTTCTTCTGAGGTCTCCTTTGCTTTCCGTCTCCTCTTCTCGCCAGAAGATTTTGCGCCGGCGGTCTTCGATACGGTGGATGGCTGAACGGACTGGTTGACGGGCAGGTCGCCCGAGTCGTTGTCCCGCGAAGGCTTCGATGAGGAGTACCGTCTCTGCTGGAGAGGTCTGCAGGTCAGGGAGATGTTGGCGACGACCGGTCGTGGGACGGCTGAGCCGATGGATGACAGAATCGGCGAGTGTGGCGCCGCTGCGGCTACGCGCCGCACCGAGCCCGGCAACATGGCGCCTGCGGATAAAAGGATCGGTTTCGAGTGTATAGGGAGTTGTCCAGTGAGCGCCAGAGAGAGGATATGAGAGAAGGTGACGGGTCAAGATGCGGGTGGAAGAGTGGTGGCCCGCCTTGATCCCGAAGTTTGGTCACAGGTCGAAGTTGGAAGAGGGAGGATCGCCTCATCCGGACAACCTTGAAAGCCTTTGCCCCATCGAAAGGCTTGGCGAGCTGCCAGGCGGCCCGCTTATCGGCCGCAGATAAGGGGCCAGCTCCAAAAGAGGGTCTGCGCGGCCTGAGCGGCACCGAAGGGGGTTCTTGGGGGGGGGGGGCCTGGAGAGGAGCAGTAATTCCTTAGCAATGAATATCAAATATTCTTCGATGTGTCACTGCTACCGTCTAATTTGATTTATTAAGAGAATCCGGATTCATCCTTTCGTTCCAAACATATCTTCGATGAGCAACGAATTTGATATGTTCTTTGCCCCAAATTTAGACCGTCCTCCTATTTGGGCCCACCCTTTGCTGGCCAGGCCGTCCAGATGGCCCATGCTATGCCACGAAGGAACCCCAGGAGTCGACGAAACACAGCACAGTCCAAAGCGAAATGGATGATCACGATAGAAGCGTCGTCACATATGACATTCGCTCTTGTGCGAAGAATCAGCAGAAATGGTTTATACACTGAATTATGAGACGGGTATACGTCTCCCAGGGCCGATTAAGAACAACTATAATCCCCCCATCGCATCATCCCTTATAAGCCAACCACAACCAGAACCCCCCAACCATCCACAATACTCTCCACGCCGTGGTCCATAATTCCCTCCACGCTACCACCAGGGTGTTCCTACTGCCCCTCCTCGACCTGGTCGCCTTCCAGCGCGACTTGCCGGCGTCGTAGTAGTACTCATCGTCCTCGCCGATGTCGATCTCTATCTTGGGCCCGTTGCCCCAGCCCCCCCAGCGGCTCCCGTTCTTCTCCCTGTTGGAGCTATGCCTCGCGAGGCCCTTGGCGTTGCCACCCGGCCGCTTGGGCGACGCGTTCCGCGCCTGCGCCGCGAGGCCGTTCGCCCTTACTCCCGGCGTGAAGGACGCGCTCCTGTCGCGCGTCGCTGACCTGTGTGGCGCGACCGAGTTGAACGACGACGCAGAGGACCCGTGCCCGTACCCGGGATGTGCCTGCTCCGGGTCGTGGTCGTCCAGCTTCGCCTTGAACATGGGGTGTGTGGACCGCGACCTGCTGCCCGGCGCACTCGGGTCCAGAGCAAAGGGCTGCAGGTTCAAGATGGGTACCAGCAACGCCCTGATGGTGAGTGCCACGGCGCAGACGAATGCGAAGCCGCCGTAGCGTGCGTAGGTGGACAGCTGGCTGGGCAGGAGGCACAGATGTGTCTGGAGTGTGTGCTCTTGGTCGCCTGAGAGTGGCTTGCCTTCCGCATCGATGGGATTGTACATGCTGACCATGACAAAGCCGGGCGTGGGGACTCCCATGGCCATACTCGTGCTCTTGACGGTGATCTCCTTCACGTTCGCCTGGTTGTCGGCATGTCTCAGTTCGCAGTAGTCGTGGTCATCGCCGGAAAACGCATGGATGATGTTGCCGATTTTGTTGACCACGTCGATCGAGTCCACCTCATTAAGCACATTCTGGTACTGGTAGCCCCTGGACACGGAAATCGCGTTTCTGTCGTCCTTGGCCCCTGGGTCCGCCGGGTTTGATGGTGGCCAATGTTCTCGCATGGGCCCGCACTGCGTCCCTGGCGGCCTGTATAGTGGCACATGTGAAAGCAGTATCGTTGGCAGCTCTGCCTTGCCCTCGCCCGGGTTCAGCGTCGGGATGTTGTTGAATTCTGCTGAGAGTGCGTCCTCGATCTTATGCTCCTGTGGCACTTCCCCGACCTCCCCGCGAAGTCGTCGAAGCTCCCGCTCCACCGCTTTCCGTTTCGATAGCTGCGCCTTGTTCAAGAAATCCTCCGTTGGCTTGTATATGTCGCTCAGATCGGCTTGACTTCTGTCGTCAGAGGAGCGGGCACTCAGAGAGACCGCGTCTATCGACACAAAGGTGTGGTTCGCGATGACGTCCACCCGGTTCACGTCGCCAAAATACGCTTCAAAGCGATTTCTCACAGGCACCTTGACCTCGGACCCGAATCCAAGGTCATGGTTGCCGGGCAGACTGGCAATTAGCCTTCTGCCCCTTTGGCCTTGCCGAGCTTCTGTTCCGCCTAGATTCCATGGGTCGGCGAACAGCCCAACCCACCTCGTGTATTCCTTCAGCCAAAAGTCCTGCCCGTATTTCTTCTTCCACTTTTTCGCGTAGCCCACTTCCCCCTTCGGTCGGTGATTCCAGCTTGGATCTTGGGAGTCGCCGTGGAAGGTCCGCCACTCCCTTCCCCCATCGAATAGGTCGCCCAGGAAGAAGACCGTGTCAGGGTGTAGCTGCTCTTGTAGCTGGCGATACGATCGGCGCATGTAGTTGTCGGTGACCGTAACGGTCAACGAGCTGATCGGCCACGGCCGTCCGGGGTAAGAGTGTGGATCGATCAGTTGAGGGTCTGCGACGAAGATCAGATGATGAGGTGTGGCATCGGACGGCTACAGAGATAGTGCATATTCATCAGCTTTCTGTGTCTGTTTCGGCTTGGTGAGCATTGAGAGGGCCAGCAGGACAGAGGTCATTACCCATTTCTCCCAGTTACTCCAATGACAGCTCTCGACTTTGGTGTGGAATATCCATCTCTCCCCCCAAAGCAAGACCACGGCCCATACCATGACCAGGAGGTGCGGGAAACTAGAAAGGCGACGTAGCGTCAGGTTCCTGCGCAGCTGGTGCGCCACCTCTAGCAGGAAGGCCAGTGTCGCCCTCTTCCCTCTCGCGTTCCAGAACCGATGCAGCGACTGCACCTGGCGCCTCACGAAGCGCATGAAGTCGCCTACGGGATCCTGGTCTTCGAGGTGAGGATAGTTCTGGCGAAGGCTGGACGGGGCGTGAGGAGCGTAGCCGGACGAGGAGGGAGGGCCGCCATTGCCGCTGCCGGTGTAGCTAGCCATGACACGGCTAGCATAGGAGGCAGACGGTGTGCGGTAGGTAGATCAGGTAGGTGTTGGAATGGATATCCGGACGGAGGGTAGTCGAAGACGAGTTGTTCGGGTTATGGAGGTGGTGCTGGTGGCCTTTGTCTGACAGCCATGCCTCGAATTCAGCCTTGCCAGGTTTATTAGGAAGGGTACCATGTAAAAGGCGACAGGCAGTACGACAAGCCCGATGACGACCCCTGACCCGCAGTTCTGCAGAGCTGCGTGGCGGGGGTGACTGGGGACTTGAGGGAAAAAAGAGGACTGCAGTGTCAGTCACGGTTTCAGGAACAAGAACTGAGTTCTGTGGTAAATGGTCGCGTGGTGGTGAGGAATGCAGAAGAGCTGCATGCAGACAAATTGGCTGAACTATGTCTCATTGACTTTTGAGCTGCAGTCCCCCGGACCTAGAGTAGCGCGTCGGGAGCTTCAGCTTCGCCAAACAATTGTTACTGCAGGTAATGAGCTGATCTCGACTCGGAGCCGAGGCCCCTTCCCTACGGTACACTAAAACACAAGTACCGTGCACGGCACAAGCACCAGCGCAAGCAGAGACGGCACACTTGGAGACTTGGCAATCAACCGCAGCCTGTTCGGCTGGAAATTGCCTACTTCAATTATTATGCACTAGACATTCCTAGTCGACGAAATGGCATAACAAGAAACAATCTCGTTTGCAGTACAAGATAGTGTACAACGAAGGAAACTATTGAAGTCAAACGGCAAACCTCCGGGCCGTGGCATTCATGTACCCTAGTTTGTCTTGAGGCGTGTCATCCCCGCTCCTAGGGTAGGAACCGTTCGTTGTCGAAATTCCCCGAAATGACCAACACGGCCCTTGCACTTTCCTCGCAGGGCAGCCCAGACTGGCTGGACGGTCAGCAGACCAGCCATGGTCACATTGATGTGTTGAATAGAATTCGCTGGCAGCCCATGAGCATTGGTTACGGCAGACATGGGGCCACCTGCCAGTCAAGCCCAGCAGAGTGGGCACCCTTTCCCTTCCAACACGATGTGGACCATCCGGCACACGGCACAGGCAAAAAGTCATGACAATAAACAACAGCCAAACGAAATGACATCGTGGAAGTTTTGACCACTGACTTTGCATGTTGTCACTTCAACCAGTCGAACTCTCGATTGTGTACACTGCTACCTCCCGCCCCGAGGGATATTTGTCCCGTCCCCCAGTCGTCCTTTCACAAATAAACTACCACCCACGGCGCAAGCAACAGCCAAAAGCCTTGCTTTTCTCCTCCCAGACAGTCTTGAGCTGCCCGGACCACCTAAACAGCCCCAAGATGGGTATATATATACAGTGGGGAAGCAGAATAAAAACAAAAACAAATATAAAAATAAGACAGCCAAGCGTACGCGGCCCTCAAATGGAAGGGCCAAGACCCCTTGGTCTTGGTGTAATTGCCGGATTGCCGAAACCTCCTGCACATGCAGTCAAGATGCTATTGTTCCCTTGTATCCGATCGTTCAAGGTATAGTAAGGAATGTATTGAAGAATAGGTGCGAGCCAATCGTGGCAATGCAAACGGGTCTGAATTCAAACAAACCCCTAGAAGACCCAGGTGAAGGACTCCTTAACTTCGAACGATATCTTTCTCCTGTTCGAGAATAATAGTGTCAGCGAGTGCAGCAATGCCAGGGAATCACATCACAGCCAAGGCAAGGAGAACCAACCTGATATCAGCCGAGGACGCCCCGATGAGGACCTCGAACCTCCCCTCCTCAGCGATCCACGCCCTCAGCGACGTGTCATAGTAACCCACGGCGTACTTGTCGATCCTGATGCGGAGGTGCTTGGTCTGGTCCCTCTCGAGGAACACCTTCTCGAACGAGACGAGCTCCTTCTCGGGCCGCGGCAGCCTCGACCTCTCGTCGCGCACGTACAGCTGCGCCGTCTCGAACCCGTCCGCCCCGCCGACGTTGCTCACCGCGACCGTCAGCTCGAGCGGCGGGCCGGACTCGGAGAGCACCTTTGCGCTGAGCGAGGGCCGCCCGTACTCGAAGGTCGTGTAGGACAGGCCGTGGCCGAAGGGGAACAGCGGCGCGATGTTGGCCCGCTCGTAGTGCCTGTACCCGATGTAGAGGCCCTCGCCGTAGAGGACGTCGAGGTTCTCGCCCGGCCAGTTGTGGTACGCCGGGGTGTCTGTGAGTGCCTTGGGGAAGGTGCACTGCGTGAGCCGGTCAGCAAACACTTCCTCTTCTGGAACTGCCTAGAGACGGGTTCGGTAACTCACCGGGAGCTTCCCACTAGGATTCTTGAAACCAAACAGGACGTCGGCCAGCGCATTGCCGGCCTCTTGGCCCTGGTACCACGCCTGAATGATCGCAGGGACCTCGTCGATCCACGGCATCGTCACCGGCGACCCGGACTGGTTCACGACAACCGTGTTCGGGTTCGCCTTGACCACTGCCTGGATCAGACGGTCCTGGCTGCCATCAGAGGGCAGGTCCATGGTCTGCCTGTCGTACCCTTCAGACTCCCACTCCGCATCGAGACCAACCACGACGACGGCAACGTCAGCCTGCCTCGCCGCCTCGATGGCCTCCTGGAGATAGTCGACCTTGTCCTCCTGCTTGAAGCCGATGCGGCAGCCCCCGTACTTGTGCGTCATGTTGAACTGCTTCTGCTTCGACACCGGCCGCAGCTCGTTCGTCATCTCTACCTTGAGCTCCACCGCCCTGCCCGCCTCCATGTCCGCCTCCACGAGGTAGTCCACCGAGCCGTCGAACATGGCCTCCCCCTCCTCCGTCCAGTCCCAGAGGTCCAGGGCGAGCTTGTCATCGAGGTACAGCTTCCCCGGCCCGACGCTCATGAAGCTGATGGTGTGTCTCCCTGATGTCGTGGGCACCAAGGATGTCCTCGCGATCGCCGACCACTCCGGGCCCACCTGCGAGAGCGGCGCCGAGTCCCATAGGAACAGATCCGTGTTCGTCCTCCTCTGCTGCACGACCGGGGGCCCCTCAAACTTGTCTCCTGCAAACCAGTCAATTGTGACCCCCTGCTTCCCATCCTCCGTCTTGCAATATGGAGATGCCACAGGGAGCCACTTGTTGATATGGCAGCCCTGGGCATAGATCACCTCCTGCTCGGCGGCCCTCTTGATGCTGTCCAAGGGAAGTGTGTTGTAATACGGGTTCAGGCTGGCACTTCCTCCACCCCCGGCGATCGCGCGGTTGGCGTTGGGGCCGATCACAGCCAGCTTTGCGGTCCTCGGGTTGATGGGGAGGATGCCGCGCTCATTCTTGAGGAGGGTCAGGCCTTGGGTCCCGGCCTCCCTGATCAGCTCCCGCGTTTCCGGCCGGTCGTCCTGCCTCTCCGGCTCCTCGGTGTATGCTTCGCCGCCCGTGACTCGGTATACCAGGGTCAGCGCATTCTCAGCTGCCTGATCGATGGCCGCCTGTGAAATCTGCCCCTTCTTGAGAGCGTCTAGGACCTTTTCAAGCCTCCATTTTGTCGAATAGGGGAACTCAATGTCACACCCTGCCGTGATTGATTCCACGGTCGAGTTTACGCCGCCCCAGTCGGAAATCACCGTTCTGTAGGCAGGATTAGGTCTGGTGCTTTCTGCTGATACCTGAGAGCGAGGAACTTACCCGTCGTATCCCCACTCACCTCGCAAGATATCTTTCAGAGTCAAAGTGTTCATATCTGCGTGGACACCGTTTACAAGGTTGTAAGACGACATAATAGCCCACGGGTTCGCCTCCCGCACAGCAATTTCGAACGGCTTGAGATACAGCTCTCGCAACGGCCGTTCCTGCACGATAGAGTTGATAGTCAGCCGGTGAGTCTCCTGCTCATTTCCGACAAAGTCTGCCTCACGCGTCAGCGGTATTTCACATCAGCCCCCCCCCCCCCAAATCCGGGCACCACGAACGCTTGATGGTGGCAGCAACGCCTTTCTGCTGCAAGCCCTGGATGTACTGCGCCGCGAGCTTTCCCGTGAGGAGCGGGTCTTCCGAGAAGGACTCGAAGTTCCTGCCTCCCAGAGGGTGGCGGTGCATGCAGACAGTGGGCGCTAGCAGGATGTGGGCAGACCTCGCCTTGACCTCATCCGCGAGGTGCTGGCCGACTTCGTACAGCAAGTCCTGGTTCCATGTCGCGGCTAGTGACACGCCACAGGGAAATAAGGCTGCCTATATACAGCTTAGCATGTGTTGATCTAAATGTTTAGGCCGTCAAGGTCGAGGCTCACCTTGGTGCCGCCGACGAAGATTCCTCCACGGGCGCCATTCGGTCCATCACTGGTCTTTGTTGCGGGAATGCCTTTCGACGTGATGGCTTTCGTCCTCCAAAAGTCCGCGGCAGTGAGGAGTGAGACCTGACAGACATCAGTGACTTTTAGTCGGATAGTCCCCTCGGGCAGCAATCTCTACTCACCTTCTCTTCCTGAGTGAGCTGGGACAGCTTCTTCTTGGCCCACAGTCTCTCACTCGAGAGGTGGCTTCGATGCCCTTGAACGGGACTTTCTGGTGGCGTCACCTCCGTCTCGGGAGTGGAAACTAGTTCTGCGCTTCCCATGCCCATCGGGGATGCGTCAACCTCTACGTCGCTGTCCAGGGCCATGTCCCTTGCAACTTCTGATATGATGGCCATCTTGGCTGGCAGTTCTCTGGATCACTGTACTGGCGATATGCCTTGACTGAAGTGTGAAGATTGGACGTCAGACCGAAGGTTCAAACACATGCTGGTTTCCAGGTCGAGGATGGGAAACGAGCGTGGGTATCTCAGCAGCAACCGAGAGATAAGAAGGGTCATCAAAAGACCAGTGACCAACTCGTTATCACTCGAACAAGGCTGGATGCGATCTGTTGGCTGTGACTGGCACCCAACACACCCACCCGAGAAAAGTCACGGGGATGGCTTGATATCTATATAAGCCGTACGCGATGGATCAGCAGGACCGGAGCATGGCTGCTCCACCCCTGCCGAGATTTAGCCGCCCCAAATGAATTGTACGGAGAAACCATCGAGTAAGAGTTCAAGTGCCATAAAGATCCGTCCTTGGCACAGAGACACGTCTCAAACCCCCGACAGGTATCATGTGGAGTTCCTAAAGTCTGGGGTTCATCAACGTGAAATACGACGGATAATAATGAGGAGAAGCATGTTCATGATGCGGTTGTCTGCGGGCCACATGTGGATCGACACCATTGATTGAGCCAAGAGAGCTAGGAGGAGGGCAAGCGGAGGACGGGCGGTGTTGGGGAGTAGGGATGGACCCTGTGGGCGTCTGTTGGAGTGCATCTGGTTCCGTCACTTGACTGATGGTGCTTTAGAGATCCAATTTATTTCGGCTCACAATGGGGCATGGTCAGATCGGTAGGGACGGACCGTGTGAGCGGTGGTATCATTTCGGGGTCGCAGAACGGATGACGGGACCTTGAACGGGGCCCATGTATCCAAGAATTGGCAATTCTCGTTTTCATACAGGAAACCTCGAGATGCTGCCATATTCACGGCAGAGAGATGACTGGTCTCGTTGAATGATGTCTGCTGAGAGCTGCGAGACTCTCCCTTCAGACCTGTGTCGACAGGTGAACAGCTTCGGCCTCAAGCTGCCGAGGGCGACGCTCAAAGAGGCCAGCCATGTCGTGTATCGGGGGCGGAACTGGAGAGCTCAAAAGGGAACTCTTCTCGAAGCTTGTGCAGCTCGGCGGACCATGCAGAGGGAAACGCCACTCGGGGCATTTCCTGCTTCCTCTCCAATGGCTGCAGTGCAGGGGCAGGGGAGCAATCCTTGGTCCTGCAGTGTGGAGGCAGATGGGAGGTAGGAAGGTGGCAAGGTGTGGCAGACCCAACCGATCTGCCCGGTGTTCCTGAATGCAGCCCACGGTCTTTTTCGGGATTGACGGCTAGAGAACAGAGGGCTGGGAACGGGGATCCTTGCCCACGAGGCGGTTGGTAGTCCCGGCGGCTCTCGTCTGCCGCCGCCGGTGACACATACATACACTACACTACACACGGCAGTGTGCAATAAGGCGCCATAATATCATAGTACCAGAGTACTAGAGTCCATAAGCAGTGCGACGCCCAGACTTATTACATACTTGAATGCTGCTCTTCTTGCTGCGACGCTCTCAGTTGTTGCTAGCTTGAGCTCAGGGCCTCAGGACCGTCTGCCCTCCTTCCGGCAGCGGGTCCGCCTCCATGCCAGGCAGGTCGCGCGGCACTTGTCATTGATCTGGATGATTGTTCTCGACCAAGTCACACCGAGATCCACACTTGAGGGCACGGTTGGCCGTAACTTGCCGTTCGCCCATCGAGAAATGCATGGGCTATCCTTTCCCATGTCGATGTCGATAAAAGTATGAATGCCGAACTGGTGCCTCTTCGTGCAAGAACAAAATCCCCATCAACCAGACTGTCCACACGAATCCCCGCCCGCTCGGGGGTAGATATCAAGTGGGGGGTCTGCCGTTGCGGGAACCCGGCCCGAGACTCCTTGGCTCGGGACCCCAGTGAGCCTCATCGGATTGGCTGCCCGGAAGCTTCATCACCAAGCTTCGACGACGTAAGCCCGACCGCTCCGGAGCCGTCATCGACGCCGCAATCTTTTCGATCCATGTGCGTTGAGTATCAGGATGTGCAGCTCTGTTGCGGTTTGTAATCCGGCGGCCGCCGACGAGCTTGCGTCTGGTTTGGAGTACGAGATGCAACCTCCTAGGTATATTCTGACCTTGCAGCTGCCTCACCAAAACTGGCACTCACACCGATGGACAAGTCTGCCCTTTCAGGCATGGCCTGGACTTTGGTGTAAGCCCGTCTGACATGTGAGTCCCTCCCACCTTGTATGGGTGCGGTCATGCCTTGTTATAGTGTTTCCCGTGAACACAATCCCTGGTTAGGTGGGAAAGCTTGCCCACACGCATTGTCTCTGCAAATCCCGAGCAAATGGTTTAGAAGACCTGGTGGGCTACACGATAAACATTCCTGTTTCCATCAAACACATTTTAGCCGTACCACTGTATCTGATCCATGTGGTCGGTAGGGCTGTTCACGACACAAGAGCTAGACGCTGAAGGAGGCTTAAAACGAGCCGCGTCGCCACAAATCGGGGCCTTGTGTTTTAGAACAGGGCCTAGATAGGAATGTCAGCATCCGCCCCAAACGAGCCGGGTCACGGGCTGGCACTCGTGCCAGGCTGACCAATATTCGCCATCTTGATGCAGACAAGATAAGTCAGCTTTCCGTATCTCTCGTGGGTGGATCTGATACCCCGACCCCTACCAGTGAATTCAGTTGAGTGCAATGAGTTTTCACATGCTTGTGCATTCGCACTTGCGATTGCTTATCAAGCAATGTCAGGCCTCCACGAGCGTCACGGGAGGACGGCATGGAAGCCGTCGGGTAGCTTGACTGCATTTCCAGGAAGCCCTTGAAACATGCTGACAGGTGTGTTATGCATGGTTATTTCCCCTCTGCAAGGTGTCCCGGAGTGTTCTGCGGTGGAACGGTGGCATCAACTCTGTGGTGACGTGTGTGATTGTGGACAAACCGAAAACGTTATCGGCTGTTAGACGTTCGCAGCATGTGTCTGGCCAGACAGGAGGCAGCAGGTGCCGGTTGTCACGACCCAGAGACTCTCGCAAGTTGAGTGCACACGTGTGAAATAGGTAGTGCAACCTTCCGTAAAGCGAGAAGAATAGCAGGCCGGGATATTAATTCGATGTCGCAAGATCTGGATCTAGCACCTTGCAGCTTAGCTTTCACGCTCCATTGCGTCAAATGCTGTCTCAAGCGCGCTCAGCCGCTTGGTAGAGACTCTTTGCATCGACTTTCCAGAATTAGCTCAGATATCCCAGAAGACGGGTTACATCGACAACCGACGTTTCCGCTGCGGAGTATGAAGCATGGATTCATCGGGACCACAAGAGTCTTCGCTCGGCAAGGAATGCATCTGCGCTTCTGCACGCAAATAAGTGGTTTCGCTTTTAATCCGTATACATGTTATTCTGAGCAGTGGGCGGTCCCTTCACAAAGTAGTAAACGCTCAAAGACCCAGCGTTAAATGCCATACAGTGCCGATAACAGCACATTCGTCTGCACGCAAATAATCTATTTGTTACAATTGGTTTTAACAAGCAAAGCCAATGTGCTGGAATGAGACGAGCGGTCAACCGGTCATACCCGCCTCCAGTGACATCGGCCACGTACTTCGGGATGTCCGGTCTTTCCGGTGCTACCTCTTGGAACCCGGAGGAAGAATAGAGCTCTTTTTTGGCTCGGTAGCACCTTATTTTCAGGCTTGCCAATATGTGATCGTTCTAAGGGGCATCTGCATGCAGCCCTGCACGATATCACCCAACGTCGCGTCGCTTCTTCGAGCATTTAGACCCGATCTGCAGTAAATCCGAAGGACGACAGTCGAGATCCTGCCAAGGATTTCCCGGGAGCGTGGTCCGACAAGCATACGTCGTGCTAACCAAGGGGATGGGTTTTGCATATGTGCGCGGCTCTGCACGTTTGCGTTGTTTGAGGAGCCTCACCCATCACCAATGATACAGCCCCCACTTTGATCCGACCAGGTCCGGTCCAAGAGATGCAGGCTATGCTCTAAGTAGTAGTTTGTCCGTGCTGTGATGCTGCCGTCAAAGAATTTAGAAGTTAGGCCCGAGGTCGATACGAAGTCAATGAGTAACAATGTTATCAGGGCGGGGCGCGATAGAGAGCATGCGAGTGTACGTTTTGGTGAATTCAGTTTGCCCGCCCGGAAGATCGCGCCGATACTCATATCGCTCCTTTTGGCCGTGTAATCTCTCATGGGGCTTATCTTGGTCGAAGAGGGGCCATGAATGGCGGCGATGGAGGATCAGTCCTTTACTGTTTGTTTCACAAAGGCGGCCGACGCTTGGGCATTCCTCTGAGAGATGTCTTGTGTTGTGAATGATCATTACGCCCTGATATTGAATCCTCATGTGCATCCATCCGCCGATTTTCTTGAAACATGCATTTCATGGGGGGGGGGGGCTCTTTTCAATTGACCGAGGTCGCTATAGTGAAGTTGATGTCGGATTTGTCTTCTCTTTGACAGTATTACAGTTGGACCAGGTCCTGTTAAATATTCACGCCTAATATTGTACGAATCATAAACATTTATTTACATACCGAAGCAAGAAATTAGACTTTTTCCACAAGATGGAAGTCCACCTTTTTATCTCAGCTGATCACAAATAAAAACGAGGGTGCCTTGTATCTCGAACTCTGAAATGATCAGAATAAACCGTCAGGACCGCCACCCAGGCTGTGATGCTTGAAATCCAGTTTCCTTCTTGCACTGCTTCAACCATCATGATCAAAAGGGACAGACCGCTATATATTGACAATATCTATGCAAACAATGGTAGGATTCGGGCTTGGTGACGTCCAAAGAGTCATAAATCAGGTGTGCCCGTTCTGGGTAAGGACACAAAATTCTGTCGTACTGTGTGCCAGTGGTGTCGTTGAACGTGAGAGGAAGTGTCTCCGGGGCAATGCCCTTCTCGACCCAATCAACCAGCGCCTGAAATGTTGCTGTCGGCTGCCCTCCCACCCCACCAGAGCAATGCGCCAGCCCCGGAACTTCAAAGTAGCGAAAGAAGTCCTTGATGTCTGGCGTCCACTCCGTGGCTCGTTTGTAGTAGTCACTGGCCCCTCGAAACGGTATAATACCATCAGCCTATCTGGTTGTCTGAAATCAGTATGGTAGCCTTTAAATTGTGGTAATTGCGGAAGAAGAGACGATGAATTGTAATTGTTTGCCACTTATCAGTCCGTGATAAGTGATGAGGTTGCCTCCTGCGTCACGGTAACTAGAGAGTTCGGCATCAGAGGTGCCGATAATGGAGTCATACTGTTGAACTGAAGCCTGGAACAGGCGTGTGTATTCATTGACAGAGTCGATCATAGTGTAGTCCCACTCGGGATTCTTTTGGACAAAAAACTTGAACCAGGGCTCGTCGAGCCCGATAGGAACTCCGGCACATGTTCCGTTCGAACTGCAGGCCGTCGATGCGTAGCCCAGATCAGAAGTTGTGCCAGACGTGGCGCCTGAACCGGTCAACCGAGCTTGATGGTCGACCCCATACCAGAGGAACTCCCCATTGGCCTTCCGGGGTCCAGTCCAGGTAAGATTGGCGATTTCGGCAGACTCTTGGCTGATAGTGGCTTCTTCACCGGTAGTAATGCAGTTGACTGTTTTTTCCGACCATGGAGAACGGATCGAAAGAACAGGCCTTGGGGTCGCTGATGAGACCATCAGTGACACCATCCAGGGGATCACAGGCCGCGACGGCAGCGTCTGTGAGCGCGTCTAGCTCGCATTTTGGGGGGAAGCTCCCCGTGATCTGCATCATAGTCTGCGCCCATGAGGTGGCTGGGATGAACTGGCCCCAGTTGAAAGCCGGAGCTGCCGCGGTGATGCCATCATACGCATTTGGGTAGCGCTGAGCAAGCATGAAGCCCTGACGGCCGCTTTGAGAGCAGCCGCTCCAGTAAGAGTACTGGGGCTTGCGGCCGTAGAAGCTTGCGAACAGATCCTTTGCGATGATGGACTGAAATACGGACCGAGTTAGCGTACCTTTTCCAGCGCAGTTGGAACTGGGGCTCTTGTACACATACCTGATCGTTGAGTGAAACTGAGGCAATATTCTGGAGAGCATACAAATCCACGTTGCCAGGACTGTTCAGCACCCAATCGTTTAGCGGATCATGATACCCTCCAATCCCAGCGTCGGTGGTCGTTACAACATAACCCTGTTTAAGAGCCCCGGCCATCGCTTGGTATCATGGCAAGAAGAATCGGCCAGCAACCCAGCCGCCGCCACCGACAGCTTGTAGTCTCCCATTCCAGGACTTCATCGGAAGCCAGGTCTCAACGTTGGTCGTATAATCTTGGCCTGGATGGGTGTAGGTAACAGTGACATTGCAGTAATCAATCTCTTTCACAGAGATCGAGGGGTTGTTGTGGTAAAAGTAACTCGGTACAATATCTTCCCGTGGGATACAACTTTTCTATTCCGGACTTCGTACGTTGACAGATTCCCCGTTGTGATTGTCCTCTGGCTACCTACATACCTACTGACTACCACAGCCGCAATCATGCATCGAATCACAAGGCTCTTCTGCCAATCAAATTATTCGTTCGGAAACATGCCGTGTGGCTATGCTAGTCAACACATACTCTAGTAGTAGCATGACTCTGGAGGCTTGGATCCCCTCCAACTGGACCGGCAGGTTCCTCAGCGGGGGCAACGGTGGTCTCTCTGGTTGTATTCAGTACCCTGACCTGTCATATGGCTCTTCCTCAGGCTTCACAACAGTCAGCGGAAACAACGGCCACAATGGCTCGTCTGCATCTCCGATGTACCAGCAACCTGACATGCTGGAAGATTATGTCTACCGTGCAATGTACACCGGTGGAGTCGTCGGCAACCAGGTAGCTGCTGCCTTTTACGATGAAAGTGTTTCCAAGTCTTACTTCATGGGCTGCTCCGGCGGAGGCAGACAGGGCTTTACTTGAGATGACACAGTCTTTTCCCAGACCTTTTCAATGGCATGATTGCTGCTGCCCCCGCGATCAACTTCAAAAACCTCATCAACTTCGGAGCCTGGCTCAGCATTATAGCCGGCTTCAAACTCAAGGAGCCCTAGAGGTGGTTGGGAGGTTTTCCTGCCAGGTAAGACTTTTCTTTTTCTTTTTCTTTCTTTTCTCTGCCAGGTTCTCGAGAAACTCTGTCTCTCCATGAGATTCCTTGATGCGCATAATGTATGATTCAAACATATTCCTCATGGCTATATTGCTATAGCACTCTGAAAGTCCCTGGTGATATTGCAAGGAGCACGTGATAGGCTGATAGAGCCTGCAGATAAGTACTGGAAGACGAATAAAAGCTAACACCGGTTGTTGCTGACTGCATGTCTGCGCTTAACCGCACCTGGCCGCGTCAGGCCATTTCCTCTGATGAAGCATTTTCGCGATATGATTAGGCCGCATTTCAGGCAAACACCTGTGTCTACCTCCGTGTCTGGAAGAGTTTGAATTCTCCTTCACAATGCCATCCCCAACGGAGTGGCGGACCCTTCATAAAGAATGGCCGGCCCGTCTCCTTCACATTCCAACAATGACATCCATAGAGCGCAAAGATGAAGACACGTACAGAGGCAAACGGCGGCCAAAGTACAATATCCTCACATACACTTGGGGACGTTGGAGCGTCCCAGAAGGTCCACGGCTTGAAGTTTGGGGGACCCCGTGGAAGATCCCGGCCGTCGAAGGCTGCTTTACACCAGCAGAATTCCGCCGTGTTCTGTTGGCGATGGGTGACTCAGATACAGTCGAATTCGCGTGGCTTGACGTTGCGTGCATCGATCAGGAAAATTACGGTGCTAAGATGGAAGAGGTCGGGAGGCAGGCCGGCATATTCGCGAATGCTTATAGGGTGTATTCCTGGCTCTGGACGCTGCAGGGTGAGCTGCTGTCATCGAATGTCCTAACCTTGATGGTGGGGGCAAGGCGACTTCCATTCCCGTACATTGAGAGGGAGCTCGATGAAGAATTTGTGTCAATTTTTGATGAGCTGGAGACCGCCCTACACAGTGTCCTGAGCGACCCTTGGTTTTCATCCTTGTGGACACTTCAGGAGGGCGTCTTACGTCAAGACGCAATGATATTGTCCGCAGAGGGGCAGCTGATCTTCAGAGAGCTCAGCGAGGAAGAAGCAGGCAGACAAGAGAGTCGCAATCTCGAAATCCGCGACATCGCCTCTGCCCTACAGTCCCTCTATAGCAGACTGCGTCGTCCACTTTCCGGAGACAATCTGAGTCCCTCTCTGGACGAATCAATGCGAGATCGAATCGACACAATCTCAAAGCGTATGCGGAACACAGGCTACGGCGTCTCCTTGCTGTACGGAAACTCGAATCCGAATGTCCAGTACTCCGCTGCAAAATATCGAACGGCTTCGTTCGAGCTCGACCGCGTCTACGCTATCATGGCATTATATGGTATCAAGGTCGGCACATCCAGACCAGGGTCTGATGCTTCTTGTACTTACACCTTTTCAGAGCTGGAAGGGGAGTTTGTGGCAGAGCTGAACACGCGATTTCCGTTGCTGGGTCAGATGTTCATACATACGCAAGAGCCGCAGACCAGCCAGTCATGGAGGATCACGCAGAACTCAAGGGTTCCAACACTCTTAAGCGGCTATAATCGTCTCAGCTGCTTCGAGGACTGCACGATTTCTGTTGGTATCGAGGGGAATGCGCGCATTTCTGGTCGAATTACACCTCTGGAAGACGTTTTCGCTTACTGGGAATTCTGGCAACCGTTCTTCAAAATACCTGACTATGACTACCATTGGAGTATGGTGTCATTCGAGCTGGACGATCACATCCTTTCAACGGAAGAGGGCGCTGGCAAAGCCCAAGGGGCTGACTCCTTTATGCACTTTGGCATGGTCGGGCACACGTTTCAGTATCTTCTAGCTGGCACGGCTGGGCCTGGAAGCATATCTGTACTTCAACTGGGTTTCGACACTCTGGAAGGCTCAGACTCGCAGAATTCGTCGCTTTATTGTCTTCTGGTACAACACGATGTCAACGACTGGTTTTCCTGTCGGCGCCTAGGAATTTGTGTGTCATGGCGGAACTGGAATTCGGACTCTGCCGGTATTGCTGGTCATCCCGAGGTGCGAATTGATTCTTACACTGGGCATTTGAACTGAGTCTCAGAAACAGCTCAATTGCGGTTTGATGCGGGTACTCGAGCAGACTTCTTCATGTCGAACGGGCGTCGCGATCTGCAGCAACTGGGCCCCACCCTCAAAGCAACTTCAACTTACCCCGAACTCATCATGAACAAAGCTTACATGTACCTCAATGAAGTGGACCACCCTCCTCCACCATGCGATTCCCTTTCTATCGTCAGCCACACATTGTCATGTGTTTTGGAATTACTGGTCTGAACTCACCTAGTTGCTGAGAACATCCGATTCTCGGAGTTGACGTCTGACCCGAAATGATAAATGATACCATAGGAAGACGGTGTAACAAGTGCTTATCTCAAAGATGCGGGAAGAAAGTTATTTGATTCACAGTCAGCTAAACTATAGGCAGACAGAAGTCGGGCGAAAGACGATTATTCTAACCAAGAAGGGAAGTCATGTACGCCTTGAGGAACACAGCCATTGGCGCTCATGCATCCTAATGCGAGTTTTCTGCAACTAATAAGCACCCCACCAAAAGCACCGAAGCGAAAAGTTCCTCGGAGAAAGTCTCGCCCTTCCACGCTGCCACGAAGTTTCCCACGTTCGGTCGCACAATGGTGGCAACCATCTCCATTCTCTTCTACTATTTCAAAGCGCCACGTAGAGCCTCGTTCTGCAGCTGCTCCACCATACTTCTATCGACTCTCCTCTTGCCTTTGAAACATTCTCGTCCCGCCAGTCCCGCCAATTGGACCCCAATCTTTTCCAAGCTGTTGTGCACCCCATCCTACCCCCCTGCAGACGTCGCCTACATTGCCTTATCGCCTAACTTGTTCACATTGCCCACTCACCTCAACTTGTTCCGGCAATAGATCGAACAGTACTGGCAGCCTCGAATTCACAATCTTGGCCTACTTCTACCCTGGAAGCCCCGAAACAAGATTGCAACATGGTGTGGTCACCTTACCCTGACTTATCGCAGTCAGGGGCCTCAGCTGCACAGAGAGTTTTGTCGAGCCTACCTCCCACTGAACAAGATATGGCCCCTGCTATAACCGGCGAAACAGACATCGGGAATGTCTTCGGAGCTTTCGGTACTGTTTTGGGTTACATCGGAGCCGAAGCAGCCACGGCTCGAGTGTTTGAGAGCCTTCTCTGGCCCCAGCGTTCGTACTCAAACTTCCATGCTTCGCACATCCCATGGCTCGCCCTGCTCAAACCCATGGGTGGGCCAATGCAAAAGGCTGCACTGAAGGTCTTTGATGTGATGTTCAGTCATGATCTCTTCAACGGGCCTTATCAGGGTCACATGCTTGGGACGGCTTTCTTTCCCGAACTGCGGTGGAGTTACACGATGCATGGACAAGGCGTGCATGAGACACACAGCGAGCCGCTGAGGAATTGCATCTGGGCCCGGGTCATGAGCCTTCTACCTACGACTGAACCAGAGTCGGTGACCAAGCCAGGACCCGGGGACGAGGAGAACACCCTGAAGACGCCATACACCCCGGGCAACGTCGTGCGCGCCAGGTTTCGGGTCAACCACCTCAAGATCTCGAGGGCGACAGCAAACGACAAGCAGCGTGTACAGACATTCGTCCACGAGTCAACCCACGGCATCGATTTCGGCAGTTTCATGGCCATCTTATCAAGCGAGCTCACAGCTGTGGTGACGGCAGTCGTCGTGGCGGTAGTCTTCCGCACCCCGTGGGCCATTCTCTGGGTCATCCCCCTCACGATACACCTGATCAGCGCGCTATTTTCGGTCGAGCGGGAGCGCCTCATGGACCTGACGTCGTCGGCATCCTGCACCGACCCTCCCTGCGCCTTCGAGGTCCACAGTCCCGAGACGCAGCCCAACTTCCTCCTGATCACAGGCGCTCCGACGGTGGTGCTCCAGTTCGCCCGGCACTACGGGCACCCGAAGCGCAACCGCCTGCGGGAGATCGTGCAGCTCGCGGCCGTGATCGCGTTCGCCTGCCTCTTCCCGCTGGAGCTCGCATGCTCCACAATGTGGATGCCCGTCCCCGTCCAGAACGTGTGGCTCTGCTACCAGCTCTACTGCGTCCTCGCCATGCACGTGGCCCGGTATTCACGACGGGGTAGTGCCTCGGGTACCGCCGAGGCCCTCGCGGAGGCTCTCTCCAAGGAGGACGGCAACTACGATGGTAAATCCAGCTCAGAACGCTGCATCCTCTTTGGGCATACGCGAAGCGGTGTTGAGACGCTGAAAGTCACACTTGTGTCCACTTACCACCGCCGATATAGGGAGGGGAGGGAAGCCCTACAGGGTCTGGTTAGCCGGCATGGCCAGACTTTGTCGCGATCGAATAGCAGTGGGTCGGATATCACTTTAGCCGAGCGGGAGTCAACAGACGGATTCATCAAAGCAGGCTAGATGGCAGAAACGTGGTCTCCTCGGAGCCAAGCGTTGAGGTAATGGGGGCCGGGGAACCAACCTGCAGGCCTATGTGACCTGCCCGTCCCACACCGCCCCGCACACTCTCTGTGGGGGTTCAGGATTTTGCGAGCAGTCAGAAGAAGAAAAAAGGATTGAAGAATGATGACGTGACGGCAATCCTCTGTTCCACTCTCTTTCTATCAAAAGTTCTGAACGTCGTTGGTGAGCCCACGTATTTCATCCAAGGTCCGTGATTAGTTACAAAAGCAAGCACTCAAATTCAAAAATTATTTCTCAAACTCAGATATGTTGCGTGATCAATTCCTCTTGTTGTCAAGCTCTCAGCGTAAGTACTTAGTGAGCCGATGGCTGACCGAAAAGACCCATGGGCCTAGGTACAGATCATGGGCGGGGTTCACCGATGCGCCTGCCGATATTGTCTGACCTTGATCAAAGATGGCGAGCTTCCTCTCTTGATGAGAGGCTGCACTAAACTAAGCTGCATACCGTATTGAGGCGCTTGCATCCTGCAGGTTGAAGACATGCATGGATGTCGTAGATCGAGCGGGGTTCAGAACTGCGAGAGCACAAGTAGCATCACGTCTTCAACAGCTGTGCCCACGAAGGATCGAGATTCCCGGCTGTTCGCCTCGCACAGGTATGGGTGGCAACTAATCCTATGAGGCGGCATGCCTGCTCGGTGTAAGGCGAAGTGCAAGTTGACCCCGAAAACGCCGCCCAGTCTGCCGGTATGAGGTTGTATTGTACCTAGGTACTTGGCCGCATGAGGTTGCACTAGCGACTACTATACGATGACTGGCGTTTGCCCGACTGCATAGGGTTGATAGGAATAACGCAAGTGAGCCCATGGGGCAGTGCACATCCTGCCCCGAAGGCGTTCCGCTAATTACTGCACAATACGAGTCAGTCGCCTGAATACTTGGACGGCTCATGCTGTAGACAGACCTAGAGCCTGCTGAATTAGCGCAGTCTGCCATGGACTATCAAGGACCTTGATCAGGAAATACTGATGATCGTGGTCCAAGTAAAGCATCCAGGCGAAAGCCTAGACAGCATTCCTTGCGGGCTCGCACTCGGACCCTCCCCAGTCGAAGCTTCTTGCAAAGAGCCACGACTAACTCCGACTCCAGAGCAGAATGCTAATCAATAGCCTGAAATCTGTTTAATAGAAATAGTTGATATGCACATAGGCACCTATACCAGGACACATAGAAAAGAAAATGTATATGAATACATGTAGCTTTGGGATATGATCTAGCTACTTGATTTTATCAAGAGGGACTTATTCTGTATTCAGAAATAATTCACTCTGGCAGCGTATCGAGAATGAGTTAGTAGATCTCCCCCTTACCTAGATAATTACTTGTCTAGTGCTTTGTAAGGGCTTCCTAGATCTTGAAATAGATCTTGTGGAGGATCAATCGACTTCAAGTACTATGCCGTATCCCTCTACATTTTCTCTTCTCTTATCATGATTGGGGACTGACACAGTACAATGGCTGGGGTTCCATCCCTTCTCAACAACTCAACGAGGGACATTGTCAAAGTATGGTCCACACTATTGATATTGTCCCGGTGCCAAGCCTAGGACTTGCCAACTATTCGTGTTGCGTCATGAAGAGACGAACTGTGGATGCTTAAGGCGACGTCTAATCTAGCTAACAAACCTGACCCTGGATCCTCAATCGGAAGCTTGGTTGTAAAAATGTGCTTATTCTGACTGCTTACACGTTGCTTATAAACTAAGCAATGTAGCCTCTATTAGACCATTTCTTAACTTGGACTCAATTTTCTCAATTTCTATAAGTAACTAGTAGGGATTTAGAGACCAATGTCTAGCCAACAAAGGTATATATTAAGAGGGCTCCTCACCCTCCTTCGAATAGGTCTATATACTTGAAATCTATCCCTTTATTCTTACAATGGTTCGGAAAGGCTCCTTTTACCTTCATGACAACCATGCCTGATGATGCCAAGATCACCTGTATTCATTCATGATCTGCTTGTCTGACCGCTATGCAAAAAAAAGATCATATGATTCATCCCAAATTACGCCTTTACCCATCCAAGTATCCCATGTACCTACTACTCAACCACGATTCCTCCAGCACATTCTTAACCCTGATTCATTTCGCGGTCCTCAGACGCGCTAGAATGCCAATCCCACCGCGTCACCGTGCAGCATCATCAATCGGAAATGGAGTCTTGCAGACCAGGGGAGCGACCGAGTAAAATTAGAGGTTCTGTCTGGTGTACTCCAAGTCCCGGTTAAGACCTCTTCCGAATGCCTGCTTCCTTTCGACATTGTCGGTGGTATCGATGGCTGACCAAGATCGATGCTCGACAACGGCTCGTACAGAAGTGAACACTTCAGAATAGAAAGCGCAGCAGACGGCGGTTGAGGGATATGATAGGCTTATTAGATTGTGTATCAAGATTTGACTGCCCCAGGCGTCTGGATTGCGAGCCGGTGGAAGCAATTGGTTGTCTCTCCCATTGACAAGGGCCACGAAGTCCCTCAGTCACCTCTGATGTCGGCTAGAATTGTCGTTGTGTTTTCCAATATGTGACAGCCACATGGCAACCCCTGAAGCGCTGCAGAACTCTTGACTTGCCGATCGACCTCAAGGATGTTGGGAGGGCCGAAATGGTCCAAACAGGCTAGATAATGTCACAAGAACTTATGTCCAACCAACGTTGGTTGCCCATCGTGTGTGAAGCCCTCAGCGTCCCCGAGCATATTGTCTTGCCGACTGCTCTCAGCTATGTGGCGGTGAAGTACTCCTGTTTTTCCCTTTACTTCTTTTTTGAGATGTCTTCAGCCGTTCCGTCTATCGAAAGCGCAGGCTCGTACATTGGCTTTTGGTCGAGACGCAACCTCCAAAGGATCAATGTGTAAGAAGTGGTCCGGTATTGTTGGTCGGGACTTCAGCTGTAAGACTTCCTTGGCGTCAAGTCATACTATGAGCAGGTTGAGAAGTGAAAGAGCCACGGCGACCAACCTCCAAGGTCTTTCATTCGGGTCCGTGGGTGTATTTAGTTTCGGGAAGACGTTTGGAATGAACCATCCCTTTGTTGGTCCCCGGTTTCTCACGAAACTGTTGAACACCACACGCTGAAGATGTGGGCCGCAAGCCCGGCTCTCCAACCATCAGCACTCCTTTTCAGCGAGCTTCCGTCTTCATCAGATGGCCCACGGTATACTCAGCTGCAGAAACACGGGGGACATATGTTGTCTGCCACGAGACACAGACGGTCGTCCCCGGCGAGCTCCGCAATTCAACGAAGCTTCCCATCATTATGGCCCGTGCAACTCTTTCCTGAGTCGATCCACAACGCTGCCAGCCTATGAACTTTAATAGATGCATGGCAAACACAGTGTAGAGCTGGTATGACAACCACAGATACTGCAGCCGCTCCGGTAGCCAGAGATTGGCGGCAAGTCCAAACGGGAAATATAGTACAAAGAGGTAGATGACTGCGATGGAAAGGACCTCTCTTAAGCGCCCAGATTGGATGTGACGTAGAGGATGTCCATAGTGGCGGAAGAATTGTGTCACTACGGCCCGGGGCCCTGTGATGACCAGATAGAATCCGCTGTCCTGTTCATCGATGAGGCGGTAATTTTCAATGCGGTCCAGAGCCAGCCCGTCCGCATGAGATTGTTCCGGAAATGTCTCCAATGTTTCTCGATGGACGCTGAAGATGAAGGACAGAACTTTCAACAACAACGGAATGACCATGTAGATTGCCATCCACCAGCCACCATTGGGTCCATCGAGTAGGATAGCAGCTACTGCAGACATGACTGCTATAAACTCAGAGCAAGCTATTCCCAGCAGTGCCCGCCATCTCTTGTTCTCTTGGACCACATATGTTGGACTTTCCGTCAGGGGCTTCGACAGGGACAATTGCGAATCGCTTGTTCGTGCCGACTCGAGCTTTGGAGAGCTCAATGTTAAGTGGTGCACAGCCTGGATCGTCCGGAATCGTGTCGAGCGCTCTTCATCGCCAGGGTTCTCGTCGTCGAACCTGGGCAACCGGCTATCACCCAATGATTTGTAGTTGATTCTTCGTACCACGTCAACCCAGAATCCATTACGCGTCTTGTTGTCATCGTCATCACCATCTTCTCCTTTAATCCCCGAAGAGTGATATTTAACTCCGGTATCAGAGAAGAACGCTGTGCCCAATAAATTTCCCCGCCGATTGCCGAGATAGAGACCCTGACGTCCCATCTTTTCCAGCGTCTTGAGGGCGGCAGCATGAATTGGACCCCCCATGGAAAGAAATAGCGCCTGTTTTAATAATGTGGAGGCATTCGAACTGTCGTTATAAAATCGCTCTGGCCAGAGAAGACGTTCGAATAAAACAGTGTCCGCAGCTTCACTGCCAAGGAAACCAAGAACCGCACCTAGAGCACCCGCTAGAACGGAAGACTGATCGGCCATATTCGGGAGCGCGAAGAGAAAAAAGACACAGATTTGGGCTCAGAATGAGTAAGATGAAGTTGAAATAAGCCACACTTTTGGTAGTAGTGAAAGTATCTTGATCCTTCCCGTCAGGACATGGGGTCGTCTATGTCCACTTATCACCTTAAATGTTCAGAGGACTGGGGACATGCTTGCACTACAGTATAATATTAAATAGAAACAAAGCGTCAGGATTACAGCCATGCCGCATCTACCGGGGTGGAGACCATGGGACTGTCCACCCCCTGCGCATCCCAAAATGCGCCTGATGCGCGCTAAAAGATGAACTCAGATCCCCTGGCTGGCTGGGTGTTTACATCCGAGAATGGCGCTGCAAAATTTGTGGATTATGCATGCAGTGTAACATGAGAAACCAACATGATAGGTTTAAGGGAGCAGCCGTCGAATCCCTACCACAGGAATCCTTTGATGCATCCAATATTCCCATGATTCCTGGGCCGCCTGCCATTTGGGCAAAATTCTATTCTCATGCCGGTGCCTGCAACTGGCTCCCTCAGTACCAGGGCACCGCCCATCTAGGGATCCACAGGGCCTGTGGTTGGGACCTGGAAGGAAGCAGGCACCACCTGAGAATTTGAAATCCACAACCTGGTTGATTTTCCACATCTTGGGGTGTTTCCTCAGAGCTACTTGACCAAGTAATAAGAAAATTAATTCTTTGAGTACATGCCCGACTTGACAGAATTCATAATCTCACATGAGCTCAAGCCTCGATTGCAGCACTCCTCGGGGATTATGGTGGCTTGGCTTCAAAGACATGCTCAAGTGGTGCAAAGCGGTCAGGCCGGAAACCTCCTTTGAAGGTGGCTTGCACCAATGCAGTCTCGTGATGATGAACCTCGGTCAGGCCCTAAGCCTCCTTGACTAAGCACCTTGTCTCTACTACAAATCACATCTACCAAGAATTGTCCAGAGTCAGTGTAACCCTTTCTGTGGAAATTTGCTGCAGCTTGAGGAAAATAAGCAAAAAAGGCTAGAAGGAAAACACTAAGCCACATGCATTATATCTTTACTCGTCACCCTCGAGCACTGAACGGAATTCTCCATTTGTTTGACTTGCAAAAATACTTTGCCACGGAAGTTTGCATTTCCACTTGCCCTGCTTGAACCAATGATCTCGGATCTGGGTCGAAGAGATCAACAAGACACCGTTCTCGTGTGAGCCTGGAGTCTCAATCGAGCGCTCGGCCATCTACCCGAATAGTCCCTCAATTCCGTCGTCCCAGATATCAACCCAATAATGGAGTGTCGAGTCCCATGCGACAAATCCGACACGCCTCCAGCATATATAGCCGTCAATGGTCTCAGTCGTCTGAGCCAACAGCAGCCCAACATTGCCTTTGTGAGCCATATATGCCCCGTATCCTATGAAACCGCCCTCGATCGCACCCAGAAGCAACACATGTAAATTTTGTTCAGAATGTACCTTGCTCAGCCACGAGGCGAGTTCGTCTCGATCCTCATGCCGTCTAGTCCCACGTCGGTGATGCTCAGGCGGCTCCCCAACTTTCGTGCGAACGGCGTCGAGGTGAATAGTGAATCGCGTCTTTTCACCTTCAAATTCATCGGCCCTTTCGGCGGCATCACAGAAATCCGCAAAGGTGCAAGTTTGGCCACTGAAAAAGCCCAGACATCCCCCACGGTCCAGTGGATACGGACGCAAGGAGACACGTTTGGTGACATTTTGAGGACTCAGCTGCTCAGGTAAGCGAGAGGCTGAACTGATGCACCAACCGCATTGATCCTCTACCGGCTCGTCAAAGACATGCATCTGGCTTTGCACCGGATATCTCTTCAGTAGCTCGGCGCCAAGCTGCGTTTGAAGCTCCATACGATTATATACTCGCCCAGCGTAGCCAGGCATTGAGCTCCCGAGACGAAAACCGAACACCTGCTGAATGGCGTATATGCGGTCTTCTTCTCTCGTTGTTGTGCGCTTCCCGGCGATGCCGTATAGTGCTAAAGGATTTTTGGAGTGCAGAGCAGCCAGGCCGCTACTCTTGACCAGACTCTCAATTTCAGAAGATTTCTTCCACCATGCCGGGCCCCTACGAGCATCTTCCCTGAACATCCAACGAAGATGCTCCACAATAACGCGAGACCGTTCACAAATGAGTGCCAGGTGAGATAGCAGTTGAAGGCCTGCTGAGTCTCCTCTGACGAAATGGCCATCCCGAGAGAGGAACCGCGCCTTGAGACACAAGAAGGCTTCCTGGAGCGTCCACAACGAAGTGAACCAGGGATCACTACAAATCTCATTCAGTGCGTCAACCATTGTGTTGAAGACTTCAAGCTCGTCTTCCATGTTCCTCAGCCCCCCATTAGCCTCATCCAAACCTATTCTCTTTTAGCGATCTGTTTATTTGGTAGGTGCCAAGGGAAAAACCAGGCACCGTGGCTAACTTGCCTTGGAAAGACAATCGGATCGAGGCGAACGCGTCCTCTAATTGTATCAAGTTGAAATCAGTAAGCCAAACTGAAACCTCCTGTGCGCCTTTGAAGATGTCCGCTTGTCGTCCAACCTCGAGCTGACCAGCTTCGGATTTCGGGTCCTGGTCAATGCATGCGACATCCAACCATACAAATCTCCCAGCCGAGTCTCCGTCGACCTCCGCAGTTCGCTCAATTGCTTTGATGAACTGTTGGACTGTGAACCTTGCAGGGTCGATGGGCGGGATGTTCCATGGGCACCCGCTGATGGCTAAGCCCTTCACCTGTCCAAGCTCCGTAGACTTTCTCACTTTCTCGAGTCCTTCCGCATTGTCGAGCCTGAAGCGGCCCCAGGTATACGAGATAGCGTTATACTTGGGCTCACGGTGGCCGCCGTAGATATGACCCGGTTGCCACTCATGTGATGTCCAGACTGGGCTCGTAAGCTGCAGGAGTCTGCGTGGCCAGTTCTCGATCCCCGGCGGGTCGACTGCACCGCAGGCTTCGGACCGGGTTTCAAGGGATCCCTCAACGCTTTGTGTTGTTTCTGACTCTAGGATGGAGTAGCTCGAAGTTGGAGGCACGAACTCATTGTAGAATTTGAGCAGGGCTGGGCTCTCGTAGTCGCCGTCCAACAGCTTACGGCGGAAGGCTGCCAGCTCTTTGGCCCTTGAGTCGTCGGCATCGCAATTATCCATCTTTCCACACTCGGGTTTTGGCGAATACAAGGAAAAGGCCGAGTGCAAGGCGCTGATGTCCGGAACGCACGATTGCTGCTCCCGCATGAGGAACTTCCCGGACGTGGTTTACTCTCGCCCTAGAACTGGAGGCTTATGCACAGTCAGGGGTGTACACAGCTGAGGCTATGCCTTACGGGGCAAATACAAGGGATTCAGCCCCCCAAATGTGAGCTGAAATGACAGCTCGTAGCCTGAGCCAAACATGAAAGCTGCTGTGGTTACACAAACCGCAGCACAGGCAGACAGACGGGGATTGGCGGCACCGCCGCTCTCAGCAACCACAATGGTCGCTGCTTATGATCTCACCAGCATGAACACAAGCGCAGAATGACACAAGGACTGGGTAAATGCCCATGAGTGAGGCCTCGTAGATGGCTGTTATGCACCACACCTTAAAGTATCTAGACCGCAGGAATGGTCAGAGGCACAGGCTGTGACACCGCATTTCAAGCTGCGCAACAACACAAAGCCCATATGAAATTAACAAGGAATGGTATTTTAACATTTTAATGGGCAGAGAATGGGCTGCTTACCTTTTGTGAAGGTAGCTAAGTTACAGCATGGCATGGGAATGCCTTGTGTAAACAGTTATTACCGTACATGTCGCTGGACTGCCTGTCTGAACTCATAGCATATGGCGCAAAAAGCAGCTTCACCTGCTAGCGTAATTCCAATGCTAGACATTGGGTCCAGAGCAGATGCTTCCGAACCAGTAAAGGCAATCGCAAAAGAAATGAAAATTTGGAAAATGTTTTTCTATAAAGCTTCATGCAGGACAATTTTCTCCAGGTCATGAACAATACGACTGTAACCAAACTAGGACCGCTTGTGTTCTAGAGAGACGCAACAAGTCAAAGGACAACTCACAAATTATACATTGTCCGACTGCCTGCGTGGTGATCACCGTCAGGCTGGGTGTCTCTGTATACCCGTTCGTGTCCGGGCAATCCAGGTGCCCTATTTGACGATCATTCTGGTCACTCATGGATGATGACTAGCCCAGCAAACAGCTGCTGTCAGTGCCTTGACATTTATTGTCGAGATAAATCTTCAAATCTTCAATGATCCATACACAATGTGCGTTTATATGTAAGGCAGTTCAGGCAAATCAATTCCAGGTGTATGTCTTTCCCGGACCGAACGCGTGCTGCCGTGCGTCTTTGTCGACCGAGCGTATTTCGTCGTATCCGTATCTATGCTTCGAGGGTATTGCCTCCAAACCCGGGCCACTAATGCGGTTACAGCAGACACGGCCCACCAAATCGAAATACGTCGTATTTGTTGAACTTCTAAATTTCTGCTACAATACGCTCAAGTGCTCTACCCGGAGGTAGTCGCATCGTTCATGTCTTATAGTTGCCTGCTCACCAACACACTCAGTCGGTATTTCCATCTTGTTTCTCATCAATGCTGTCTCTTCATTCCTGAATTTTGTTGGATTGGTTGTACACTCTTCTCGCATTTTCCAGATCTTCTTTCAAGCTTCATATCGTTCCATTCTCGGCCGACATATTCTCTACCATGGCCAAGCTGAAACCCTACAAGGGCGGATGCTACCTCTGGCAGTATGTGCCCTCAATTGCTGCAGCTGTCATTTTCTTCCTGTTATTCCTCGGCATGACCGCGTTGGTCTCATGGCGCATGTTCAAGACCAGGACTTGGTTCTGCCTTCCATTCGCACTCGGTGGACTCTGTAAGTTGGCCTCCACCTAACATTGCGGGTGTGGGGCTGACGTCTCGATGCAGTCGAATTCGCCGGATACTGTGCCCGAGCCTCAGCACACAATAAAACCGGTCGCATCATGCCCTACTAAGTATGCCGTCCAAAAAGTGTCCATCCTGCCCGGCCCTGCCCTCTTCGCGGTATCTACATACATGTGCCTAAGCCGCATCATCTACACCATCCACGCCAACCACCACTCATTGATCAAGCCACGGAACTTGACAGGACATTTGTCACCGGAGATGTCCTCTCCTTCGTGGTTCAGGGCAGCGCGGCTGGCCTTATGGTTACCGGCAAGAACCCGAAGCTTGGTGAGGGTATCGTCATTGCCGGTCTGATGATTCAGATTGTCGTATTTGGCTTCTTCGCGGACATGGCAGTCATCTTTCAAAGGCGTGTCGAAAAGAGTCCGACTAACGAATCACATGATGTGTCTATACCCTGGAAGAAGAGCATGCGTATGCTCTTTATTGTCAGTGCTCTCATCATGACTCGGTCGTGTTTCCATGTTGTTGAGTATGCTATGGGTAATGGCGGGTACCTGCTTGGGCATGAGTAGACGTTGTATACCTTTGATTCGGTTCTGATGTTCACAGTCATGGTGGTGTACTATCTCTGGTACCCTAAGTGGATTACCCCTGAGAAGCTGGAAGCTGATGTGATGTTGGTCCAACAGGACAATTCAATTCTATGGTTGGGATTTAGAATGAATCCAGATCGATCCAGATAGATGGTACCTTGCGTGAAACATGTACTTCGAATGGAGACAGGTGATCCACAAGGATTGTAAAAGACTCATCATACTGGCCCTGGATGAGCTCATGGAACAACCACTTGAATTCTACAAGTAAGCGCACAGAGGCCTAAACCTTTGATCTGAGCTTCTGAGCTACTAAAACCATCTAATGTATCAAATTTCAACCCTATCAAGCCTACAATAGACTTTGGAGCAAGTAGCCCGTGGTAACAGACCGTGATAAAAATTTGTAGATCATTGCGGACGCCCTCCATCGCGTACCTACCAGGGGGGAGGGGGGTACTTGTTTAGGTGCTGCAACTAAGTTAATAGTATAGCAACATAATATTAATATTTAATCAAGGTCTTAACAATATTTTTAAAGTTTTATCTATCCTGATTTATATATCCTTGATATAATAACACTCTTGATATAATATTAGCCTGATATAGTGTGATATAATATCAGCCCTTAACATAGCCTTAAAAAATAAAACCTAGATATCTTGTCCCCTACCTAACTATTTCTCAGCTATTTAGTGGCTTGACTATCTACTAGGTGGGAAGGATCTATAAAATTATGGAAATATCTAAAAGTAATAGTAGATTTAGAGATAATAAGGTTTTAACTAGTACTTTAGATATTAGCTAATATAGAAATAATCTTGATATTATCTTAATATAATGTTAACCCTCTAATATGATTTTTTTTTAATAATTATTTGTTAGTCTTTTGTAAGTATTCTATTATAATGTCTAAATTTTGATTAGATCTTAAGATTGTTTTAAAAAATATATATATTGTGTGACCTAATTAGTAACCCCCCCTCCCCCTAGTAGGTAGTAATTAGTAACCCTTTACTATAATAATATATAATACCTTTATAATTAAAGTAAATTATAAATAGAAAGTAATAACTTATATAATAAAGGAAATATTATATAAGTAAAAGCTTGTCTTTTAAGATGATAGCTATACTTATTATAGTCTTTAAATAATTACTAAAGTTAAGCTTAGTAGTATAAAGTTATTACTAGTATATTATAAATTCCTTACC
>JADAZS010000224.1:0-77830 GCA_014872975.1 Diaporthe citriasiana | reverse complement strand
ACTAATAGTCTACTTACTAAGAAAGGTATTACTAAAAAAATAGCCTTATAAAGAAGGCTTATTTATAGTAAATAAAGATAGTATCTTTACCAGCTATAAGTAAGCTGTAATAAGTAAGTAGATAAAGTTAATAACTACTAGTTTAGGTAGCCGGGCTGGTAATAAAATAAGAGTAATAATAGTCTTAGTATAATATATAAACTTAGTCTTTAAGTATAATAATTTAACCTTATAGTTACTAGATAAGGAGAATACTTATAGTAGGAATACCTGGTAAAAGGCTATCTGGTAAGACTAGTAGCTAATAGAAGGACTTATAAAATAAGTAAAATACTAGCCTTAAAAGTAATAGGTACTAGAAATAGCCTTATAAGCGGCTTTATTTTTAAGTATAAAGCTGGCAGCCAAGAAGTAGTATATAGGTAAAAGAGGGACTGTAAACTAGTTATTACAGGTAAATCTAAAAGCTAGTAATATTATTACTACTAGTAATAGTAAGGGTAAGATTAAGGGTAAGATTAAGGTTTTAAGGGCTTAAAATAAGGCTAAAAATACTATCCCTTTAGCTAATTAGGTATAGAGTATATATAGTAATAGCTTTAATATAAAGTAAAGGTAATATATAACAAGGATATATAGTTATAATAGCTAGTATAGTAAAAAAAACGGTGTACTATATAAATTTGGTTAGTGTGCTTTTTTATTTATACTAGGGGCGATATGTACCCCTGTACCCTGTAATTTAAGCCCTGCGAATCTCTGTTTTTAATTAAAAACTATATTAATCTTAAATTAAAGATTAATAATAATAAGATTCTTATAAATAGAGAGAAAAGAGGCTTAAAAAAGCTTTTTATAAAGCTTAAAAAAGATAACTAGAATAATATATTCTAAACATAGATGGTAGCAGAGTAACCACAGTTTAATAAAAATCAGTTTGAATCAATATAATAATAGGCCTTTTGTAACCCTCATACCCAGGAGGGGACATTTTCATCTATAGTCGCATTTAGCATCTCAACCGTGATTCTATAAGCCGCGTCTCGGTGCAGCCTTTCGCCTCATTTTATCGTATCTCACAAGTCATCAGAACGCTCCGACCTTCAAACATGCTATGGAACCCATCCTGCGGTAATTCGCCCTCACCTTCCGCGCCCAACTCCTTTTGTAACAGAAAATAAGTTGCCTTCCCAGCTCGCGTATAAACACATCCGTCCGGGTCGTCGCGTCGTAAGAGAAGAAAGTGCCACTCGGAGACTTGAGAGGAGCCGCTGGTGGATATCGATATTTCAAGAATATCGATTTCTTGACGTGAAGGGATGCTCTGCAACCCGTCATGGTCCCGGTCCATACACACCCACAGGGCGCGCCGCATGCCCTCTACTGAGTCGCTGAACTCTGTCCATGAATCTCCATTACGAAAACAGATAGAAACATCAGCACCGGTCCATATGAGCTGACAATGTAGGACCCTGCCCCTCAAGACCAATTTGCTGCTCCGAAGAACACCAAATGCGTTGTCTCCCACATAGCTGCAGTTTGCCTCAAGAACCTCTGCCTTATGAACAGTGACTCCATCACTAGGGTAGATGATGCTGCATTTCAGGGACGCCCAAGACCATGTAGGCAGAGAAGGTACTCTTTCGAGCTTCTCCTTGCTTTTGTGAGACACGACATCTAGCGATCGGTGAGCGGATCTCCAGAGGAGATCGTCAAGCAGGGACCCGGACCACAGGCCGGCGAGATAGACCTCTCCTACTCGGACGTGCTGGAATTGCTCGGCGATCGCTCCAACGGCCGGTAATCTGTCTCGTGCCATCGAGATTGCCAGTACCGAATACTCACAGACAACGTGATGCCTCCAAGTCACCGCGGCCTGCCGAGCTCGAGCTCTTCTACCCCCAGCTTGAGAGCTATTTTCGGAACGTATGGAAGGGAGATGCTTTATCGTTGTTATGAGACTAGAAATGGCGCTCATGTGTAATGACGATCTCCCCGCGGACTTATCCCCTTCAGAAGAGCGTGTTGCCCAGGACTGAGTTCTAGATTTCAAGAAAATGTCCGTCTTCGAAAGCTGGGCGGCGTTCCCTCGGAAGTATTCCTGGGTGGCGCCACACTCACAATCAGCATTGTTTAAGCACTGGAAAATCATCTCGCTCTCGGTGAAGAATATTACACGGGCCGATACAGTACGTTCTTGATAAGCCCATGCTCGACTGAGTAGTGGATACCAGGAACGTATATCGGCGGAGGACTCCTTAATGTTCTCTCCAGTCACGCTGTCGAGATAATGGGACCGTCGCATGTACAGCGGGTATTTGGTCTCAGCGATGCGTATCTCGGCCAGAAGGACGGAATTTTGCTTTACGGACATGTTGCGGAGTCCACGGGTGCTGTCGTGCCCAACGAGAGCCGCTAACGTCAGGTATGAGCTTTTGTAGACAGCGTACATCTTCCCCGCTTCCCGCTGCCAGTCTTCTTCGTCACCTTGGATAATGCAGATACTATCGATCCACAGATATTTTATTCCAAGGCTTAGAGTAAAAGCTGCCGCTTCTTGAAACATGAGTGGCAGGTTGCCCCATGGAATTCTCGTCTTGTTCTGGGCCAGAGTCTCGACAGTTGTGATGCAGCCAGGTATGTGAGCACCCCAGCAATAGCTCAGCGTGGTGTATAACGACCCTGATGGCACAGAATGATGGTCTTCTAGTCGAACGTCCAATCCCTCCCAGCCGGGCTGAAGGTTGATCAGCCTCGTAGGCAGGAAAGAGTCGCTTCTCTGTGATTGGCAGAGCTCATGTGAAGTCGCACATTCTGCAAGACGCTCCTGTGCCCACTTCGATGATTCATCACACAGCCTATCTTGGCTTGGCATAAACCGCCTGGTCAAGTTGTACCGGTCAATATCTGACTTCGGAGTATGGGCATCGATAAAGATAGACTGCCAGATATCACCCAACCCATCGAAGGTAAGCGCCACATAGGGGCCATGTAGCCCATAGACCGAGCTTATATCTGTCACCGGCCTGCCCTTGACTTCAGCTGTCTTGAGAAGTATGCAGCGGAGGATCTCGCACGAAGCGCACTTGATGAGCTCGCGCATGCAGTGTTCGGCAGTAATGTATTCAGAACCATCGAAAAATTTCTCGGGATCCCCGTTCCACTGGCAGAAACGACATCCGGGGGGTGAGGATCCTGGAACCAGATTCCCGCCCTCGTCCCACTGGTGGGGCAAGTCGATGATGGGAACTGGGGCGAGAGGCTGTTTTTCTGGGCCGTCTACCTCGTCTGAACCCTCCAGTGGTGATGAATGATCAGAAGCCATCGTCTTAGCCGTCGCAGCGAGATATGCTAGGTACAACTCTGATCACCAGGTAGATGAGTTGACATCGGGGTTGACCGAGAGTGCTGCGGCGGAGCTGAACGCAGACAGAAATGTGTCACTGTCCCTTGCAAGCAAACTGCCGCCCCCCCCCCCTGGTCTGTGTGCGCACTGCCCGCACAAAACACAAAATTTCTTACTCTATTAATTCCACTATAACTTTACCAAATCTTTTTTAAAAATTATAAAAAAAATAGTATTAAGATCCTTATTATATTCTTTATCTAAAGATATTTTTAAACAATTTATTATTTACTTTTTTAAATTTATATAGAAAAAGTATTACTAGTTAATAAAATTATATAAAAATTATAGCTATATAGAGAATTTAATAAGGATCTTAGTAGTAGTTTTAATTTTATTTTTAATAAAGATTTGGTAAAGTTATAGTGGAATTAATAGAGTAAGAAATTTTGTATTTTGTGTGGGTAGTGTGCACACAGACCAGGGGGGGGGGCGGCAGTTTGCTTGCAAGGGACAGCAGGGCCGTGGGGTGCGCAGGAACCCTTGACCTAGCCTATCTCAGCTTATCAGCCCCACTAGGTCTCCAAAACCACCACAAGGCCAAATCCTAGCTCTGCTATACCTTCAAGTTCTTCCCACCTTTCAGTTAGGCACCTATAGATGCAAATCAACAATTCCTTACAGTCCGTGCCTCTGTTTCCATAGACTTGAGGACCGTCTCATATTCATTTTACACAGCCAAAATGCCACAGCGAGTGCCTACCCTCACGCTAATTTGCCGCTTCTGGGAAACAGGACCCCCCCCACCACCACCACCCCAGCCAGGTTTTCTCACTTTTACTCCTAGTATAACTGATCCAAATCTCATCCCGCTGTAGATCAGCGTGTACTGTGCCTGGGGCTTGATCGTCGAGGACAAGCTTTAGCATAGTTTAGTCAAGCTGTCTATTGCTAACATCAAGCAAGTCGCAATCAAGGAGGAGGCTTTTTAGGATAGCTTCACTGTATATCCAAGCTACGCGATTAGGGATACGACTATAGAGGAGCTCTACGGGACGAAAAGTACGGCGAGGCTAAGATATATTCCAGCCTCTGTTGATCTAGATGAAGTGATAGAATTGGCGGGTAGATTTCTTTAACCTGATAGAGTCATGAGGAGAGTTTGGAAATGCTATAAAGTAGAATGTGCAACTGCCTCGAAGTCGCATGGGACCCCGGCTACTTCTTTTCTCCGTCTGGGCGATCAACTTGAAACACCTCGTTCATCAATCTTGGCAGGTTCCCCGGTGACGGAATCTCATTATCCATCACTACATCGTACAGTCGCTCATATAGTCCAAAGGAGTTTAAGAGAATACATGGCGCGGTTTAATACCTCGTACCGGATTGATGGTGAAATCGACTGGTTCATGTGTCCCTTCCAAATTCATATCATCATGAGGAGCGGCTGCTAGTAGCCATGGGTACGATAATTCGTCAAGCTACGTAGCATCCCTAGCCTTCGTCATCCCACTAGATTACCAGCAGCCCAGGTGTGTAGGTCTCACCCAAGCGAGAGGGACACTGTAGTAGCAAGTTGGGGGTCTGAAAGATGTTGTATTGAAGATGGCCCATCTAAGTGACTGATGGGCTGTGAAGCATCTAATAAAGTGAATCTGACCGTAACCCTGGCACCCCTGTGGGGCTGCCACAGACACATGTAGAAAAATAAGCGAGTTCGTCGCATTCCAAAGAATTGTTCAATTAACCCTCCTACCCTCCCCGGGCTCTCATGCTCTGATCTGCCGCTCTTTCGAAGAGTTTGTACCAAAAGAAGGCCACCTGTTGATTCTATGTCTGCTCCTTTCCCGTCCCATTCCTCGCCACCGTGTTCAATCATTTCATGGTGGGCTCGTATGGGCGAATCACTTCGCCCCAATCCTCTTTGGCTTCTTGATCTTTCCCTGGATGTTTGTTGATCCTGCGATGGGGCCGCGGCTCACCGCAAAAGGTATCTCCAGGGCAGAGACCCAAGAACCTCTTGACTTGGCCGCGATTATGACAAATATTGCAACGCCTCCACCCCCTACCCTCGCAGTCCTTACAGGGGACGCCGTTGGCTGCGCCCAGGACGAAAAGCTGGCCACTGCCTTCGCAATTCTTGCAACCCTTGGGTTTCCCGCACCCTCCACAGGTATCACAGGGAGGGTACTTCCCGTCTTGCAGCACGTGAAGGTTCTTGCCTGTGCCCTGGCAGATATCGCAGTTGTAGACGTCGTGGACACATCTTGGGCAATCTACCATCTGGAAGATCTCGCATGGTTGACGGATGGTGAAGCCGCACGACTGGCATATTTCCGGGCCTAAGATCTTGAATTTCTTTGATGAAGAGGCGGCTTTATCGTTCGCTGACATCTCGTACTATTATGCTGGGCTTGTCGGTGATGATACTTCTGTGGTACGTCAACGGGGCTGAACAGTAGCACAGCTACGGGCGGTCGAACCGTTTATGCTCACAAGACCTAAGCCTGTTGTGTTGATATGAGGCATTTGGTTAGGAAAAAGACTTTGACTTGGCTCTACGTGTTGAGTTGGTGTGTCTCTTGAAATTTTACAGTGCCGTGGCGAAGTCAGGGGGGGGGGTATTTGTACATCTTCTGTGGGCATGAATCACTTAGAAGGCCCGCTCAAGCTTGCTCAAGTCACGATAATCCTTCAAGTGAGAATAAGTGACCGGTTCTACAGGCTCAGAGGACTATGTGAGTCACATGGCACAGCTATTGAGTAATAAATTCAGTATGATACTCTTGAGTGCAGAACCGGTCCATATGTAGATGTCGAAATTTGCTGGTAGTTTTCTCTGCGTAATTGCGTAGCTGGCAATGTGTAGTAGCAAGTTGGGAGGTCTGAAAGATGTTGTATTAAAGATGGCCCATCTAAGTAACCTTGGAACTGAGGGCTATGTGAATCACCTAATAAAGGTGAGTGAGACCCTAATCCTGGCACCCCATGGGGGCTGCCACACAATGCCTGCGACAAGCTTTTCTAATAGAATCCCAATTAAGCCCAGCCCAGGTTGCACATCTAGGTGGCTGCCCTGCTGTCTTAATATATTCATCCTTGTTTGCGAGGAGAAATCGCCTCGTGCATTTTTCGTGTCTGCTTTATCATTGAAGCTTCGCGCATAAGGGCGTCATTTACGGTCCTTCCTCCAGACCCGACGGTGTTTGAAGTAGGTCAGTGGAACCTTCCACACGTGAGAACTCTTATGCATCAATTTTGGGTGCTCGTTACATATAAATCATGAAGTCTTCATCGTTATGAAGTTGATGATGGCCCAACTTGAGTGCTGTGGTTGAATATCATATTATTTAGTGCATTTGCCACCGTTCTCGCTGCAATCGTGTCACCGAGGATAATTGGACATTTCCAAAGAAGTGGATGAAATCAACACTTTGTAACATAAGCGATTGATTAACGACTGACACTTTCCATGCTCTAAAGTGCCTCGATTCCATACCCAATCCAGCTTCCATATTGGCCTTGATGCTTCTTCTGTGTCATGTTGATTTCCATCCCTTTTGCTGCAGTCGTTGATCATGGCATGGTACCTAGGTAATAGTCAAAGCTGTGGGCTAATCCTTAATCTCCACCCAGCTCTATTTGCCAAGTTCAAATTCCGTGGCAATAGGATGGTGCCGCTGTGGGTGGAAACCCCCGTCGTCTCTCGGGCAGAAGGACCGAATCTGCCGGACCACACCGGGCCCATTGCATTTCTTGCACCTGACCTGGCCAGTTCAGCACGGAATGTGGGAGTAAAGTATTCGCGCTATGGTACAGACTATCTCAAAAATGTACGTACTATAAGTGCTGAGTTGCTCACATTAACGGAAACCCCATGGTTCAAAAAATGTGCTTATGTGCCCATGAGCTTTGCACGGGTGTCCGCTACTTAAGTATGGCGGCACAACATCATACCTAGTGAGACCAACTCTTATGGAACAACCTTAAATACAATAATTTCCTACTTAATAGCTTCCTCCGGGGGCTTCCTATAAGATTACCTTCTATAGGATAATCTCCTACAGAATAACCCCCAATAGGGGATCCTCCCACAAATAACCCCCTACAGGATACCGACCTACGACATAACCTCCTGTAAGGATCCCCCCTACTTTTCGTTTTAGAAAGTTCCTAAAAACTAACCCCATAGAGGATAAACAAATAGCAGAAAATGAGCCACATGGGCTCCGTGATGATATTTTTGCAGATTTTTTTAATGTAGCCGTGTTACGGAAATAATGTAAGTGAGCCTGTCGCCAACCTTCAATTTGGTAGAAATTCCTACAGTGACACTGTTGAAACCAAGCTGCCCATTCCGACCACCGGTGTTTCTCCAAAATGGTGGTGGGGGGGGGGTTTAAGAATCACTCACAGTCAATTCAAAGACCCAGGCCATGGACTCCTAGAGACCGACTCAATAGCAGCTATGGTCTGTATGTTTTCAACAGAATGCAGTGGCATTCAAGAAGTCTCTTAGTCCAGGAGGTTGATTCGATGGACATGTTTCCGTGCGTGCGCTTGATCCATGAGGTGGGCCTCGTCAGAATTCCAAGTGGGGATCAATCTCAGTCGACCCCGGGAGACAGCGCGATACTGTCAGATTTAATTTCCGGGTTGGAACTCGAGAGAGGTCTCGATTGTCCGTCCCAATGTGAGCCAATGCGGCGGGTGGTATCCAACCCGAGGCTTCCCTGAGTACTCCTCGAACCAGCACCCTGAGAATTAACGGGAGTGACTTTGGGCACGGCTCTATTCAGACTCATTATGCATGGGTGCCAATTGCCATCTTCTTTAGCGCCTACTAGGTCTTCATGGTTGCTGTTGCATTTGATTGCAATGGAATCTGACCGCAATCCATATCCATTTCGTGACACTTAACATTTAACCACGACTGGAACACGCATGATGTCCAAGCTAGGTAGAAAATATTGGCCGGAAGGTGGCTGCTGCTGATTGAGTACCTGTAGACAGACTGCTACAGTTCAGCTGCCACTGCCAGCGATGGCAAACCTGAAATTTCAATTTCAAAATATTTCAAGTCCTCAAGACTATTTCAATTCCTTAAGTTGGGTGGGTCTAAAAAGCTAAGTGGATCTGAAATTCAGTGGACCCCTTAGTAACCTCAGAGACCCATAAAATCTTGGTTAAGATAGCTCTCTTCTAACCCTAACCCAGCTGTGTGAGGATTACTACTATATTAGGCTTAGTGTTTCTTTCAGCTTTCTTTCAGTCTACTACCCTGAAATTTCGATTTTCTTTCAGAGAGGTTGGTAGGTCTATACAGGGTAAATCCCTAATTCGTGTTATTTCGTGACTTTTAAGGTGTAAGGTAAGGATCCCTTATATATTTTGAGATTTGTGTGTACTAACAGAGAGGTACAGACTAAAAGGAAAACTTTCCTTAGAGTCCTAGGTAACTATACTATACTATTACATTTATAAAACGTAAATCAAGCAAAGTTACCGTTCAAAACGGGTAAAGAGGATGATTGGTTGGTTAGAATAGTGTTGTATTATTTGTGGGGATAAGTCCCTGACTGACAATAGTTAGGGGTTTACCCTGTAATTTCGCCATCGCTGGCCACTGCGCATGCTACATTAAAGTGCCGGACAGCTGAACCTGGATCCCGGTCACGCAACGGGGCGGCAGCCACACAGCGCACAGGGATGCTAGATTCAACGAAGATCGCCCTAAACGCCCCTCCGCAAATGACCTGTCAGGACTCAGCACGGCCAGATGGCCCCCAAAGTGGGCACGGCAGTGCGCGCCCCAAGCGCCCAATCACAGTCAACAGGCCCTGGCTGACAATCTATTCCTGGTGGAGCTTGGCCAAGGCCCTGGAGGTTCTGGCGGAGCAGAGCGCCCGTGGGGGCTCAGGGATCGCAGAGCTTCTGTCGTCCCAAGAAGATGATTGGATGCCTGCGAGTAGGATTATGAGACGGATCTTGCCATTCAGCATCCATGAATCGCTTAGGAGGCCGTTGGCCCGCCACGATAGGAGAGGAAATTGTGCAACATCAGAACCTTGGAAATTCGCAGTGATTTTTAGGGGGCCTTTGACCAACAGTGTATTTGTTCCTGTGGGAAGACATGGTTGGCATACAAAATGTAAGGGCTTCCCCTTCCGCCTGCCTGCCCCTGAGGCTCTCCGAGATGCCACGCCATTCCGTCCATCAGGTCTGCGCGCCTCGGCCTGTCAATCCGAGACTTAAGAGTCAAAAGCCCAAGCCGCCTCCCGGACCGGGTCCGCACACGACGCCGCCATCATGAAGCTCACCACTGGCCTGGTTCCAGCTCTGGCCCTTACCGCGCAAGCACTCACAGTCCCGTTCAGTATTCAACCCCGTTTCGATGTCAACGACATCCTCGCGCTCGTAGCCAAGATCTTCCCCTTCGACGTCACCCTCGAGGCTGCCCAGAAACTGAGCGTGGCTGCCGAGGAGGCGCTTGCTCTTGCGCAGGGGTTCAAGACCACGCGGCAGGACCTCGATGACGGGGAGTGCAGTGACCTGCTTGTGATCTTCGCAAGAGGGACCCAGGAGCCGGGGAATGTCGGCGCCTTAGTTGGGCCACCTTTCTTCAAGGCCTTGGAAGAAGCGTTGGGCAGTTCTCACACGCTGGCGGTTCAGGGAGTCGACTACGAGGCGACCGTGGCTGATTATCTGGAAGGCGGTGATCCAGAGGGGAGTCAGGAGATGTAAGTTGACGAGGGGTTCAACGGACCAGAAGTGGTAGAGGAACCCGGCTGAGCTGACGTGGACAGGGCCTCACTCGTGACAACGGCTTTGAGCTCCTGTCCCAGCTCCAAGGTCGTGCTGAGCGGTTACTCCCAAGGTGGACAGCTCGTACACAACGCAGCCAAGTTACTGCCCGCTAAGACAATGGGCGCAGTCAGCTCAGTGGTTATCTTCGGAGATCCAGGTCTGTCAAAATCCTTCTAAAACGTGCTGGACGAATCCACAAGCCCACTGACTTCCAAGCAGATAGTAGTCAAAGCGTCGAGAACGTAGACTCGGAGAAAGTTCTGGTGGTCTGTCATGAAGGGGATGATATCTGCCAATTTGGAGACTTGGTCCTTCTCGAGCATCTGACCTACGCGCGAGACGCTGACACAGCAACGGACTTTGTAGTGTCAAAGGCTGGGTTTTGATATGTACAGCCAGGAACAGAAATGAATCAATCCTACGCTGCTGACCGTGAGAGATACTTCGGATTTGATTGATGACACTTGCAGTGCTGTGTCTTGCTGGTCTCAATGGCATATTCGAGCCTCAATCCAAGATCTTGACTGTCAATTGATTCGTCTCGAGGGTCTTGGCTAGACTTTATTGTTATCACAGCATTCAACATCGATCAGTTGGACCGTTTACGATGTGAAGATCACAATACTTATGAAATAGGCAAAGCTGTAGACTATTAACAATTTTTATAGTCTATTGATAATTACCTTAGCTAATCTTACCTAGGTAAGCAGCTAGAGCTTTTCCTCCTATAGGTCTTAGCTTAATACTACTTAATTTTAATATTTAAACTTTACCTCTATTGAGACGGTCCTCACGTCTATAGCAACAAAGGCACAAGCTGACTGTAAGAAATTGTTGATTTACATCTATAGTTGCCTAACTAAAAGAAGGGAGCAATTATCCGCTGTCGTGCACGGTCCACGCTTCGCAGCCCCTACTCTTTAGGCAGGTGAAGGAAACCAACGTCGTTGGCGGCCGGCCAACTTTCCCTTCCTTATAAAACTCTCCCCTCCATCACCGCCTGCTCCGATAATCCACGGCGTGCGCTTCACACGGGACTCCCCTCTCCATCTCATATAGTCATCGGCATTTTCACTGTCTCTCCTCTCCGTCCCTCTATTTCGTCGATCTCTTCACTCCAAGCTCTGCTCTGTCATCGTGTCCCAGACTACGCACCAACATCACCCTACCACAATGGCCACCAAGGATGCTTCGAAATATAACATAGACGTGGAGTATTCAGAAGAGGATTTGGACTCTGAAGACGAGTACATCTGCGAACTTTGGCAGGAGGTAGATGAGGAATGCGAGCGGCTTGACACCTACGCAACAGCGGGCTCTCGTGGACCTCACGCGCCTCTACTATATCCAATAGAGATCGGCCAACGCCTCCATTACGGCCGATACCAAGTCCTCCACCGCCTTGGGCATGGTGGATTCTCGACTGTCTGGATGGCAGAAGATACCAATGGCGCCGAGCACGCCGAGGTCGTCGCCCTGAAGGTCATAGCCAACGGGCGCGGCGTTGGGGCCGATTCCGATGACGGTGACAAGGAATACCAGATGCACAAGCTGATTAATACCAGCAAAGTCGAAAAATTTCATCTACTGCTTTGCCAGGATACCTTTACTCTTCCAGGACCACGCGGACACCACCGCGTCTTGGTTTTGCCCCTCGCAGGCCCAGGCCTGGAGTCGTTGTCAGTGACTCCGAGAATGCGCATCACTGACAGACCTATACAATACCGAATTTCCGCTGCTAATCAACTCTTGGAGGCTGTGAATTCTTTACATCAAGCCGGGTTGGTACACAGTGGTAGGTTAAACCCCCACCCCCCAACCCGGGGCCCGTGTCTTGATGGAAGTTGTGCCCCAACATTGACAACCTGTAGACATTAGTACGCGCAATGTACTGTGGCAAATTCAACCAGAATTCAGGAGTAAACTAGCGTGGAACCAAAAAATGATGGTTGAGCCCAGAAAGATAGGCTTTAGGACAAGATGGGAGGGCAAGGATGGAAAAATAACTACCGCGGCTGGAGATCGGGTAATGCCAGCTAGGTTTCCCCAAAGTTCTCTTGGCGACAAGATCCTTTTATCAGACTTTGGAGTTACCATCAAGGCCGGGACTTCGGTCTCAAAAAAGAGCATGGGGGTCCAGAAGTTTGTCTCGCCAGAGCGTTTCCACGGCCACAATCCCAGCTCGGGGAGCGATATGTGGAGTTTTATGGTCGTCTTCATCTATCTTTACACGGGACGCTATCCTTTTCACGGGGGAGTTTTCTCCGAGAAGCCGGCGGAGTTTGTCAGTGATATGGTCTCTTCCTTAGGACCGCTTCCGTCAGAATGGGCTGAGAGGAAGCACCGGTCTTTCGACCCCAAGTGGTACACAGGAGCTAGCAGCAGCGAGTTGCCGGAACGAGAAAAAACATTTCAATGCCAGCTTCGTCATGATCTGGTTGAACTGGAGAAGCGGCGCGCGGCCAAGGGCGATAATGGCGGAATGGCCGCGGCGAAGGAAATTGAGTTGAAGAGGCGAGCGGAACCACACGTTCTCAAGGTTATCAACGAGGTCTTCCGGTTCAAGCCTCAAGAACGTATAAAAGCGTCAGAGCTCCTTGAAGACCTCGACTGGAAGATGCTTATGAAGATCTTCGGCGTTCAGGGTTGACGGGGAACGTCCCGGCAAGCAGGGGATCAGTATTTCCCCCTTCGAAGTTGAGCAGTGGCTGTAGAATCAACGCAGAGAGCCCTGGAGGGCCACACTGGCATCGGCAGAGATGGTACAGCCCATCATCAATGTCATACTCTTAGCCATGAATGGTGTGCGAGCAGCTCAGCGAAGACAGCTCCTAGTGCAACGCAGTCATTCTAATGCAATACATGAAACATTCATTGGCGCTTAAATTTCACTTGTGCTAACCTCGCCCTCTATACCTACATGGATGCGTAGGGACACGTGCCGGCCGAGGCGCTCCTAAAGAATTTCGAGAGAGCCCCGGAAGTACTACAACCTCTGTAATATCTAACCATCTTTTGATGACAAGGATCGTCTTCTCTCTCTCAAAAAGTAAAAAAAAAAATAAAAGAACAGTCTCATTCCTCACAATAAGTGTAAACGTTAGGGCATTGCTCGTGCTAAGCCGGTTAAGAGGTAGGAAGAAGTAGCAGGTGTAAGACTTTAGCAATATACTCTTGGAGATACGGCGTAGATCCAGCTATCCTTGTCCCAGAATAGGACACAATTCCCCCAAAACGAGACTAGAGACAACCAATTGATTCGTCTCATCTTGGCGAGGCTTAGTCGCTGCCACTGCATTGAGGATCGATCACTTGGACGATTGCTCTATACAAAAATCGTGATGCTTGAGAAATACATAGGCAGGTCAAATACAAAGCTGCAAACTGTCACCACCTTTTTGCGGTCCAGTGATGAGCGGCGTGGCTGATCTCTGCAGCCGGAGCTTTCCCTCCTGCAGGTCTCGGCCGAGTGCTGTTTGATTTCGTCATTGGCACTTCACCTTGTCAACCCTTCGTCATCGCTGCGCCTTGTGTAATTGTGTAATGCATCTTGTTCATTTTTCTTTGGAGTGGAATTGGTTCTCGAACTTTCGTCCAGAGTAGCCAGTCTTGTAGATGGAAAATTAGCTGTTCCTTCTGCATTTGATCTGGTGCATGTTTAACGTCATGATTCCCTCAGCTACCTCATCGACTGCACGCCTGCCCCTGCGCCAGGCTAGGCCGTTTATTAGTGGGCTGTCCCGAGCATCACCGCGCTGCTTGACATCTGTTGGACCATTTTCAAAAATACAACCTCATATTCCATCAGCAAAACTTCAAAACAACGACTCCCATTCCCCAGCACCATCTCGCCTACATCGAGCCATTCCCTTCATACCCACTGCACAAACATCCACAATGGCAACACAGAGTGTCGCAGCAGCCAGTCATGGCGAATTGAACCGCAACAATCTCTTCAACCTGAAGGGGCGCGTCGCACTCGTAACTGGTGGCGGCAGCGGTATTGGTCTGATGATCACCCAGGCCCTGGCTGTCAACGGTGCAAAGGTGAGTTTTTTAATACATACAACAGGCTTAAGCTTTCAACGAATCCCTCCATTAGAAAACTACTAACCTTGCACAGGTCTACATCACTGGACGTAGTGGAGACAAGCTCGAGAAGGTCGTGGAGACTTACGGAAAGGACATTGAGGGCGAGATCATACCGCTGAGCGGATTCGACGTCACGAGCAAGGACCACATCACCAAGCTGGTGAAGGAGGTCGAGTCCCGCGAGAAGTGCCTGTGCATCCTGGTCAACAATGCCGGCATCAGCAGCAACACCGTCACCACCGAGACCGATTCGACGCCGGAGCTCTCGAAGAACCTGTTCGACTCCGAGGGCGTCGACTTCCAGGACTGGACCAGCGCCTACAGCACCAATGTCGCGGCCGTGTACTTCACATCTGGTAAATGACCCCCGAGCACTCCAGCTCCAGCTCACACTCACTAACACCACCCGCAGCTGCCTTCCTCCCCCTCCTACAAAAGTCCTCGGACCTCCACGAGGGCTGGTCCGGCACCATCCTGAACATCACGTCCATCTCAGGCATGATCCAAAAGGCGCAGCACCACTTCTCTTACAACGCGTCCAAGGGAGCGGCGATCCACCTGACGCGCATGCTCGCCTCCGAGGTCACGTCCAACGGCCACAAGATCCGCATCAACAGCCTGGCCCCGGGCATCTTCCCCTCCGAGATGACGGCGGGCGAGTCCGACGAGTACCAGAAGAGCCACATCCCCAAGGAGAAGTACGAGGGCAAGTTCCCCGCCGCCCGGCCCGGAAAGGACGTCGACATGGCCCAGGCAGTGCTGTTCGCTGTTACGAACCAGTACCTTAATGGTCAGAACTTTGCTGTCGATGGTGGTTACACCATTGCCGCGGGCCTGTGAGGAATTGTCAGTCAGGCAGCTGATGGAACGACTTGAAACTTTTGCAGGGAACTGAAAGCGTAGCACTACTGAAAGATGGATGAACCTCATCCACAACCATCAAAATCGAGAATTATCACCAGGCATCCAAGAGATCGTCCCCTGTCCGGCTCATTTATAGCTCTGACATGCAGCGACAAACAGTCAATGATGATGGCGGTAGAGAGAATAAAGCTACAACTCGGTATGCGCCTCCCATTAGATGTCCAACATTCCACATAAGCTAGGCAGAACGAGCGTGATCTCAAGAGTTTCTCAACGCTGGTCCCTTGGTAATGGGAAACTTGGGGGTCAAGACTGCCACGCAAGTTCTCCTATTCGAAGATTTTCAGCGGCCTTAAATTTGGAGTCATTCTTGAGGTTGAACAATGGCGAGATTTTGGTACCCTTGCACCTTTGATCAAACGGCTGCCCAATGGGTTTCGAATTCACCAGAGTGGTTCCAGTTACGGTGAATATATGAGCAAGCAACAGACTACAGTCCGTTTCTTACGTACCGACCACTTTACTTGCCTTGCCGTTCGATCTGGATCAATGCTAGCGAGGATCTCGAGGGATCTGAATCTGAGTTCTTCGCTTCATCGTGATTATCTGCCCGTGGGATGTCCACGGATATGAAGCCGTCAGATGGGTGATGAGCTGGTTCCAGTCATTTCGAACTAATGAGAAGATCTCGGCGATTTATATGTACATCCTCTCACGTCTACGGTCAGCCTCGCCCGGCCTCAGCCGCGCACCAGAGGTCCGGAGCTTTTGATCCCCACGTCATCCGGGCCCGGCACCCGTCATTGCGGCGACTATGCCCAGGGACGCCGAGCCTGGCCCGATGAGGCTTGGCCGGCAAGTCGGCGCCGTCTGCCCAGGAGCCGGCCTATCCAGTCTCATGGTCGAGTTGACGATTGGGGCACAGGTGCAATCGGTCTGTCCGATTGCGGCCCAGGAAACCTCGAAGGGATCACGCTTGGCACGCGAGCATCTTCCTGAGGTAAATTGCATGGAAAGGCTACGGACGACACTGTAGCACGCCACAAGACACCCGAAAACATCCTTCCATGCCGCAAAGCTCACACAGAGAGAGAGTCGGATACCCGTGCCTGCTGAACTGAAGACGGGGTTTTAGGTTTTTCGAGCGCCCGCACACAGCCCGTAGTACCTGCATAGCTGGGCACATACCCAGTGATACCAGCCAGAGTGGGCAGGGTAGCCATGTGTCACAGGGTCTTGAGGGGCCCCGCATGTGGCTAGCTTGCTCTCGGGGCTCTCTCCCCGGTCTTGCTCTCGTGAAAAGAAAGCACATGGTTTCAACGGATCGCAGATTGAACGTGTGCATTTTAAGAAGCACCCTCCCAAAAATACCCAGCTGAATTCAAGGAGTTTCAAACGCAAAAGAACTCAAATTCCCAAGAATAGAAGAAAGTACTGTGTAACTCCCACGCCGGCAAAGGAAAAAGGAAGCAGACCCAGCGACGAGAATTCCGCCGCCCGGGGGGGGGGGGAGCCGGCCGGACATCCGCCCCCTCCCTGGGCCCAGTCACTTTGCTAGGTTGGTTGGTTGGCTCGCTTCCGCTCCACGCGGAAGAAAAGCAGACGAGGCGAAACTATAAACGGGCTGAGGCGTTGGAAAAGGAAACTGGGCTGCCGCAGCGACCGGCGGAGGTAGAACGGGAAATGGTCTACAGTTAGACGGTAGGTAGCAGCAGAGGAAGAAAAGAAGAAGAAAAAAAGGCACCCAAAAAATTTAAACTACCGTAGCGAGATTACATCCCGCTGCGGGCTGGCGGGTTCCTGGGGGGACCATCCCGCGGGGAACCTTGGAAAGGTGGCCCGGCCGATCATCCATGTGTCTGACCTTCCAATCCCGCAGGGTGGATCTATTTTGACAGGTCATAGGGCTGATCCCGACGACCACATCTTGCATGTGGTTTCTCTGGTGTCACGATCGTTTTGCACGGGGCAGCGGGTAAAACCCACCCGCGTTTGTGCACGTGAAAAATTCCAGCTTGTTCATGAAAGTCACGATCCTGCACATGCGCCTGGTATCATATGATTGGGTTCTCGAACTGTCTCATTTCTCGCTTTCCGCTTCGAGGCGCAGCTATGAACTGAGTGGGCTGGTAAGCTAGGGTCCTTGCATGCCATCGCTTGCCAGCAAATTTCCGTCAGATCCAATGCCAATCTTGCGCTCTTCCCCATCGCGGAAGTCCAAGTTCGAAAAAACCCTTGTGTGCGTGTATCCATCCCATCAGGCATGTTGCCAGCTCAGCTCAGCTCAGCTCGCAGCAGATAGGACTACCGTGCTCTCTTCATGAGAAGCATGGTACCGCCGCGACCTTCATCACCAAAAGACATCCATCTATGAGCAAAAGTCGACCGACTGATGGACAAAGGGAAAAAGAAATTCAAAAAAGTGAAGGCCAGGACTGACGTTCGTCTAGTCCTCTGGGGCTTGAAGTGAAGATGTAATCAAACTCAAGGGGGTATATCGGGGGTATAACATGACGATGGCAATAGTCTTGAATGGTGGGTGTCCATACAGTTCCATCAATCTCTCAGTGTAAACACTCTCTGTAAGGACGCCCTGCCGTGCATCAAACAGAAAATTCAAAAAATAAAAAATAAAACCCAGAGACAGCTGAGGCGGTTAACCAAAGCGCTCGGAGAACGCCGCAGTCGTATGCAAAGACCAGTCTGATGAAGCGAGTGGGTATGTCCTAGGTGATCCGCGCAAGCGTGGGGGACCCAGGATCGACCAATATCCGAAAAAATGGAAAACAAAAAAAAAAAAAAAAATAGCAGAACTCCTCGCGTAGACCGTGACCGTAACCAACCGCGAAGCTGTCCGTGACCGTAAAGAATATGCAAATTGGAGACCCGAGAAGACATGGAGAGGAGTGGTGAGATGAAACTCGAGCAAGATGTTGTGATCTTGCTGTGTTGTTCGTGATGTGTTATGACGTCGGCGTGTTGTGGTCTCGTACTCCGGGTATCTTGTGTAGTTGTCTCGTGTGCCGTGTTGTGTATATCAAGTGTATGGGAACCCAACAGAGCAGGACCGCATCGCATGCTGACAAAGTTGTGCCGTCCAAAAAGGAAACCCAGTAAGAACTGCAAGCGCCGGACACATGGTCCTCTAACCAAATGATATCGCAATTCAGTGATTCAACAAAAGAAACTGTTGCCGAAGCCTCTGCCTCGGGCAGAGGAAAGCGGGAGAGAATTCACCACACAAGATCATCTCGGTGGTAGGACACAGCAGCCAACGTAGGTGCGGAGGCAAAAGGTCGTCCACTTATACACTGCATCTGGTGACTTGGTCATTTAGCGGGCAGCAGGAGCGGGAAGGTCCTGCATCCACCTCTTGTCAAGCCAGCCAGCTCTCTCGTACGCGGTGTGCAACTTGGAGGCCTTATTGACATCAATCTTGCAGGCCTGCTGGGCATGGGTCTTGCGGAACTCCTTGCCCTTGTGGTAATAGTCCAGGCGAGCCTCGAAGATGCGGCGCTTGCTGGTCAGGTAGGTAGCACAGTCCAGCCTCAAGCCCGCCGCCAGCTGAAGCTCATCCGGATGGAGGAGATGCCTGTGTGGGTCCTTGCTCAAGTCCAAAGGAGCACCCTTCCAGTCAACGCGCATGAGGTTTGATTTCTCGGGCAGCGAGCTGAGGGGTGGGCAATAGTTAGGGATAGAGTTGAAATCCTTGTCCTCGCGGTTAGGAGGCACCAGACGGCTGCGAGGCTCAGGTGTAGAACTTATGCGCCGGGCTGCTTTGGTTGTCTGAGCACGAACTGGCCTGGGTCCTGTCGACGACTTGGTGACCTTGGAGGGGGTTCTCTGAGGAGACGCGTGCTTCGGAGCGGTCGCTCTGGCGATAACGGTATTTGATGGACGCGCCATCAGAGGCTTAACATGGATAATTGGGTGTGCCTGTTTCCCATATCCAGACCCACGGCCTGCACGAGCTCTGGCATCTTCACGCAATTGCTCCCGATTCCTCCTCAGCCAGGCACGAGGGTTTCGCTGGTATAGCGGAAAGACGTTCTCCGTGAAGCACAGAAAGTCCTCATAGTCCTGTCGTTTCGGGGGCGCAACGTGGTGAGGGAGGGAAACGGTTCTCCTCGAGGCCATGTATTCGGAGACGGCGTCGTGCCTTTCGGCGGGACTGAGCTTTCGTTCGTCGAAGAGGGGCGAAGAGGGGCTTGCGGGCGCCTCGGGGTAAAGTATGGGGTCTTTGACGCCCGAAGCGATCGGAGTAGCATTGACGTGGTTGTCCGCCTTGGTCCATGGTGAGATCGGGGGCGACGGAGGCTGCTGTGGGTTGGCTTGCTTGGGCTTTGTCGGCGGCTGCATGTTGAAGGGCTGAAAGTGCTCTGACACCTGCCGAAAGCTGTCGAGAGGTGCCTGCTCTGGAGGAGATATCATGCTGCTGATTGCCAGTGGGTTCTTCGGTTGCATCTTGGAAGATACTAGCGAGGCGGATGAGCTCTGGTTACCAATGACTTCGGCAGGACTCATTGATGCACCTTGGTGGTTGGTTGTCGAAACCTCTTCAGGTTGGTGACGACTTGCCATTTCGTACGAAAAGGCGGCTCGCCAGTTAATTGATGGCGACGTAATCGATCCGGAAACCTGGTGGCGAATTGATGCAGGCAGAAGTCAGAATTGGATTCGGCACCACAGTATCACACTTGAAAAGTAGTCGAATTCCAAGGCTATGGTTTTGCCAGGCGAGCCGGTGATTTCGACTGAGGGGGTCAAGAAGTGGTCGTCGATGGTAGGTGGGTGTGGTGTTAGAGATAGCCAAGCGGGTGCGTTGATCGTGAGTCTTGGCGAAGGTGGGATGGATTTCAGAGCAGGTTGTGAATTGTGTTCCGTAAAAAAAGGAAAAATTCGGGCTCGCTCTCTCGATAATTGGCAGCAGGACCAGTGCGATATTTCACTGGGACAGGATGAATTGAATGGGGCAGGTTTGAGTACTGCGCATTGGCAAAGGAAGGAAAGACAATCCAAGGCAGGCGAAGTTGAGACCGGGGGGTGTGCCAGCGTTTTGTAGTATGCTGGTAGTGTGGCAGACGCCGCGAGGTCCGGTTGTGGCGAATTGGCTTGGGGTGTCTCGCAGAGAAGTAGGCGCTGTTAGTGCAGGAAGGACTGAATTGGTCAGCTGGACAAAGTAATGGGTAATCGAAAAAGAATCAATCGCAAAGTAAAATGTGTTTGAAGAGAGGAAAGTAGAAGAATGTTGATGGAAATGGGAGAGTTGGTCGGGCGCAGCAGCAGCAGACGACCTGAAAGTGAGTTGGATGGGGGGTGTCAAGAAATCAAGCCAACGCACTTGGGCCGACCTAAATTCAGCATATGCGACGGCCGCGGCCTAGTACAGGTACATTGGATTCTGCTATATGCCTGCAGGAAAGGCTCACTTCAGGACATTCGGCAGCGGCTCCTGTTGTTTATGGTTGGTCGTCATGGAGGGTGTCGCAAAGAGTCACACTCTTGACGCTAGAGCCACGCCCCGTCCTGTCATCGTGCTATCCCTGTCATCCCACGCTTGTCGTCGGTACATGCGGTGTACTTGTCGCAAGGATGTGTCAGTCGACCAACAAGTAGGGTCATCTGCTCCTACTGGTCAGTCCCCAACTCTTCATGGCCGCTGGACTAGGCAACAATAGCTGGAGCCATCAGCTCCCCCCCCCTTCTCCCCCGTGTGGAATTGACCTGAGGCATGTGAACCTCGAGAACAAGTTTCTGGTGTCCACAATGGTACCCAACCATGCGTGCCACCGTAACAAGCAGGAAGGTGACCAACAGTATGCTATGGACACATGTAAATTGTGTCGCGCAATGCGCAAGGGACTCAAGGGACTGATACCTCTGTCTTTTGACTTTTCGTAGGCATCCTAATTGCCAGGACTAGTCGGCCACGCTTTTCAACCAGTTGCCTGAGCACACCTGCCTATTGACTCGCCCTGCCACTGACAGCGGGAGCTTGTACCCAATTGCAGGGCAGCGGGTGGTGCAGGTACCTGAAAAGCAAAGAAACTTTGCGCGTGAAACAACCCAAGCTCGCGGTAGCTTTCCGGTTCCTGCCTGCGGTGCACGTACCTTGGTAGCAACGTAGGGTAGCCAAAGGCTGCGGAACAGCGCCCGTTCTCCCTTGCGATGGCCGCAGGCGGAGTCACGCCATGATTGCTGATTTTTCAGGCTGAATTTTTTTTTTTCTTCACTTCCGCCCCAATGTGCCCTTTCAGTTGAGGGTCTCCGGTGGATAAACCTTGACAAAGAGAGGTAGGGATGTCCCCCCAAGGGGCGAGGCTCAGGCAGTCAGGAAAAGGTTGCCCAATGTAGATACTTCCAGCCTTCCGCATGCAAAATGCGCGAAACCTGGCTTGATGCGAACCAAGCCCTGACGGCCACGATTGCATGACACGTGTATTGGTCACAACGGTGTGAATTGGTCATGACAGAATGTGAGAAGGGACGGACGGATTCTAGGCAGATGTCTAAAGCTGATGACGCGGGCTGGCGGGGCGAGAATGCAGTTTATTCAGGCAGCGTGCTTCGCCAGGCACGACGAGAACTCGAGAGAGAGAGAGGGGAGGGGAATCGTAGGTGGCTCAATTGGAGTTATCCAAGGCAGTGCGCCAGGTTGAAGCGCATCAATGGCAATATCCGAGGGACGAAGGTGTGAGCTGCATCATGACTGTTTCACGAATTGTTGCGATGCTTCTTGTGCCAGACTGCTGCTTCTGAGTAGGCCATGCCGGTTCGTACGCCAGAGAGGTTCGCGTCCTCGTACACAGTAGCACCACGCACCAGTTCGATACTGGAATGGGTCGGGTATCAGCTCGAGGCTGGCATGATGGCTGGTGCATGCGGAGAGGTACAATCTGATCGGTGGTCCGACTTGGGCGTCTGGAAACCTGATGGTGCTGTCAGGCATGGGCAAGGCAACGACAAAGCGGGAATTATCCATCTTTCCCCCCCACTGCTTCTTCAATGGCCAAGAGCCCAGGCTCCATGAGCTTCAGGAGGCGGGCGGGGACGAGATCTCTGCGACCCTGAGTTTAGCTGATGACATGACATCAAGGGCACGGCTCGCATCAGTGACAGCTCTGGCATTCAAAGCAACAAACTCACCCGGTCGACAAACACCAGCGTGGTTTATGCGAGACTCCCGAAAGCCAATTGGTGCCAGGTGGCCTGTAATTTCCAAGGCATGAACGACCCCCCAAGGATGAGCTCGGGGCGCCGAGGGTGTAAATGCGATGGTGCGGGATCAATTGAGTCTGTCCCGCGGTGGAGACCGGTGCAACAACACAGGCAGGTCTAGGCCGCCCGGGCCCTGTGGGAAGCCCACGCTCAGTGGTGCATCGCCCCTGGCAGGCTTCGAAACAGGTGCGTCCAATGGCTAAGGACCGTGAGCTGTTGGTGCTTGTGTATGTCCTTGTCGCAGAGCCCATAGGCCCTTCAACAATGCAGCCATGCGTGCCATGCAGCAGCCAGGTCTGTCAAGTCCGCCCAGGTCTGCCTGGGAAGGTTTGCATTGCCACCATTGGGTTTCCTCTTGACTTTCGCACAACCAAGAAAAACATCGAGCCGTCGGGACGATGGAATTGGCCAATCCAATCCAACGGCTAGGGCTGACGTGGAGCATTAGGTGGCTGTCTTCGATGGGGAAGGTCGACTGCTGCTGGTGCCAGACAGCAAGTGTTGGTGTGAATTCAGCTGCAGTGGGCAACGACACGATGGGTGTGAGTCATACCGGCCAGAAGGGCGAAGATCAATCAGGCAGGCTTGGGAGGAGTCGTTGAGAAATCAATTGACGAGGAACAGACCAAACCGGACCAGAGAGCAGAAACGGCAGCCCATAGAGCACCTTGCACAACCGGAGAGAGAGAGGGCACGAGCCAGGAAGACGGGAACAAAAACAGGAACAGGCTTGGGGAAACGGAGCGACGGGGGCCTGTCGTTTCGCAGGAGCCCCGCCTGATTGAAACGGCAGCAGCACTCGGTTGGGCTCAGGGCCGGTTTGGTCTAGTTGACGTTATCGATACCCGGTGTGTAATCGATAATGATTGATAATGCACCCTCCACAATCCTAGCGCGCCCACTCGGGAAAAAGAGCAGGAAGAGAGAGAAAGACAGGCAGGCAGGCACACAGACGGCCAGAGAGGGAAAGTGGGAGGGAAGTCACGGCCCTGTGAACGGCAGTGACAAAAGTCTCGACCATGTACCGTCTGACATGTCACAGTCGGCGGGTACGTACTTGATGCCAGTGGGCCTAGAACTGGAGACGGCACTTGGGAGGGGGTGGACGTATCAAGCAATGGCCAGCCTGCATCACAAATCCCAATCCAGCCTGACGGATTCTCTCCCATTCCATCAGTCTCTACCTGTGCCTCTGCCTCTCTTTCTCTTTCCCTCTCCCTCGCCCCACGCTGGCCCTTGGCTACCCTGCTTTCTCGACCATTGCCCAATCCATTGATGCCCACTTTCTGTTGCCAATTCTCGCTGTTCATTCCCTCGTCATCCTCAGCTCCCCAAGTGCTGCCGTCAGCAAATGCCATCATCCCTAGGTTATCACCGACTAACTCCTTGGTCCGGCTCCAATGGGCTGGGGGTTGGGCTTGGGCTCGCTTCAATGCCATCTGCCCAGTTCTACACGGAGAGAAGGGCTCATATGGCCGCCATGTCAATTGCCTGGCCCACTTCAAGTCACGGATTTTAATATGCCCACAGCCCACGGCGCCCGAGATGCATCAATTAGCCCGCGCCGCGCATGGGCGCCGTGTTGTTTTTGTCAGCTGTCTCTACAACAGAGCAGGTTGCTGACCCAATGCGATCGCGTCAATTGCGTTCGCATGAATAATAACAATCAGGGCAGACCAGACCACCTTGGGTGCAAGGACCGACCGCCTGAACTCTGTCTGGCTGCCAGTACAGAGACTGCCCGCCCGCCGACAAGGGCTAGTAGGTCCAGGCGCACTTGCGCCGGCGCCGTTGCGAGAGAGTCACCGCATTTCTCGTGGCGACCTGGGAGCAAAACGTGCTATTGACCGACCAGCGATTTGTATTACTACAACAGCTAAATTCGCCCGTCGTCGAGTCAACTCGGGTGCCATTGATGAATCATTGCACTCAATTGCCTCTCCAAGCTTTAAAAGGCGCGGGGCCATGCCGCGATTGATGGGAGCCTTCGTGTGCATTACGCGTAAATACCTCCTGCCTAGTACGCCTCATCAGCCACGCCACATGCACCTCGAGATTCAAGCAGCCAGGCAGCCTGCCCGGAGTGGATTGGCGAGCGACCAGTCCGTCGGTCAATCCAGTTCGCCCAGGCTGTCGCTACGCTCTACACGTAACAATGCCGTGCCATTTGCAGTCAAGGCTGGCAAGTTGTAACGCGACGCCCTGCCCTGCGCCACCTACCCCTCGCCTTCCTCCTCGTCACCCTTCTGTTATTGCACGCACAAGCTCGCGAGTAAACCCAACTTGTTCCGAAGACGCCGAGGTTAGCCCACGCAACACAGTCCCTATCCTCATGCCCATCTGGCTGTGGCTCAGTGTGTGTAGCTAGGTGACACAAGCACCAGAGCCTGATCAAGCAGGTAACCGAAGAAGCAATAGTCCATCCCACACTCCCACACACTCACGACTCATGATGACTCTCGGATCACGAACACACTTATTACCCAATGCGCCAATGGCAATCGCGACAGCGCTAGTCGTCGAATGGAAGAGGCGGCACTGTCGCCAATATCGCCACACACCCCCAACGCGACGTGCCCCCAGCAGCCACATGACCAGTCTCCCACACTAGGGCCTCATCCGGTGATCCCTCCCCAAACGTGTGGGATATCAAACGGTATGCGTGCTAGCGGGCACCCGCGGTGATGGCCTCAGAGTGAGCGAGTCCGTAGGGTCCGCGAGAGTCGTAAAGTCGCAAAGTCGCAGTACTTTGGCTGCCCTTTTGGCTAAGTGGCATCTTGTCTCCGCTGATCTGATATCATCTCATCATCTGCCGCAACCACGGCCACACTCTCGTGATGTCCTGTCCGAGACAAGCGACAGTCACGACACCCGTGCCGCCGTTATCTAGTGGTGGGCGGATCCACCTTCACATGGCCCTCAATGTCTCACGCAATATAGTACACAGTACGTAGATCTTGGGGTTCTGGGTCTTGGTATTTGGCAGCAGGCGCCGGCGCCTAGACATCAATTGGAACCCGTTTTTCCATCCCGCGATAGCCTCTGTATTCCCCCACCCCCCCCCCAAGCCGCCCAGTCCGTCAGCCAGCCAGCCATGCCAATCTATCCCTCATTTCAATGTCAACGTAAATGCCAGTGCCAATGCCGATGCCAATGCGATTGTTGATTGTCCACTGTCCAGGCAGGCAAACAGCCCGTACCCAGTCTGGCCCAGTCTGGGCCAGGCCAATTGGGCTTATCTTATCACCCCTCCTTTCGGGTGCGGTTGGAAGGAGGGGTTCGGCGGTATTGATCGACCCTGCTCCTGCCTGCCTTCGCCTTCTCTCGCTCTTCTGCCGCCCAGCCTGACTGGTCCTCCCTCATTGAGGAAGGAAGGTGGGCTGAATGACGGATTGAGTGCTCGACAAAATAATCTAGACTCTTTTGCAGACTGTCCGACAATTGAGATGCAATGCCTCCCTCTCTTTGTCCAGTCCCACCGACCGGTAGACGGCACATTATCTACTTCATCACCAGTATCACATTCCATGGACCCATTTTCAATGTCCAATCTCGTAGCTAGTGTGCACAGGCGGTGCGGGCGGGCGCGTGCGATTCAATGCAAAGCAGGGGCGCTTGATGCGACACCGAAATGTCGCTGCCATCTGTCTCCTCACTAGCTGGGCAAGGCTGGCTCCTCTGGCGGGCAATTGCACTCCATCACTGCTGCATACTGCTTTGAGGAGGGCAAACAGCCCAGAGACGAGTCACATCTCTTGTTTTGGTCTGTCTCGGTTGCTGTGCCATAATCGTCCCGCTGGAGCAGTGCAGCATTGCAGAGTGCAGTCCAGCTCGGGTCTCACAGGTGGCCCCGCCCGTCTCACGATGCAAGACGATGGATGCGGAAAGGGAGGGACGGATCTCATTGCCCATGCTTTTGCCCATGCTGATGCTGCATCTCTCAGCCTCCAAATTTGGAAAACGCTGTGACCCCCTGCCTGCAGCCAACACGCTCGACGCCGCCAACAAACAGGTTCGAGATCCTCCACGATCCTTTGTCCGGGGCCGCTGCAGTGCAGGGCGCGCCCATGCCGCAATCCTCGTTCCTCACTCATTCCACAGCCTTGGTCCCTTCCCACTAATTGAGCAGCCACGTATTGGGTCCAACATTCGTCACTCACCACCAGCATCGGGGCAAAGGAACGCCAGACTCCCTCAATCGGGCTTTGTGTTTGCGTCAAGGGTGCACATTGTGTTCCCGCCACAGCTCAGCGCCTCCCAATTCCTTCCACCAATTGGCCAATTCGTCCAAAGTATCGCCTCCCCACGTTGGTACCGGCCGCCGGATATGGCCGTCCACCGGCCCAGCATTGGGCCCGGTTGGCTTCACCAACTTGACGAATTGAGGTATCATTTCATCAGGCATGTGTTTCACATTGCTTTCGTTGCCCTGGGCCAGTACTGAGCAACTGGTGAGCCCAGCCGCAACAATGATAGCTGCAGCCTCGTCTCTGTTGCCAACAAGCATGTGAAGTGGTTGTGTTTGGAGAAAAGTGCCCACCTTGCAGCGGGAAATCCACTCCCCGCCACGCGGCAGCCAAAGTTCATCCCAATCATGGAAGCAACATAGCGTGGTAACATTCAAGGCTCAAAGCGTGGTGCCATCGCCTGATCGCTGCTCAATTGACTTCGGGACACCACGGTGACAGCCCCACCCACTCGCAGCAGAACGTAACAACCCAATCTTTGCTTTGCGCTCATCGAAAGCCCTCCTCCAAACGGGAGCCGATGGATACAACCCTGAGTCTCAGGTACCGATCAAGGTTTTCTTCTGCCCCGAGCCCGGTATCCGGACAAACCCAGAACGCGGTGGTGCACGAGCTCGAGGCAGGGAGCAATGCTGCCTCGAGCCTTTGCGGTCACGAATCATCAACCGACACGATTCGGCTTACATGATGTCATGGCCAGGAGCGCCGCCTTTGCGAGAGCTGCGCTTCGATGGTCTTGCCCTGAGGACCTGTCGCCTGCACAAACATGTTTCGTCGCAGCTTGATGAACTGGTCAATTGGAGCCCCTTCCGGCGAGAACTTTGACACCTGGACAGAGTCAATTCGCCCAAAAAAAAAAAAAAAACGCGCTCGCCTCTGCATCACCCGTCAACCTTGCTTCGCCAGCCTCCCACCTTGTTTGCCCTGCGGCCGGTGGGGCCCAAGGGAAACAGCAGGCCGAGCCAGCAGCCCTGCAGCCCGTCGGGAGGCGGGTTCTGGGCTGCCGCATGGCCCGCTAAACCCAAAGTGAGGCTGCAGAAACGCCCCGGGTAACCTCCAGCGGTCGCGCCAGGGTCGAAGATCTGCCGGCCCAGGGATCGAGCAGTGATCGACCCGGTGCGACGCATTGTCCGCATCCCATTCTTCTGGGCGCCCTGCAGGCTAGCACGGCTAGCAGGCAAGTGCCCTGCTAGGCTGAGCGGTCCGAAACGGGGCCCCCAGCGCTGGGAAGCGCTAGATAATTGGGTTTCTCGGAAGGGCGGACGGGGACGATGCAGGAACTGTAGGGTTGGTGTAGGATACAACATGTGCGGAGCAGTCTTTCCACACTGCTGCTACCCATTGCTCGCCGCCCACTTGCCAAGTGGTATTCGCCCTCGACATGCTCTTGATCGACTTATCGATGCGGGAACCTTACGGCAACTTACTCGAGCCCAAGTGGTGATCAAGTAGTGATCGTCAAGGGCCAGACCGGCCCACTGAAGCCGGGAGACGATCCCTCATTCCGTGGTGGGTTGCTTCGCCATTCAGGCACTTGTTTTGTGCCAAGTAAGACCCGAGAGTCTATCTGGCAGTTGTACGTGTAGTAACGAGATATTTCTCTCCCAGCGCAATACCCCGAACAAGAACAATTTCTACGCTCGCGAAGGTTGTTGCTTCTGCTCCTGCCGCAATTTTTCAATGACGTCGTGGGCGAACCTCTGCGTGAGCATCACTGAGTGAGCGTCATGGTCGAGCCATCTCGACAAGCAACAAGTCCAAGCCCAAGCGCAGACTTCGGAGTCAGCAGTCCAACATCCCAGCCGAGCCTGTTGGCCTGCCTTCCATTAACCCTGAGTGATATTACCATCAAATAATTGTAGCAGCTGCATCAGTGACTACTGGAAGACCTTTGGCGGAACCTTCTATGCAAGTGCGTCCTCTCCCGCTAACCCGCAATATGAGTGAAACATCCGCATGCCACCAGTGTTCCGTCAGCATGCCATCGAACCAAGGAAGGAAACAAAATGCAACAGGCCACAAGAGGAGACGTAATAGCAACAACGAAACTTTCGGCTCTCTCGACGGGCCGGCGTAGGGACGGGAAAAGGGTAGTCCCATAACGGCCGAAGAAGTGAGAAGAATAGTGCAGACGTGCCACTCGCACCCCCAAAACTGAGTCGGAAAAGGCGAGCGAGCGGAAGCGTACCTGCAGCGGGCGCGAAGGTCTATTGCCCCCACTCGCGCTCAGTCGGCCGTCTCACCTTATCGAAGCACCATTCGGAGCCTTGCGGGGAATATAAGGTTTGGGTTGTATCATCGGATGATGGGGAGGGGAGAGGCTGGTTTTTTTCTCCCGCGGAAAGGTGGTGCCGGGTTTGCGGGCTGTTCCTGGGCTTTCTTAGGGTAGCACTTTGTAGAGTTTACTATGTGACTGTGGTCATTTTCCCTGACTTAGACGTAGGCCTCGTAGTCTTGCACTGGATTGCTCGGGAGCCTCCCTCCTCCCGTCACGCGAGCCCCGTCCGCCTTGTGGTCCTCGAGCAGGCTGACAGCCTCAGCCTGATGGACTGTGTAGGTCCAGGTGGCAGACGGCAGGTGGGTGAAACTTCGCGGCCACGGGTGAGGGAATCTACATCAAGGGAACTGGATCGACGTTTTCCTTTCGTTGAGAACCTCAGATACGCACTGAACTTGCTTGTCACATCTCATCACGATCTCAATGTACCCTGGAGCTAGTTTCGCGTGGAAACTATTACATCCATCCGCTTTTGTGCCTCGAGATCGTCAATAACTTTTCTCTCTCGAGTCGAGGTGTGTGCCCGTCTACCATCTGCCCAGGCCAACTCAGTGCTCTGCTGCCTGCCAGAGCTGGCTCATGTCCAGCTTAGTCGGGACCTCATCCAGCCGCAATTCAAGTGTTGCTTGTCGCCGGGAGGAAACGTGAACAACTCTGGTATTTCAAGCGGTTGGGTTGGGCTTATGGTCATCTGTGACTCTTTAGGAGACAGACCATCGCTCAAAGCGGTGGTTTGTGGCCGGACTCGATACTTATTCACGACAAGCGCTTGGAGTCGAGTTACAATCACGACGTTTGGGAAGACGGAGGCATGTTCACCTGCTCTCGTCCGATATTTCAAAAAAGGAATAGACTTGAATATTCCGACAGGTTTTGGGGAGAATCTCTTCTGTCTATGCCGACTACAGGCGATTGTTCTCGTGGATCACCATTCCCCCCAGCGCGGTGCTTGTGATCAGGGGACCGCTTCTATTCGTCCTACTCATTACTTCTTCAACGCAAGCACTGCACTAGGTTGAAACGATCCTTCTTTGGACTCGCGGTGTCCACGAGATCTGCCGGGGACACATGTCCACCAGGGCTCGAGTTCTCTCGTGCATTACCACTCGGCTTTATCCCTCCAATGGGGAGGCAGGAGGGCTGGCTATCCCAAGTAAGAGCATACCAAGATCGAGGTCATTACGAAAATGAATGGTATTGACTTAGTAGATGTAGGTAGAACCCTTGAGAACAGGGGTCACCAGTGAGAGCCAGCGAGAAGATCGAGAAAGGACGGTTGCCTGGGCGGCTTCTTCTTCTTCTTCTTCTACTCTAGCCTGCCGGGGTATGCGAGAATTATATGTGCACAGTTGTCAAACCCGGGATATACTATCTAAGGCCCTTTACCAAGTAAGCGCATTAGCTGTAACCACACGGCAAAGACGCATCTACGTGAAATCATAAACCAAAAGGCTCTCCCGCCCACCCCTCGCCTCCTTAAGGACGATGACCATCTCGTCATCGAACCCAACCCAGTTCCTCCTCTCCTCCCAGTCACCTCCGGTCTGAAGGTCACCACCACCACCACGACCCGCCTTCTCTTCCTCCCCCATCACACCGCCGCCGTGGGGAGGAGTAGCAGCCTCGACGGCAGCAGCAGCGGCGGCACGGACCTCGACGCTTCGACTACGCACGCCGCTGGGGCGGCCCTCGAGCTCCCAGACGCGCATCTCGTCCCCCCGGCTGCTGACGCTGACGGCCTTGCCGCGGGCGGTGATCTCGGCGTCGCTTATGCCCGAGGTGTGGCCCCAGAGGCGGATCCCGGGGGAGATGGAGAGGGCGGCGGCGGTGGAGGTGCAGAGGTGCAGGATCAGGGTGTTGTCGGGCAGGGTGGCGAGGAGGTAGGGGTGGCTGTAGCAGAGGGTCGTGGGGCCTTGGATTTGTTGTTGGTCGTGGTGTTGGTGGTCACTCTGTGGTGGCCGGTGTGGAGACGAGGAAGTTGGTGGTGGCGGCGCAGGATGTTGTTGGTTTGGACTGGAGGTTGGGTCGGTACCTTCCCGAGGGGGTATCCCGGTCTGCGAATGGCCGAGCCGTGCTCCGAGGGCTTGCCCATGCGTGCTAATGCTGGTCGGGGTCGTGTAGGCCAGTCGCGTGGTGATGACAGGAGCACTCTTCAAAGCCTCGTCGGGCATGATCTGGAGGTCCTGGATGCCGATGGACCAGCCGTGCCGGGTGAAGAAGGTATATGCTATCGAAGCGACTGTCGCGCTGGCCGTCTTCCTTATTGACAGCGCCAGGGGCGGGCTGGAGCTGTACGACTTGAGCGAGGTCATGAGGTACGGCGCAGGGAGCTGAGCCTGGTCGGCAGCCGTATCGTCGTCCGCATAATCGCTCAGGGCGCTCTTAAGCTTGGACGAGAACCCTTGCGTAGGTGCATCTCGCGCCTCGTGCTCATCTTCTTCATCGATTGTTTTGGGAGGCACGTCGAACGTGTAGAGTGATATCAGCACGGCCCCCGTGGCTGTCAGCAGGTAAGGGTGCGCGTATGCCATGCCAATCAGTTCGCCGTTGCTGGACTTCTCGTGCCGATATCTCCGGGATATGGTCTTGGCCTGGGTGCTCAACGCCCAGACTCCGAAGCTGCCGTCCACGAACCCAACCGAGACATGCAGTGTGCCCTGGTCCAGGCTTCGGTCGTCAATGGCGATGCAACTCGGCTGGGCGGGCTCGGTTTCATCCTCGTCGTCGTCTCCCAGACTGGCTTGCGCCAATACCTCCCTCGTCTTGAGGTCCCAGGCTCGAAGGCCGGAGGTCCTGTCCACCGTGACGGCCAGTCCCTCGACGACCTTGACCAGCATCCTGCTCCTGTCCGCACCGTCGGGGAGATCATCATCGCTCGCGAAGTCCCGTTGCTCCCCAGGCCCCGGACCGAGCCTCAGCTCCTCGACGGCGCACTTGCCCCTGGCCCAGTTGTGGCGTATCTTGAACTGCCTCTTCCAGTTGACGCTGTCGCTATTCCTGCCAAGACCCTCCTCCTCCTCCTCGGTGAGCCGTATCTTCCACCCGTCCGGCGGCGCCCCTGCATCCCTGACCAGCCCGCCGGACCGCCCGCTCGCCCACAGCGTCCTCTTGCCCTTGTAGTGCAGCTTGTGGTCCCTCAGCCTCTCGGCGAGCTTGCCCTCGCGGAAGCCGGGTATGCGCATGGCGCGCGGCAGGACGAAGCGGGCGTAGTACAGTGCCTTCCATAGCTGGTTGTCGTGGGCGAGGCGGCGGAAGCGGGCGCTCACGGGGGCGACGGACAGGAGGTGCGGCAGCGACAGGTAGCTGAGGATCCGGATGAGGATCTCGGACGGTAGCTGCGAGAGCAGGTCTGCGCGCTGCTCCGCTGGCGTGTGCGACTGATGGTCGCGGCGGGGGAGGGCGGGCTGGACGGTGCGCTGTCGTTTCTGGGGTCGTTTTTCTGGTGGCGGTTGCGATTGTGGTGCGGATGCGACCGTGTCGTAGTCGTCGTCGTCATCGTCTGCGCGTGGGCGTTTAGGATGCATCTTTGCGCGTCTCCCCTGTCCTGTCCTGTCCTGTCCTTTCCTATCCTTGTGCCCTGCACTGATCAGCCTCGTGGCCTTTCCTGGCCCGCTTGATGCCAGGTCGAGGACGAGATGCAAGGCAGCGCACTGTGCTTTGTTTTGTCGCCGACAAAGGGTTGGTCAGGTCAAAGTGCGGGCAGACTGCCCGGAGATAAGCAAAATAGTTAGTCTAAAGTTACCGGCCGCTCGGAGTAGGCATGGGGTAGGTAATACCTAGGTATGGTGTGCGACGGCCTCCAATTTGCCCGCCAGGCCTGCAGGGTTAAATCAACCACAGCCACCATTCACCTGCTGATAGAAGCCTCGAATGACAGCTTGTCGCAACACCGTAATTTCTTCCCCTAAAACATCTGGTCAGCTCCGGGCTTATCCCTCCCCCCCCGTCATGACTTACATAGTCTACTTACTCGACAGCTGAAATGGTCCACTAAATCGCTAAATGAGGGTCAATGCATCAGCTCACAGCAGACCGCCTCGGCAGCGTTTCAGAGCCTCGATAGCAGGCAGGCGAGAAGATGGATTAGTATACCAACTATCAAAAGAAACACAGTCTATTTGAGCTTTGAGGGTCGAAGTCGCATCTGTACAGGGGATGACCAACGTCTATTGTGAACCCGGCACAACACCGCCGGAAGGCTGAAGCCCAGGTTTTTTCCCCCTCTGGCGCGTCGTGATGGACAGAGCGTTGCAAGGAAGCCCATGTGATAAACAGAAGCGTTGTTGAGAGGCGCCGAGCTGATGCATGCTACGCTGAAGCGCGGAGTGGATGATCCAAGGGGGCCAGTGGTGGCAATGCAAAGCGTGGTTGAGGATCCTCAGGTCCTGGACGAATCTACAAGGTCATCAGCTCCTGTAGTGGATATTGGGAAATGGTGATTGATGTGTGTCCAACCTGCACTCACCTGCAGACACATCGCTCGCTGGGGTTTCTGAGCACCCGCTGAAGTCGAATCGAATGAGAAGGCCGAGAAAGACGGAGGCTGAAGCCAGTGTCGCCGCAGTCGATCGACGAAGGAATTGGTGGAGAAAGAGGTCGGGTCAGGGCAAAGAATGGCTTGTCGCAGAGATCGTGCCGAGCAGGTAGAGGCCGCGCCGAGGTGGAAGTCTGGGCAAGGCATGTATTGGGGTCGAATGAAGCTTCACTTACTGTGTATGTGTGTGGGTGGGTGTTTGCTGCGAACACGTCAGCATCACTGCTACCTAGGTATATAGGTCAAGCGGGGGACGGGTTTATGGGAACTAAGGGAAACTTACGACTCTGTAATTTGTAATCAAATTATAGACACAAAACATGCAAGTTACGCTTCACCTGGGCAACAAGAGTTGCACAGTCAAGGAGGGAAGGCAGTGAGGAAAGATCCAGTATTGGAAGCAGATCCGGCGGATATTGGAATGACGACAGTGAGGTGGAACAAGATTTCCCTGAACCAGACGGTTATCGTGCAAAGTTGCGAAACCGACGAGGTTGTCGAGCTGGTCAATCCTTGGACAAGAAAGGGGAAGTGATGATGGGCAAACAATTTGCAGACGTGGAAAGGAAACAAATGCAACTTGGCCGGCATTCGCTAGTTGGTGCAAAGCTGTCAAGGTTGCAGGAGAAGTGACGAGCCAAAAGCAAAAGAGATGTCCGAAATCCTGGGCGCCGCGTCTGGTGGCTCTCAATGTCCTTTGTTTGCCTTACTGGGCACGGGTCTGGATCGCCCAGGAGGTAGCTCTGGCAAAGAAAGTAACGCTGATGTTCGGCAAGGTCAGCATGGACTTTAACAAATTCTTGCCTACTTACAAGGCTTACTTCTACTACCCTTTGCCAAAAATTGTAGGGGGTTGTGTCCAACTTCGAGTTCCTGCCTGTTGAAGCTCGAGTAGCTGTATATGAGAATAATGTCTCGTTCCAGCCAGTTATGAGATGGGGATAGGGTTACTGTGCTTCAAAGCCTATTGACTGTATTGGCTTTTTGCTTTTTCTCATAATAGAAATACAAGGGTTTAACCTAATAACCCAAATTGATTTGGTGGTTGAAACCTGACATTCAGTAAAGCTCATGAACTTCGCTTGGGCGTCAGTCCATGCACATGCAGGGCTCCAATCCGATAATTGGCATCAAGTCCTTATTATGTCCTCTTGCATTTGCACGTCGCGGACTGAGACCAGGGGCCTAGCCACCTCGGCGGACATTCCACAGTGGGTTGAGATATCCAAGAAGAAGGGTTAGGCCTGATTACTCTCCCATTAGGTGCAGGGCGAAACGCATTTGTCGGCAGAGATGTCTTCCAAGTATCACAATAGTACCTGCATGTGCCATTCAACGATATTTCTATGGACAGCTTTACAGGTATTTGATTTGACTTGAGGCTGAAAGGGGCCTCTTTTGCCCAAGCAGACCGCTATGCAGCCTTGATTTCAACCACACCTAATATGCAACGTTATAGGAACGCAGTGGCATGTGTTTGATTGTCTAACGACAAGGCTGTAGTCCCAGAGACGTGGAAATCGATCAACTTCCACTTTTCTCACTCGTGGCAATTGGCATTAGATCCGACCCATAGCACGCTCGACTTCAGCAAGTGCAGCGAGAACCTTCTCGTCATATTGCCTGCGTCCAACAATCTGTAGACTTAAAGGAGCGCCCGCGAACTTTTCTGGGCTGTACATATCGTATACGAATCGATCTTGGTCATTCAGGGGCTTGTAATGTGAGTCCTTCGGATCCTTGTCCGGGTCCACTGTCGTGACGGGGAATACGACGCCTGGGTAATCCAGCAAATTCCAGATGGCTGTGTATCCCCAATACCGTGACTGATCGTGGGGGGTGGCCGCCCCAAAAGATGGCGGGCAGATGATCACATCTACCTCCCGTCCATCTTTCGAGCCAGTCTGAGTCCAGGCTCGGGCATATGCTGTTCGAAACTGTTCTCTTTCAAGAGTTCGCTGCGAGAGCTGTTAGTGATCATTTCGAAAAGGAATCGAGAACTGATCAGACTCACCTCCCAGAGCTCTGCTTGCGTCAGATTCTTGACGGCTGGTTGCTCGTGCATGATGAATTTCGTCAGAGGCAGAATCGGCTCGCCACTTTCTTCGAGCAGCCCAAGACATTGCTGCCCCCCATCTGGCCAGTAGAGTGAGGACAAGATTTCCCAGCCTTTTTGATGGTCTAAAGACTCGCACTGCCAGTCCACGACTTCCATACCTGCTTTGCGGCAGGCATCCGCGACTTCTTCCAGAGCACGTCGCATGGGAGGATGAGGCCTCACAACTCCGTCCCACCACTGTATGGCTACCTTGGGAGGCCTTGCGAACTTGTAAGGCGTCCATTCTTTGGCGGCAATAGATGGATCGAGTCGCCACGGCTTCTTTGCGAGGGCAACCTTCATGAACAGTTCAAGTGCCTCCCGATCGACAGTCATCGGACCAGGGGTGCCCATCATGGCTTCCTTTCCTGCCATGAAGCCTCTCACTCCCAGGTACGAAAGGCGTTTGGTGGTAGGTCTGGGTGTCATTGTCAGCCTCGAGGTTTCTTTTCGCAAACACATGACGCTGAGCAAAGGATTTCATACTTGAACGCGTAAACACCAACGTGTGCTGCTGGACAGCGGACGCTACCGCCAATATCGCCGCCAATGCCCTGCTGCTGTCAGATCCCGCAGTCAGGGAAAGAAAGAGAGAGATTGCTGAAACTCACAAGGATGCTTCCCCGCATACCAAGCAATGCTGACTCTCCCCCACTACTTCCACCTGGGGTCAAATTTCGATTGTAGGGATTGACCGTTCGGCCGTACACATTGCTGTTGGTTTCCAAGTGCATTATGAGCTGAGGCTGTGCAGTCCTGGCATAGTAGACACAACCCTCGTCCCACAGTGTCTCGATGAGCATCGTAGCTCCGTGGGGCTTCCCAATCCAGCTGACGCAGGACGCGTTAGTGACGACTCCAGGACCAACCATGCCATGGTGTTCCTTGGTTGAGATAGGCAAGCCGAACAAGACACCCTTCGGTTCCGGCAGAGAGTCGAGATGTTTCGCCCGAGCAATTGCCTCGTCCCACAATAGCTCCGTGAGGCAGTTTGTCTTGTGTGGTTGTCAGTACTTCGCTCAGGGATCCGAGTCGGTGGTTGTCCCAGCTTACCGCCAGGTGCGCCACTGCCGCGCGACGCAGGAATGCTCTTGTTACTTCTTCGACGGAGATGGTTCTCTCTCTCAACACGGCAAGTAGCTGGGTCACGGTGTACGACTCGGTGATCTCGATCTCGCGCTCAGTGAGGATTACCGCCGGCAGACCCCGAGAATTCACCGGTAAGTCATTCGGCATGCCCTCGATCTTTGGGTCAACTTTGCGCAGCGAGGTATCGCGCTTGGCCCTCTCCCCCGCCACCTTGTCTTGCCAAGTTGTCATATCTGTTGCAGTACAAGAATCAGGATCGCGTTATCAGGTGATGACAGACACGTCAATGAATGAGAGGAGAGATTAAAATGGACGGCGTGTACTTGATTAAGAAAAATTGGGTATAATCCATGCGCAGGTGTGTTAAGAAGCGCGGTTGTGGTTTGGAGCGGCTCAGTGATGAGGTTAGCCTAGGTACGGATACTCTCGGCTCTCGGCTCTCGGCGCTGCCTAGAGTTATCAAGAAAGACAGGCCAGCCCCTCAAGTTGTATGTACCTTATCTAGCTCACGACCTCCGCAGTCGCAATTATTTAATGCCCGCCCCGGCACTCGTATACACCCAACACGCTGGCATCTATGAGGGAGAAGTCTGTTGTACTGACTTGTTCAAAACAGGATGCAAGTTCGAGGGCTCGATAACAAGATCTAGGCAATCTCTGGGACGCTAGAGAAAGCTCAAGAAGAACTTTCTCATATCCGAGCGTCCCAGATGTTCTTCGAGAAATTCCTCAAGCTTGTCAGCAGTCACCGTGCAGAACATTCCGCTGTGCAAGTTCATCGACCCGTCCATGCCGGCACACCGTAGCAGCCCTCCACGCCAGCCTCGCTATATCGTTACCATGTTTGGCCGCAGGCACCACTATCCGGGGCCTCCTGGCTGGAATCACATCTTTTGCTCTGCCACTGGCCTTTTTTCTGTAGGATATTCTGGAAGGGCCTCGCGCTGCCGACTGTTGGTAGCTACAAGCAGTTCCGGTCTTCCTGCCACGCCTCCTTCTGCTCGGGCTCGCCAAGCACAGCCCTGCGCATGGGTCCTGTAATGACGTTGGTGTTCTGAGTCACTCCGGTCCCTGCAATTTAATGCCACCGAACTGTTGAATCTTACATTTCCCTCCGCCGCATCTTGCCAAGGCTATCAATCAGACTGTCTTCTTTGTCTTGCACCAATCTACCTTTATGTATTCGAAGATCTATGCCCACTTCACAAAATGGTCAAAATATCCCTGGAGCACCTGGATGCTGGGCACCTACAGCCCTTCCGTCAAGCTCTTTCGAACATACTCTCCACACCAGTCGCCGAATCCACTTATGCTCAGATCATAGACGGCATGCCGCTGTCGGCTACTTATGCGAGGAATCATTGGTACTCAGAGAACTTTCCCGTTGAGACCCACGACCATTTGTGCGCTGGCTCCCTCGAGAAGGCTATAGCAGCTCGGTCAAACTTCGATTTCACTTTGCTGCAGTTTGAATCAAAGGCAAGTCGGTCGCTTTTGTCGAGCCACCTCCATCACCCGTTCGAATGTTGGAATATGAGACCACAACCCACGAGTAGCTGTCTAATCCGCCAATAGACTGTTCAGGCCTATCAGGACACTGTTCCTGGAACGGTGGCCTGGAAACTTCGCCTGATCGAGCTCCTTGCAGTCGCGATTCACGATATTGCCGCTATGCTTTGGAGCTTGAATGATGGTCCTCATAAACACGCAGAGCTTGAGGACTGGCGCACAAGTAGACTTGAAAGCGGATCATAAGACAAAGTTGAGTTAGTGAACCTGCCGCCTCACACCTGGTTTTGGCATAATCAATACAAAGATTACGATCAATATCCCAAGGGCATCGCGGATATTGTAGGTTATTGGGCTGAGACACAAATATTCGGAGGGGTCGTCCTTTTTGACCGTGGCGAAACTGATGAGGAGGTGAGTGCGAGTAGCCCCATTCTGCGGTCGTGTTGTATTCTCTGCATATTATGCTAAGTTGAATCGCTAGTGTAACGGGGTCTACTTGCACAATGGGCAGATTGCTGTATACGGATATACTATTGCACCACCGACGGAAGACCAATTTAACAATCTAGTCACTTTTCTCCTCTCACAGAACCCGGAAACCACTCAGGCACCCCTTCCAATCGCCATCACTCTTGCCAACAGGTGGCGCTGGGATCCGTACGAAGCTATGGCGACCTACCACATATTCCGGGATCGATATGAGAGGGAGCTGCCCCCACGCGGGGCTTCCGTACGAAAGCACGGCATCAAGGGTAGAGATTGGCCGGAACTTGCTGAAGTGCAGAAATTGAGAAGAGCGGCCATGGGACAAGAGGACGTCGAAGAGGACGAGATGTCTGCGGCCAAGGAGCGCTTGAGACAGATCACCCCTTCGTCCCGGTATTGGCCTCAGGTGGAGGCCGAGGTATGCAGGCTACAGCCGGACAAGAAGAAGCAGGGACGGCCGCCGTATTTCTTCGATGAGTGAGCTGGCTGGTGTCTTGAGAATCACGGGACAATTATGCCAGTGGCTTCCTCGGGTCCCCAACCATAGCTGTAGCGAGATGCCTGCATAGATAGTTGAAGTAATTTGACTAGTCACCTGACTAGTTATCCACTGTAGATAGCTTCCTTCGCACCAGACCGACGAAAGAAGGCCCCAGGTGCCAATTGAAGCAATTGCAACACCATCGTATACGTATACCCAAGCCAGACCAACAATAGGATCGCGATAACACGATATGAAAGTGAGAGCTAATTACGTATAATTGCTACGTGTTCGTGGATCCATCTGGGAGGCTTGAAATAGTGAGGATGTATTTTACCTCCATCTAAAATGCTGCATCAGGGCATTGCAATTCTTGGCATTCCGGGCTCAACTTTGATATTTCACTGGGCAACAATTTAAACAATAGCATTTGAAACCATAGTCTCTAGCCCTAAATATCGTGCCTGTATCCGTCCTCTGTACAGTCCTGCTCCTGCAATCAGGGGACATTGTTATCTGTATTACAATTTTCTGTAGTTTTCTGGCTTTGCCATCTCCAACCCAGTAGACGGAGCGGCGCCACATGCAGTGAGCAGCAGCACACTGGTCAACCAAAATTTGGGACACAGGCGTGCCGAGCTGACATTCACACCACTCCTTACTCAAGCACCAAATGCGTTCCCCCTCAGGTCGGCCGTGCTCGAGCTGTCGGCCGGCCCGATAGTCTGTTGTATGGTGGTCTGCTTGATGATGTCCTTCCCCTCCGGCGACGACCGGCCAACCGTCTGGTCCCGGTCGTACATGGGCAGCTCGAGCTCGTCCAGCTCCTCGTACGGCGGCTTCCGGTTGCTGTACTTGAGGCTGTGCTTCATGGCGCCCACCACGCGGCCCGACGACCCGTACTCGTAGTCCGACGTGCCGGTCGCCGCGGGCTTGGGGAAGAAGTGCGACCAGATGGGCCGCAGCGTCGGCAGGCAGGCGCACACGATGGCCAGGGACAGCTCGATGTTGGTCCAGAAGAAGACCGGCGCGGTGTAGTCTGTTGGGCTACGGTTAGAAGGTTGTTGCCCCCCAAATGCGTTTAGATGCTTACATATGTTGTCGTTCGGGTGCTTGATGTATTCTTCCGCAATTGCGAAGGTGGCAATTACTCTCGTGACGCTGATGGCGCACACGCTGTTATGCGTCAGCGAAGCCCATAAACACCGCCGCCAACCCTAGCTAACATAGGGAAGCGGGTATTGTAATACTTACGCAGTGCCCAACCCCAGCATGCCCATGACCGCAAGCTTCTTGTTGAGGGGCAGTTGCACCTTGAGAACCATCGGCACTGGAAGGAGTAGTATGGTCCAGTCGGCAATCACATCGGTGAAGAGTACCGCGAGAAACATCGGCACCGTTTGCACGCAGGAGTTATGATAGTAAGGCTCGATGAACACGGTGATGGGGAAGCAGGTAAACAGGTGCGAGAAGAAGAAGCTGATGGTCCACCCGATCACAAAGGCGAGCACACCCCACACGGCGTAGCGGAACTTGTTGCTTGGGAACAGGTTATAGTACAGGACGAGAATGGAGGACTTGACGAGGCCCAGGCCCAGGATGGATATCATGTTGAGGGCGAACTTGGTCTACTATTCTTGTAAGCTTGCACCCCGCAAAAGAAGGCTCATTATTACCCGATCAGCACCGCTCACCTCCAAGAAGAAAATGAACCCCGGGTCGTCCAAGATGGCTGAGCCATCAGGGTTTTGAGGCTGATGCTGGCCGAGATAGCCATGGATAGCAGCTATTTAGACGGTTATTCTCATGCTCACGGAACAGGAATTGGTGATATACGCACTGGCTAGCTGTAACGTGCAACACGTAATCGAGACCAGCTGCGAATGACTTGTTCAGCATCCCCTTCATTCCAAGACCTGGTGGGAGGGAGGGTTCAATGATCCTTACGAGCGCTGCTCCTGTGAGGTAATCATCCCAGGCAAATCGCTTGACGAGGAGTTTCGCCCACAATCGGAGCCCGTAGAAGACGGTAGGAATTATCATGAACGCAATGGCCAGACCGATCATCTGGCCCTTGGTGTATTCATGATTCATGGTCACCATCGTGGGCGACGCTTGTGTGCAGTTGGCAGGGCGGTGGACCTAGGAGGAGCTCGTCGCCTGCGGCAAAGCCCGAGGGATGGGTCCTTTCCTGTGGATAACTGAAACCATGGGGAAGCGGGAAGGGAAAATCGCCGCATATAAAAGTTATCTTGTCGATGGAGATGCGATGGTGGATCCTATATGTGGCCCCTACGTTCGTGATTGTCCCAACTGATTTGTACGGGCGCCGGAAGACCGTTATTTCGCATACGACACAACGCCTCTTGCCACGCAGTGTGTTTCAAAGTGAGACCCTTTACCTGTTTGCCTGCTGCTGTCGATATGGTCAATACTGCTCTGATACAACCTGATTGTTTTTGGTGATGTCCCCAAGCCGTGAAGACCAAAGACTCACAATATTCCTCCAGGGACAAGCCACCAGCCGGGCCCACACCTCCTTAAAGCTGTCGAAGTTGAAGCATTATCCTCTGTAACGGACCTCTAACAATGCCGCCCATGTCCTTGGCCCTTCGCCACGAACAGGTTTTGATCCCCGGGGGTTTCGGGTGTCCTGACTCAAGGCACCCGCATCCGCAATTTACCCGACGACGCCTCATCTAATAAATATTCTCCCCCCCCCCCGGCTGTCAGTCGGCCGTGCGAGGGGGCCCACGATGCCGTCCCGTTCTCGAAGCTCGGCAAGTACCAGATAACGGTGATCCTCCGCTAGTGTGCACCAGGGCGCTTGCAATCCCGCAAACCTTAAAATGGCGTCCCACTCGGCTGGTGATTCCTGAAGAGGTCCCAGTAGAGAGAACGACACGGTTCCCTTGGGAAAGGTGATGTTGGTGGGCTATGAGGGATCTAACCGATCTCCGGGTGGTAGACATGGATGGGCGTTGCTTGTTTACTGTGTACGCGCATAGACATCACCAGACCAGTGTGGAACCGGCCGGACCCGAACGAATACGACCGAGTGAGAGGAACAGAGTTGCACTGGAGATGGTTCTTCTCATGAATGCCTATGCGCAACACGGACTAGATTCCCCGGGACTAGGAATCCTACCACCCGCCTGCAAGAGGATTTTCTCACTTTAACCCTTTGGGAATAGTAGTCCCACCTAGAATACTACCAAAATATTTCACATCTTCATACTTTTTGAAGAAGATAAAGAATACCAGGTTGGGCCTCAAGTGGTGTTTAGGTACAGCCTAGTACTAGCCTCTCACTCTGCTTGCCCCTTTGCCCTAATTGTCCCTTTAAAAATAAAATTGCCAGCCAGGTAGGACATTAAGTTAGAAGTGTCTGTACTTTTGAGGTCTTTGAGATACCGCTGAGGAAGTGGAGCTGTCTTTCCTTCTTGGTCAAAGTGAGAGAATCCTCTCATTGGGGGGTGTAGGATTCCTAGTCCCGTCGATTCCCAGACGTAGAAGAATAAGGGAAATAGTTCACATGATAGCGTGATCGCGTTCATGGGCAAAAAGGAGTAAATACCGACGGTATCGTGAGGAGGTCTTTGAGTAAGAGGGGTCATCGTTGATTATCCATTGTCTCCCCCCCCCCTCTTTTTTGACTCCCGGCAAGGTCTTGGTACCAGGTTTAATCCAGATTGACTTCGCAAGGGTAAGACGCACGCTCAGATAACTTGCTTTTTGCAGGCTCGGATGGTTAAGCGGAAAGTGACGAGGTCATGATAAAATAAGAGTGAGCATTGCCAAAATATTAAAGACAGAGTCAGTATCTTTGAGTGGTGAAAAACTAGAAATAAAGTCGACCTGCCCGCGCGCACACACATCTCGAAGTAACCCACATACCTACTTAGGTAGTCTAGTAAGTGTAGCCAGAACACGCCTGCGCCAAGCGCTCACCCGACAGCGTAACATCGGCATCAAAGAACGAATTGCAACAGACCGGCCAAGCCTAGGCTCTGGTCTGAGAAACTGTCAGCTTGTCGTCCGAGGCCTTGGGCCTTACACATAAGCAGTGGCATATGGCATGACCAGTGCTTGAGTTATTGAGACGAGAATGAGCTGCCCACGGCATTGTGTGGACGGAATTACTCCCCGGACTCTGAAATCCGCTCTTCCGGTGATTGGCTGTAGGATCGCCGTTTAATGTCGTATATCTTACGAGACGAGCCTATGGCCTGAGTAGTGTAGAGGGTTCCGCCTGGGCGGCCCTTGTCCGGCAAGATATCGCAATTTCGGACACCTAGGCGCAAAGGCCTGCATGTGCTGCTCCTGCTCTACACCTGCAGTAGCATCCGAAGGGTCTTCCAGCCCCCCCCCCCTCTCAGTCCTAGGGTCAGATATGCGTGCGAGGCTTTTTAGCCCAATAACCCAAGCCATTTGTGCCACGGAAGACGGAGCTTACCGATACATGGGGAGACTAGTGTAAAGAACCTTGGAATCAACTATTAGCAGAACCCTTGCAGGAGCTGGGCGAACAAGCATCGCCAAGGCAACGGCATGCCAAGGTCAGGCGAGGTGCATGTGGGAGTGAAAGCTCACTGCCATCACACGCTGACAGGAGGAGGCGCGCGAAAAACAAACCTCCTCAGGATCCTTAAACACAACAAGACCCTGACGTACATGGGCTTCTTTTTTTTTTTTTTTTTTTTTTTTGCTGCTGCATACAAACCGTGTCAGGGAAATTGGAAACCCGTTGAAGAGCCTCTCGCCACTGCAACCCCAGCCATGCATCTCCTCCGGTTCCTGCTGATCGGCCTGCAGACCGCGACCATGGCAGCAGCAGCTTGTGTCGACCTTGCTGCCCGATCCGTGGCCGACGACCTGCAGAGCCTGGCCCCGGCGTCGTCCGTCGCCGTCCAGGTCCGGGAGCGATGGAGTGAGGTTGGCGCGCCTGTAGCATCTGTCGTTTTCAACGCGGCCAGCGAGAAAGATATAAGTGAAGTGGTATGTCTGACAACTCGGGCTCTCCAGCTGTCACTCACCCTCACTCAACTATACCTACCGTGACCTGCCTATGCTACATCCACAGTCCACAGTCATGAGCTTACAATGTCCACTCACAACCACAGGTCAAGTACTGCGTCCAGAAGAACATCCGGTTCGTCGCCCAGAACGGCGGCAACGGGTGGGCAACAGGGCAGTTCGACCTCGGCAGCACGGGCGTGCTCATCAACATGGCCGGCCTGAACCAGGTCAGCGTCAGCGCCGACAAGAAGACGGCAACGATGGGCGGCGGCGCCACCATCGGCGATGTCATCACGGCCGCCGACGCCGCGGGAGTCCTGGTCCAGACGGGCAACTGCAACTGCGTCGGCGCCCTCGGGGCGGCCCTGGGCGGCGGATACGGGAACCTCCTCGGCGAGCACGGGTTCGCCATCGACAACATGCTCGAGCTGCGGGTCATCACCGCCACGGGGGAGGCCCTCACGGCCTCGAGCACGACCAACCCGGACCTGTACTGGGCCCTTCGCGGCGCGGGCCCCAACTTCGGCATCGTCACCTCGGCAAAGGTGAAGGCATTCCCGGCCGACGACCGCACCGCCCTGATCGTAAACTTCACCTTCGACCCGTCCAAGATCGCCGCCGTCGCCCAGGCGATCCAGGACCTGCTCCTGCTCCCGCAGCAGGTCGTCTACCTGGTCCTGTCCAACTCTGCCGACGGGGCCAACACGCCCACGGTTGTCGTAACTGGTTTCCTCCGCGGCGGAACTGTGGAGAGCGGCCGCACAGCCTACGGGCCCCTCTACGACCTCGGGCCCCTGACCAGCTCGAGCGTCGTGACACCGTACCAGGGGTGGAACGCGGCCAACGACGGCTTCTGCACGAGGGGGGGCCGCAAGCCCGCCTTCAGCACCACCATCAGCGCCATGAAGGCCGAGACCTGGCCGCAGATCTGGGACCTGTACAAGGGGTTCCAGGCGCAGCCCGGCGCCGCCAACTCGGCCGTGCTGATCGAGCGGTACAACCTGACGGCGGCGCAGGCTGTGGCCGCCGCCTCGACGGCGTTTGCGGAGGAGAAGCGCCACGGGGCGTTCGCGCAGGCCATCGTTATCCCCTGGTATGAGGACGCGGCGCTCGACGCGCAGGCTGAGGCGTTTGGTGCGCAGGTCAGGGATATCTGGAGTTTCTCGTCGAGCGCGGCTGCGAATCCCACGTGAGTTTATTCATCCGCCTATTGCCACAGCCGGCAATATTTGTGCACGCATGTCATGTCATGGAAATGATGAAACTGACGACTGAGAAGGTATATCAACTTTGCCCACGGCGATGAGGAGCTGCAAGCCATCTACGGCTCCGCCTTGGACCGCCTAAGGACGCTGAAGCGGCAGTTTGATCCTTCTGGGGTGTTTAACCAGTGGTTCCAAATCAAGTGATTCAACGTTGGTCAAGGGGAAACTTGACTGCGGTACATAGGAGGCTATTATACTTGTTGTTGTTGTTAATTACCGCACTTATTTGAGTATACTGCTTTTATCAATTTAATTGATCAAGACAAATGACATAGAATAGAAAAATACTACTAGACTACTTATAAAGTCCATCATTTGGTCTTGCTAGATAGAGATTGTCCACTTGTCCTCGCTCGGTAATTAAAGACACACTGTAACGGCGTAGTTGACACTCAACACAGCCTAGACCAAAAAAGCGAGCCCCTCTCGGCCCCGCTGCTCTTGAGTGGCTCTGCAGTGGTGCCTCGGCTCCCCGCGGATGCCGAGCCCTCGTGCCCGGACCCTTGAGAAGCGGAAGCGCAGCCTGAACGATGGGCACAGCCAGTGGCCAGGAGATGAACGCACCGTGGCCCGCCCGCCAAACAACATTTGAAGCTCATGAAAGCGGCCGATTCAGCACTGAATCTCAACGTTCCATCCGTCTCGGCTTCTCTGCTCCTCTTGGTTCTTTACCTAGAAGACATATCCTCGCCAACCTGCCAATGATCCTCACTTCCTCCCGAGACGTGCAACATGGGAACCGGTAGCACCCCCTCAGATCACGGCCGGGGCGACTCAGGGGCAGCGGCCGGCGGAGGCGGAGGACCAGGACCAGGACCAGGAGGAGGAGGACCTACGGACCCGGCCAATGCGGCTATCAGTCGAGCAGTACGTATGATGGATCGACCGTGTATGTTGGGGGGTTCGCGAATGGGATTTTGGAAGGGTGTTGTGGTTTTATATATGCCCGTCTCAGTCTCGCCCAGACTTTACTTGACATTGATCGCACCCATGGATCGTGAAGCCTCGGGCGTCCGAGGACCCCCCTTGGATATCCACCGGTATACCACCTCAGAAGACCCCCCCTTGCTGACGGGTGATCCTCTCACAGTGTGACCAGTGCCGGATACGGAAAGTAAGTACACAACACCCTCTGCTGCAGATGATATGTGCATGTCTGCTCGTCCGCGGACGCCCTCGGTGGCAGCCCTATGAGACGAGCAGCTTCCCCGCCAATTCGATTCACAGGTGGATGTCGGCTGACGAGACGGGACCCCAAGATACGATGCGACAAAGAATCGCCATGCTCGAATTGTCGTATAGCGAACCGGGTTTGCAGCTCAACAGGAGCGGGACAGAAGCCCAGGGAGGCCAGGCAGAGGGTCTTGATATCTACACAATAGTTTGTCTCTCACGTTTTCATCCATTAAACACACTCCCTTTTCCGACACCAGACGCCTCCTTTCCCAGCCAGAGTCTCGACAGAGACAAAGACCCCCCATCGCACGCCCACCATGACTGACCACCCGCCAGTGAGCGCAAGATCGATCAGATAGAGCAGCGCCTAGGCTCGATAGAGAAGCTCCTCCGGGAACTATGCAACAGCAGCGGCTTCAGGCGGGGCCCTGACCTCCCCCTCCATGAGGGTCCCCCACAAGTGGCATCCTCGTCGTCGTCCAACCCGATGGAATCGGGCGGCAGGGCGGCAGGCGGAAACGGCTCACCACTGACAGCGACGCACCACCCCGACGACATGGAGGACATCTCGGGTGACGACCGCATCGGCGAAGACGGTGACGAGGACGAGGACGAGACCAGCACGCCCGGGGCAGCCAGCAACGAGCTCGACTCGTCCGCCTTCGAGGGCAACTCGTCGCTGACGGCGCACACCGTCTTCGCGTCCGAGTTCCTCGAGCACGCCGTCGAGCGCACCTCCCTGCGCGACCTGAACCCGAGCATGGCCGCCGCGCTGACCTCGCTCAAGCAGATCGTCGGCCTGAGCCAGAAGCAGTACGGGGGCGGCAGCGGTGGGGGCGGGGCTGCGGCATCACAACAGCCGGCGCGGCGCGGCTCGGGAGGGGCGTCCGGTAGTGGTGGCGGTGGCAGCAGCAACGACGTGCGCTTCGCACACCAGCGTGCCCTGCCACGGGGTGGCTTCCGCGAGCTCCCGATGCCACCGGTGCAGGCTGTGATACCCGTGCTGAGGGAGGTAAAGGAGACGCCCCCGGGGACGTTCACGCTGATCAGCGTGTGCTGCTTCATGGCGGTGGAGAACTTTGCCGAGGCGTGCCGGCGCGTGTACTTCGCGCTCGAGGACTTCAGCCACGCCAACTTTATTATTGTCAACATGGGGCTGTACTACCTGTTCCAGGAGAAGGCCGTGATGGCCGGCGCGGGCGGGGACGGCGCCGCGGCGGACCGGTACACGGGGTACTACCGCCTGTGCCGGGACAACCTCGAGACGGGGCTCGCGAACCTGCGCTTCTTCCTTCGGGCGTCCATGGAGAACATCGAGGCCCTGCTGCTGGGCGCCAGCTACGCCATCGAGGTCAGCAGGCCCAGCCTCGCGTGGCAGCTCAACACCACCGCCGCCCAGCTGTGCCAGGACCTGGGGTACCACCGCGTGACGGGGGGGACCGTCGAGGTGAGAAGCCCCGGGGGCAGCGGTGGCAAAGGCGCGGCGGCGGGTGGTGGTGCGGGCCACGACAGCAACGCCGTCCTCAGCGACAAGAAGGCGATCCTCTTCTGGTTCAGCTACATGCTGGACAGGGGGCTGGCGCTGCGCCTCGGCCGCGCCCCTACGATCCAGGACTTCGACGTGACGCTGCCCCGGGTCATTGGGCAGGTCAACGCGCCCGACATGTGGAAGGAGGTCCTGCGGCTGTGGATCACCCACGCCGACATCCAGGGCCAGATCTACGAGCGGCTGTACTCGCCCTCGAGCCTGGGCCACCCCGTGGGCCAGCGCGTCGAGGTCGCGCGGCGGCTCGCGGGGAGGCTCAAGGCCATCGCGGACCAGGCGCTGCTGATCCGGAGCTCCGAGATGGGGAAGCTCAAGGCCGGCGGCGGCGACGGCGGCAGCTGGGCCGACTCGCGCAAGGCCACCGTCATGGAGATGGTCATGAAGAGCGACCAGGTCTCGTTCCTGAGCAGCCTGACGCTGGTGTACCGGGCCATCCCCGCCGGCGCGGGCGGCCACGGGTTCTCGACCTTCACGCCTGAGTGCATCGAGACGGCGAGGCTGGCGATGCAGACGCACGAGGAGTGCATGAAGCTGATGGGGAGCAACCTGTGGGTGGCCGCTTCGTACATACACTGGTAAGAGAGGTGCCCCTTTGATGACATATCTGAGACTTGCCCCCCCCCCCACAGGTCTATTATATTTGGCTTGCTGTTTTGCTGATACTTCCCTCTCTTAACTTGTAGGACAATCCTATACGCACCGTTTGTCCCCTTCATCGTCATATTCTGCCACATCATAGAAACATCCAACATGGCAGACCTGCAGCGCCTGCGAGACTTCATCGCGTCGCTCGAGCCGACGTGCGCCGTCTCCGAGGGCGTCGACAAGCTGCACCGCCTCTTCTCGGTGCTGCAGAACGTGGCCACGCTGTACGTCGAGGCCAAGACAAAGGCCAACTCGTCCGAGCCCCAGGACACCGACATGGCCCCCATCGGAAACGAGTTCGACGTCTACCTGTCCGCGCTGGGGTTCATGCCCGTCGACGGTGACCTGTCGGCCGCGCAGGCCCAGGCGCAGGTCCATCAGGCACGGGTGCAACAGGCCCATGCCGCAGCCGCAGCCCACGCAGCGGCGGCGGCGGCGGCGGCGGCTGCGAGTGGTGCACTGCCTACTTCGCCTGTGACTGCTGGGGCGCCTTTTGGTGCATCGCCGGTGAACCATGCGTTGGCCATGAACCAGACGAGTCAGCTGGGCGATTGGTTTTCGGGGAATCGATACATGATGGGCCTGCTGGAGGAGGATCTGTCGCAGTTCCAGCCAAACATCTGGCCAAATTCGTAGGAGCAATCGAAAGGTGTTGGAATCGCCCAGTCGTCGTCCATTTGTGAATACCATGGCGTGATCGGTTTCGACGTGCCGTGCAATGGCCCACAGGACTTGCCCGACCTGCTTGCCCTGTCCCATTCCCTAGAATCATAAAATGTACAGGTCCACAGTTTCTCGTGCGGGCATTTTGATTGTCTGGTCGTCCACGCCGGAAATTGCCACTTATTCAGCTGTTGAGCCTGCCGGTCGTGCCTATTGTCGGCCACCACTCTCCTTCCGCTGTACTTCCTGCTTTCCCTGTCCGAGCCTCAAGATTCGCACCGGTGTTTTGCGAGAGTATTCATCCAGCAGACACAGTTCCATCATCGTGTGCTCAATAGTAGGCCGGTCGATTTAGTTCGCTTCGGTCGGTCCGTCCACGGGTGCCTCAGTCGGTAGGGAAGTTGGGATCGTACATCTCGTACCCCTCGTCCTCAGTGTCGCTCTCACCATCACCGCCTCCGGCGCGTTGCAGCTCCAAGCTCTTGACCTTGACATCCTTTATCCCGTCCTCGTCCTTGACCTCCTTCTCAGCCTCGCCGTCCCCCTCTGCAGGGGCAAAAGCACTCTTGAACCCGGACTTTTTGAATCCACCCTTCTTGAACCCACCGCCTGTTCCTCCCCCAGCAGAGGCCTGCGGCTTATCCCCACCGCCGCCGAGCTGGATACTGATGACGCCGTTCTCCCTTGCCTCGGCCTTGCGCGCGCGGGCGGCGGCGGCGGGGTCGCGGGTCATGGCGCGCATCTCCTTGAGGCGCACCTTGTGCGAGTGGTCGTAGGAAGACAGGTGGGCCTCATATTCGTTGTGTCGGCTGTAGCCCTTCTGGCAGAGCTGGCAGTAGAAGGACTGCAGGGCCTCGCGGGCGGCGGCAGTGGCCGCGGGAGGGAGGGTCTGGTGTCGCTGTTGGGGGTTGGGTGATTGATCAGCTTGTGGATTTCAAGGGCGACAATAGGGGAGACGGTGGAGTGGCAAGTTGGAAACGGACTTACTGGAGGCATCTTGAATGCACTCTACTACCAGCAGCTATCGGCGGGCAGGATGTTTGTTTGCTGATCCTCTTGTTCCTGGTCGGCTGTGTTGGACTTTCGACTGAGTCGGCCAAAGGGGGCAGTCTTCCCTAACCCTCCCCCCAAAAAAAGGCCTAGCCAAGCACATGGGTTAGTAATCCAGCCTTGATCGGCCTTCGCCTCACCCACGTTGAGTGATGTTCAGTGCATAAATCGCCTTGACCACCCCATCCGGCTCCAACACACTGGAGCCTATTTGACCTTATTCGAAATTGACTTACTTCATATGACCGTCACCACGCGCTAGGTTTCGGTCGTCGCTGCCAGTGTAGTGGTCTGGACAGGCGCAGGCTGGGTAGGCTTAGAGCAGAGAAAGGGGTGTAAGGTGTATTTGCCCCACTTGCGCACCTAGGTAGCTAACACCTAGGCTTTGCGATCCAAGGGTCTTCTTCTTTTCTTTGGTTTTTTTATTTTATTTTATTTTTTTTATTGAGCATTGATTGCTCATTCCCCGCAAGTAATTTCTTATTTGAATCTGAATACGTCTGAAGAATTTATTTCCTTGCAAACTGTTTAATACTGATCCTCGTATCTCACCTACAATTCCCTACATTGAAGTTTTAAAAATTTGAGGGCGTCTCAAGGAAGATGGACAAGTTGAGTGTCTGAGTTCCATGTAATGAGCTGCATGGGTATGCGAGGGGAGTATAATGGTGCTTGGCTTTGCCTGAGCTTCTGACTGCCATTATTGGGAACACTGCTAGATCCAAAAAGCCCTGGTCGTCCAATGTTTGGGTGCATCATTCCCAAGACGCACATCTTAACACAGTTATCGGGTCCAAAAGCTCCTCACTATCTGGCAAATGCCTTTACAGGTTATCGTCGTCTTACACTCCTTATGTAATAACCGGTCAGACTCGATCCTGGTCGAACATTCCATGAGCAGACCAACAAACTTAACCCATTGCTATCACGTGTCAAATGGTCCCCGTCTTCGCGCTGTTTATCTTCCGTCCCTCTCTGTGCTTTTTCATTTTTAGCTTGTAAATTATCATAAAACGTGCCGAAGTAATTTGTTGAACGAAAAAGCAAATTTTCCTATGATTGTGGTACAAGAAACCCATTATTGGTGCATTTTCCGCTTCTGGCCAACCGAAAGTCAGAGCCTGGTCTGTCATTCTACCGCGTCGCTTTTGACAATGGCAGGCTCCATTTGCGATGCGTGCCGGGCGGTCAAGGCTAAGAATGCCCCTCGAGTTCCAGCGAGCGAGTTGAGAGACGTAATGGGACCATTCGGATCGAAGATTGTACTTGATGAAGAGGTCTACCGGTTCGCCCAAACATCAGGTGCTGATTGTCCATTGTGTCAACTGTTGGTATCAACACTGCGCTCAACCGAGTACCGTTGTTCCGACCCTAGAAGACGGCACATGACCTCGCTGCGCCCTCACAATCTGCAAGTCTTCTCTTTTCTCCGCAACTGCCTTTGGGCTTCGGAAGATGTTGAGGACGCGCAAGACTGTCACATCCTACTGTCACCCAGTGCTCGAACTTGGAGGTCTTACGGGAGCTATGCCTATTTCGAGGCAGAAGGACAAGATGGACACGTCGCATGTCTACCCAAGAAAGGAGAGGCCGGGCTGTTTGATCCACAGATCATCCCAGAGACTTTCGACCACACCAGAGCCCAATTGTGGGTACAGAATTACAAGAACTCTCACCAAAGTCCCTGCAACGAGTCCTGCGAGGCAATACACGGGCTGAAAACGATAGATTTCAAGACTCTCAGGATCGTACATGTCGAGACTGGAGCCCCATAGGTGGCACTGAGTTATGTGTGGGGGCATGATATATCTAAGGTCAGCCTTAGTGAACTGCAACCTGGAACTCTCCCACGTGGCATATCAAAGATTGCACAGCATGCCATCAAAGTCAAGAAAGGTCTAGGCTACACATTCTTGTGGGTCGATCGATACTGCATCAACCAGCAAGACATAACTGACAAGCGTGACCTTACTTCAAAGATGGACATGATTTATCGTGGCGCAGATCTGACTACTGTCGCAGCCGCGGGTGACGACGAGCACTTCGGGCTCCCAGGCGTTGGGACCACAGATCGCAAGAAGCAGAAAGTCATCGAGCTGGACTCCTGTACTATCCTCAGCACTGGCCCGGATCCGATTTCAGAGACTAAGTGGTCTCGCTGGTGGAGCAGAGGCTGGGCTTTTCAGGAAGCCATCTTGTCCCGGAGACGACTGATATTTACAGAGCATCAGTCCTGGTTTGAATGTCACGAAAGAAGCTGGATGGAGGCACTGGGCGGATTAGCACTTCTGGAGCATGCAAAGGAACAGCTAGCCTCCGGAAAGATCGGACGGAGTTTGACTGCCTGGCTTCTGTCATATCACCAAGATTACAAACCCTTGGAAGATTACCAAGAACCGCCGTCACCCCCTTTTCGGAAGCCCGCTGGTAATAGTAAAATTGTTTCCCGCCTTGAACAAGTATCGCTGCTCGTCAAAGAATACTCCAAGCCAAATTTGACCTTCGATATGGATTCTCTCAGCGCCGTTACCTGAGTTTTACCTCGGGATTCTGATCCATCGGTGGCCCATGTATTCGGGACCCCACTCATACCATTCTTTGTTGCCCAGTGGTCATGAATGGGCAGAGCAATATATGTTTTATTTTCTGTCCTGGTTCCATCTCAAGGACACCGTACCACGTCGGAGACAACACTTCCCTTGTTGGACCTGGGCGGGCTGGGCTGGTCAAGTGGGGTTCATGGCTGACACAAGGCTAGACTTGGGGAAACTCTTCAAGTAAAAGATGAGGCACATCCGATTTGAAGTTGATGGGCAGATGATACCTCAAGAATCCCACCTCAAAGTCTTCAACTCGGTCGAATGTCCATCCCCGAGGCTGTAGATCGCTCTTTGCTTTTAAAGCGCAGATAGTTTTGTCGTCGTTGTTTTTGTGGAACACTTACGTCGAAAGAAGAGCTGACAGCGATCCCATTGAACAAAGCAACGAATTGAGCCAAAGTCTGCCGCCCGATCCAAACGACTGGGATACCTGGACAGTGGGCGGTCACAAGCTACCTATGTGGCCAAAGCCTTCCACCAAGTTGTGTCCCTTCGGTTTTCAGACAAAATCCCGATAATCATCGTTGGGGTTGTCTTTTGCTCGGTGATTATTGTTGCAATTCGCTGTTTGACCACAGAAGATTCCTTCTGGTTGCCGAGTGGCTGGACAACAGATTAGCGCATCGTGTAGGCTCTGTGGTGTGCTTGAATAACCACTTTTATCTCGACACGATGAGTGATTTCTTTGAGACTGCAGAGTTAAGCTGGAAGTCTGTACGTGTTATATAACAAGCAATCGTTCTGAACATATTAGCAGGAATATTTCTATGATATTCTGAATATCTAGCGCTTTGTTAAAGTTGACACTGATTGTTGAGGGCTTGGGTGAATGGTCCTCGCTGCCCCCCACACTTCGAAAGGAAAGTGAGTACTCTCAAGATGCAGAAGCCTATTTGTTATAAAGGGTCCTCTTTTACCATAACTACAGCCCACATATTCCACTAGAGCATTCCATAATGATTTCACAAAAGCTTTGATAGATCAAACCACAACCTATGGGGCTAATGCAATATATAACGATAGCTTCTGGGTCTCATAAGACCAATTCAGGAGAATGGAGAGTATCAGGGATAAGAACAACCTGTCATGGCCGTGGGCTGAACACCTACTTGGTATATTCACATAGCTCATCTGATTGGCCCACCTGGCCGTCAAAACCATCTCAAGGCTAAATCGTAGCTCTGCTATCTTCTTCTCCTCTTTTACTTAGGCAACCATAGATGTTAATCAATAGTTCTTCACAGTCAACTTGTGCCTTTGTCGTAATAGACGTGGGGACCATATCATGAAGACGGCTGGCATGACCAGCATGGCAATCCGGGCCTTGCATATTGGGCATGGAGACCCCCCCCCCTTCCCAGTTTCGGGCTTTCTAAGTAGTCCCTGGTAAATTGAAAAGAAAGGTCACTTAAGTCCCCAATGGTCTTCAAGGATTGTTTTCAGGGAACTTCAACTAGGCCGCAGTTTGGATGCCACATTCGTTGCGAGTACCAGACGTTGCTAGCATGATAGTGCCGGATAATCAATTCTGGTGGTGCCGGGGCATTGACTTGCTGGACCAAACCAACTTGCTAAGCTACAACTCATCATGACCAACCTCACCAGGCTCCGCAGCCCTGGCACCGTCCTCACCTATATTACCAGCATCGCTTCTAGTAACAAGCGCAAACTCCGCAACAGTAGACCCAGCTCCGTCCTCCGCCCAGCACCCCTCGACATCCAGCCTAGCATACCGCCCGCTCCACACACCGCGCGGGAGCTCGATGGCCGTGCTGTTGCCAGCATATCGCACCATCGGTGATTCAGTGGCCCAAGGTTTGCTGATCTCGACAGAGACCCACTGGCCTAGTGGCTGCTGCTGCTGCTGCTCCCCTTCCGTAGGCTCGGTGAAGCTCGAGTCGTTGGAGAAGGAAATGCGGATCCTCTTTGGCGGCCGCATGGCAAAGTCCAGTAGGACGTGGTCCATTTCAACGGCGGTGGAAGACATCAGGTCTAAGACTAGGGACGCGGCCGAGTCCGACTCGGGCTGCCAGCTTGTGCCTTGGCAGCCGTCTGTGGCGGCCAGGGGGGGTTGTCCTGGGACGTGCGCGTCTGGTGACGAAGCCTGTTTGCGCTGGGCGATGTTGCCCGATGTGGCAAACTCATCGCCATGCTGCCTGTTGGCGATCACAGCCGTCTCGCCCACCTTCAGCTGGATCATATACCCGTCCTGGTCATCCGTGCTGCGCCCAATGGTGATGGGCATCACACCCTCCCCGTACCCATCCGGCTCCAGCCTGTCAAACTCGACCGCGTTACGGCGGGTAATAGTAGTGTGCGTCCTATTCATCCGGCACTCCACTACGGCGCCGTTATAAAACTGCACGGGGGCTTTGAAATGCTCCAGCTGCGGCGGAAGCGATGGGTCAAGTATGAGGTTCACATCCGTGGTCCGCAGGCCTAGGAACCCAGCCGTCATCGCCTGCAGCACGCCACCGTGGCCCTTCATGAAGGGGAAAGCTGGGTTCGACCCGACTTTCGCGTCCGGGTCGTCGATCTGCTGCTCCGAGAATTGGCACCACGGAGTGCGGACATAGGGGAGGAAGGACTTGAGCAGAAATGTCCAGACGGCGCACCCGGACTCGAGAAGGGGGTCGGAAAGTGCAGTATCAAGCTCTTTGTATGGCAAGAAGCTCATGTAGAGGTAGTACGCGGAGGCTATGGCTGTTATCTGGAGCGAGCGTATGTTGCTGTTTTCTGGTAAAGCGCCTGTGACAGGATCTCGGAAGTCGGCCAGGAAGTCGCTGTGCATCGACGCCGCGACCTGCGCAGTATGAGCCGAGAGAAGGGCGTCCCATCCGACTTCAGCAGCTTGGGTGACTGCCTTGGGTATGAGGACCTTGGCATCCGGGAAGTGTTCCGTTGACATAACCCCCGCATATTTGACGAAGGTTGATGTGCCGGCCTCCACGGCTGGACCAAGCGTCACACTATAAGTCTGAGAGATTGACTTGGTGTCAGGGTCGGACGAGAGACCCTTCTGGAACTGCGGCAGGTCGCCGCGTACTGTCGAGTAGACATACGCCGTGACATCTTCCACGCCTTTGGGCTTAACAGCGGTGAGGATGGCTCGTCTTGGTGGGAAGAATCTGGGCTCCGGGTCTGAAGTTCGGGTAGCGCTGTGCCCGTCCAACACATCCGTGAGAAGAATCTCGACAATTGAGTTGCTGCTGACTGAAAGCTTCACAGCCCCAATCTGGCGTTCATCTAAGGACAGGAACGCCTCGTATGAGACTTTCAACTCAATATCTTCCGAGCATGTGGACGGCGACCACACATAATCCCAAGTCGCAATCCCCGTGGAGCTGTCATGGATCAGCACGTATGAACCAAGACGGTAAATGTTAGAAACAAAATTCTGCGCAGACTCACAAAGAAAAGGTGGATTTGAAATCCCTTATCTCTGAGATATCAGTGGTCCCATTCAATGTACTCCCACATGCACCGATGAGAAGATCAGTGAAGTGTGGAATGCCAGCAATGGCGCTCTCGCCATCTGGCTCGTTGTCCCAGAAGCCCGCGACGGTGGCGAGCGTCTGCTGCTGGCTGCTAGAAAGCGGCCAACCCGTGTTCTCGTTGCTCCGGCTGACCTCCAGGAACGGGCCTAGGCTGCCCTGGGCCAGACCTATGTACCTGCATAAAGGTTGCGAAGTTAGCATGCTAAGATGCTGCGCTACCGTGTGTGATGCAACGGGGTCTCAACCTACCGGTTCGATTGGGGAAGCCAGGCCTGGTAAGCCCCTAGGTTAGGGCGGCTGGACGTGAGTGTGTATGTCGTGTAGTCCCATGTCACATGATCGGCAGTGCCATCAAATGGACCCGCGACAGCAGAACTGCGGCCGTACAGCAAGAGCGCCGCAAGAATCGCTTGCTTAGCCACCATGTCGTGAAGGACTTTCTTGGTGGCTTGGAGATGGATGTCGATGTCGAGTGGAAGGGTCAAGGCTCGGCCGGGGCCAGTATGCTACTAGTACTGCCACAACCATAAACCGCCTACGACAACTGTCGCATTCAGACGTGGATTTGTTGCAGGACTCCAGCTTGAGGTCGTTCCAAAGGCCCCCTGCTCGGTGATAAGTGAGAAAGGGCTTGCTGTCCTTTTCCATCCCACACATTCCCCACAAAGAGCGGGACTCCACTACTTGTGGATTACTACTCCCCATGTCGCACAAAGTGAAACTATGGACCTCTCGATGATCCACAGTGCATATCTAAGTGCAATGATCAGGTGTAGCACGTGGGCAAGGAACGAGTCAGAGGGCACAACTCAGATTCCTCGTGGGCCCCTGGCATCCAAGCAGGGAGGGTACCGGCGGTTGATGGCCGTCACCTGAAGTACACCAATGATCAAGCACGGAGATCTGGAACCTGATCGCCTGATTGACACTGCAACAAAAGTGGCCAAAGTCTCAAAGATACATGTTCTCTATCTTTGCGGCCGAGGATCCAACACTGAGGTATCTAGTAGGTTTACAGTCTTATTAGGCTTAGTAAATTACTTTTTACTCCCATATTAAGTGGTTTCGCTTTTAATCTGTATACGTACTCTTCTGAGCAGTAGGCGGTCCCTTCACACAGTAGTAAACACTCGAAGACCCAGTGTTAAATGCCATACAGTGCCGATCTCCCATATTAACTAAGAGGTTTTAATCAGCTATAGCTTACTTTTTATTCTTAATTAAAAATGGATAAAATCACCTCTAGTAGAAGGTGTGAATCTCTAATCTCCTGATCATTTTACCATCAGGTGCCTTAAAATAGGTGTTAAGGTGAACCATTGCTTGCTAATGACGCATTGTCGAAATCTTTGTTTAACAAGAGCAAGGCTCCAAAAGCTAATTTATCAACCATTGCTTGATTGAAAGCGCTAAAGAGCACAAGCAGTGGAGGCTCCAAGTCTAAACCCTAGCAGTTTAAAACAGCTGACTTAAAAAACAAACATGTTGGTAATAGGCAAGCGATCATAGATATGGGAAGCCACAGGCAACACAAGTCAGTGGAATAAGGTAAGCCGGCAAAAGAGGGCGTAGCAAAAAGCGCGGCACATTCACACGTATTAAGAAAGGTGATTTCTACCGTTCATCAGCTATTAGTACAAGAGAGGTCGTGATTTGATAACTTAGGCAGCTGGTCTGCTAGTGTCTACACCATATTAAACCTCTGGGCTTAGCGCCAAAACATATCCTCAATATCTCTATAACTTAATTGGTTTCACAACATGGTTATAAAAGATTCTAGAATAAATATAATATAGCTACTTAAGTTTCCTAAATCAAGGTATGTTACTAGGTGGTATTATAATAAGCTACTAGTTTAAAATTAAAATAGTCCTTATATCTATAATAGTAAAAATATTAGCTAGCTATAAGGAGTTATTAAATTACATTTATAATTACTTAATTAAAAAAAGGGAAAAATATAGTAAAATTATAATTTAGCTTTATTAAAGATTTAAAACCTATAATTAGAGTTGTGATTTTATATATTTGTATATCGTGTATATCGCTTGTTTAAACAGTTATAACTCTCTGAAAACCTTATATATAGTAAAATATTATCTTTTTATCGTGTAGAGCGAATTAAGGAGGATTTAATAATATATATATTGCTTACGTAATATTAGCGTAATACCCCTATTTTGACCGATATATAAAATTTTATATATTTTACAAATTTATCATAGTTTAGGCTTTACCCAAGTATTACTTATATAAGCTAGCTAGTAGCTATTTGGGCCTATAAAAAGTAGCCTTTCTAGTTGGTATAGATAAGGGTTAAACCTTCCCTCTACATCTTTTAAATTAACTCTATTTAGGTACCTTTTAAAAAGTAGTCTAAGGTTAGCCTATAATATATTTAGAAGATCCTTTTACGTTATTTAGCTTATAGTATAACCGTATAAAGTTAAGCTTCCAGGAATTACAATATAAGAATAACCTCTTAATAGGCCCTACCCTATCCAGAAAAACTTTTATCTCGGGACCAGCTTAGTACTTAGCTAGTAGAGATAAGGGCTAAGTTTACAGTAAATAGGGAAATAATTAGAAGTAATAGGGCTTAGTTTTTTTATATATTTAGCCGGCTAGAAACTTTCTATAATTAATTTTTACCCTATATTAGTTTAACTTTAAAATTTAAAAAGTAGCCAGAAAGCTTTTTAGAAAAGATTTATCTTAGGTTTAAAAACCTATTTAAGTAAAGACAGGTAAGACTTAGCTTAATTACACTAAGATAATAGTATAGTAAGGGTATTTTAAAGCTACTTACCCACTTTAAGCAAATAGCTTACACGGTAAGGGCCTAAAGTTAGCCAGATAGTTATAAGATACTACTATTAGTAAACTCCTTAGTAGTCCTGGTAAAAAGCCGGCTTAATTACAAGAAGTAGCCTAATAATTTTAATATATTTTACAGATTATTATACCGGTATAAGGATATCTTTACTACCTTAGTGGGGGAGAATAATAGTTATACTTATAACGGCCCTAAATAGATAAATATAAATATTATAACGGTTAGAATAAAGGGGATTAAGTATTTTACTTATAGTAAATTAGGTTACTATAAGTAAAATTACCCTTCCTACTATAGGTATATAAAAATTTAAATACTATTAGTAAGCTTAGGTAATAAAGGAAAAGGGTAATTTTTACCTTTTTTATATACCCTATATATAAGCCCCTAGTAGAAATAATATAGTATTAGTCTAAGGCTTTAGGTGCCAGCTAGGTAATAACTAGTAGGGTATATAGTATATAGGTATTAAAAACCCTAATTAGAAGGCTTTATATAAAAAGTAGGTTTAAAGCTTCCTAGTATATAGGCTAGTTAGTCTAATTAGCTAATTACCCTAGGGAAAAATTACTTTTAATTACTACCCTTTAGGCTAGTATATTAGATATAAGGTACTAAATACTAGCTTAGTAATATTAGAATAAGCCTATAGTATAATAGAAAAATATAGGATAAAAGATAAGTAAAGTAGTATTTAATTTATAGTTAAAGTAGTTTACTTCTTCTATTTTTACTAGTTTTAATTTTACCCGGGATAAGCCTACTATAATAGGAAGGAGGATATGTTATGGTTTAGGCTTTACCCAAGTATTACTTATATAAGCTAGCTAGTAGCTATTTAGGCTTATAAAAAGTAGCCTTTCTAGTTGGTATAAACGGGGGTTAAACCTTTTCTCTATATCTTCTAAATTAACTCCATTTGGGTACCTCTTAGAAAATAGTCCAAGGTTAGCCTATAATAAAATCTCGTTATATATTATGCTTATATAAGCATTTACGGCTTAATCGTTAACCCTAACCCCCTAAGAGTATATATATTTATAAACCTTGAAAGAAGGTCTATAAAACTATTTATTTAGATTTTAAATATTCAAATCTTTCATATTGTAATAAATTTTCTAAATAAATTATATATCGATATATAGTTACAACTCTACCTATAATAGTATAAGGCTTATATACTACTAGGTATTCTAAGATAGGGACTTAGAATTAAGATAGTTTTAGATTATTACTCCTAGTAAATAGACTACTTAGCTAAAAGACTAAAATTTTAAGTTAAAAGGTATAGGTTTAAGTCCCTATATTTAAAGATTATAAGGTAGATAAGTATTTAAATTATAATTATTATAATAGTACCAGCGTGGCACAAATAGACACAGCCTAACGCTAAGACTTGTAGTATAAAAGGGTAGTTTCTAATAAAATACTAGTGTGTAGAAGATTAATAGTTACTATCTAAAGCCTTGTATAACGAAACTTACTATTATAACCCACAAAATATATTATCCCTTATCCTATTAAGATAACTACTATTATTCCAGCTTAGTAGAGGAACTTAAAGAATATAAATAGTTAATAACTATTATAAAAAAGTATTTACCTCTAGGGTAACTTAACTGGATATAGATATAAGCCCTTGTTACAAGAGGGATATACGAGAGGCAAAGCTCTTAAATTATACTCTAAATTATTGAATTTTAAATAAAACCTCGTCTAGCTAAGAAAGAAAGGAAGGAAGGAAGCTTCTAACTGTCTGAAGAGTCAAGTAGCTAAGGGCCTTAAGGGCTGCAGGTGGTCTGTGCGCAGCCCAGTCCCCACCTACCAGTCACGCCCAGCCAGAGTTATAACAGTATACCTATATACCTGTATACCTACTTGTATATATATACAGGTATACATGTATACTTGTATACCTATATACCTAGGGGTCTTGTATACCTGTATACCTATATACCTTGTATACCTATATACCTGTATACCTATATATATATACATATAGGTAGAATTATAACGTATATAAATATATAATATATATATAACTATATTATAAAACTAGTAATTAAATATTATTATATTAAATATATACTAAATTATAACTAAGTTAATATTATTCCTTTTTTATAATAAAACTTAAATAATACTTATACTTATATATTTAATATAGGCTTTTATAAATATGTATTTAGGTTTAAAATTTAATTTTCTATTATAATTTAAGCTTTACCTAAGTATTACTTATATAAGCTAGCTAGTAGCCATTTAGGCTTATAAAAGTAGCCTTTCTAGTTAGTATAAATAGGGGTTAAACCTTCCCTTTATATCGTTTAAATAAATTCTATTTAAGTACCTTTTAAAAAGTAGTTTAAAGTAAGCCTATAATATATTTAAAAGATCTTCTTATATTATTTAACCTATAGTATAGGAATATAGAATTAAGCTTTTAGGGATTAAAATATAAGAATAACTTCTTAATAAGGCCTACCTTATCTAAAGGAGCTTTTATTTTAAGACTAGCTATGTATTTACCTAGTAGAAGTAAGAGTTAAATTTATAATAAAAAAGTAATTAGTAATAATAAAGATTAGTCTCTTATATATATTTAGCTAGCTAGGAAGCTTTTACAACCAACTTCTACTCTATATTAGTTTAACTTTGAAATTTATAAGATAGCTAAAAGACTTCTTAGAAAGGATTTATCTTAAGCTTAAAAACCTATTTAAGTAGAGATAGGTAAGACTTAGCTTAATTATACTAAGATAATAATATAATAAAGGTATTTTAAAGTTACTTACTTACTTTAAGTAAATAGCTTATATAATAAAAACCTAAAGTTAACTAGATAGTTATAAGATATTACTACTAGTAAACTTTTTAGTAACTTTAATAAAAAGCTAGCTAAATTATAAAAAGGAGGCTAATAATTTTAATATATTTTATATACTACTATATTAATATAAAGGTATCTTATAGCTTTAACCTTTATAGACTAGTTTGTGTTAAGCTTAATAGTACCGGCACGGCGTAAATAGGTAAGCGGCGGAAACTAAGCACAGCCTAACACTAAGACTTATAGTATAAAATAGTAGTCTTTAATAAAATACTAGTATATAAAAGTAGATTAATAGTTATTATATAAAGCCTTATATAGTAAAACTTACTATTATAACCTATAAATTATATTATTATTTATCCTATTAGGATAACTATTATTATTCTAGCTTAGTAGAGGAATATAAAGAATATAAATAGTTAATAAAATATAAAATATTAAAAATAGAAAAATAGAAAAATAGAAAGTTTTTTAAAATATTAGTATAAATATAAATAAATGTAAAATATAAAATCTAATTATAACTTTAACCTCACGGCCCTAAAAATATTAATATTATTTAAGAATATTAAAGAGAGATTCTATAACGAAAATATATAAGTTTAAATAAGCGTAATATTAAATAAAAGTATTAAAATTAAATGTTAAAACGAAATACTATTACCTACTTTCTGTGACAGTATGGTACTTATGGACTGCTAGGAAAGCCTAATCGCTGTTTGGAAATTCTAGTCTTTTAGCCTGCACGCTTGATTTGCTAGCAGTAGTCAAGTCTGTATCACTTCCCCTTCAACTACATATGGACCACAGGGCCCTAAAGAACCTTTTAGGTCCCTTCCTTATGCTGAAGTAACTCAGTTGTTCTCTCATTTCACACACATCTGAGATGAGATCTAGCGCAATTCTGCTTGTAACACAAAACACACTTGTCATTCCAAGATTACATCTAGGATAATTCTACTTGTGTAGCAAAAATACGAACACTCGTGTGATCTAAGGTTCAGGGTAACTCTTCCCCGGCCCATAAAACATAAAACATGTACAATAAAATCCCGCTCAAGACTCCTGCTGTCCCTCCAATGGACCCACCAAGCACCTCGGGAGCGCACCACACACACACTCGTGCCTGTGCGCGCATGGGTTCCTCCGATTGTTGATCTCAGTGTCTTCAAATACCATGTGATCTGGGTTGAGGCAGTTGTTATTATGACAGAGGTGGGAGATCTCAAGTACTCCTTCCTCCATCACCTCCCGGATCGATATGTCCCTCCCACTCTGCAGAGGTGCCCGCCTGTCCCCAACCTCTAGCATGGCCAGTCGCTGGCCAAGCTGCTTGTACATGGTGGGCAGCTTCGGCCAGAAGCCCTTAGCTGTGACCCGGCTGATCGTCTCTAACGGCATGATCTGGACATAACCACTAGTATTAGGCTTCTTGGCCGAGAGGATACAACCCCTGGCATTTGTAGTTGCACGCTCATAGCTCTGTCCGTTCCTCGACCTGTCGCCATAGCGGAGGGCGTCCAAGGTAAACACAATGTATTCGTGCCTCATGGAGAAGAGCTGTTCTTTTGTGTTTCATGTCATAAAGAAGTCTTGAAAACAGTTAGACTTCTCCCTTGCGGTGAGTACCCGACGTCCCGGCCCTTCCCACAGGGGTGCCAGGACACCTGTAGGTGTATGTAAAGGTGGTGTTGGCGAGGATGTTGTTGAGGGTGGTGGGGAGTGTGGATTATCCTCCTCCAATACTGGCAGAGGCAGGGCGTGCTGCATAACTGGCGTAGATGGTGGGGATGGCGAGCTCATGGTTAGATCTGGGGTCTGATCGATAGTTGAGGGCGGGAGAGACCTCGTCCTCCTGCGTGCCCTCCTCTTCCGCCTCTTGTGCCTGACTTCTGTGGATGGGAGGGATGGTGGGGCAAATGGCCGGAGGGACCTTATTGCCCTGAGTGCCCTCCTCTCCCGCTTCTTGAGCTTCCTTGACGCATTGTTAAGGACGCTAGTTGTGTCGTTGTGCTGCTCTGGCCAAGCCTGTCCTGGGCTAAAGCTGCTGGTACTAGTGACAATGGGGATAAGAACAGAAGAAGCCATAATGACAGAGGTGGTAATGGTAGGATGGTGCTTGGCCGTGATTAGGCAGGAAGGATCGATAGAATGTGATGTAATAGAGCTTGTCTTGGCGGAACTTGCCTCCTTTCCATATTTGTCTTTCCTATCTTTGATACAGGAAGAAGACGCGTAAGACGAGGAGACGTGTGGGTAAGAAGGCTATGGGATATAGGCTCCTACCTATCATCGTTATCTCCTTCTCCTTGTTGCATTGCTGCCAACGCGTTAAGGCAAATAGATAATTCCATATAAGTGGGAGCGCGTTACCAACTAGCTCGGCACCATAAAAGTTTGTAGCAGGAGTCCCTACATGATAAACGGACCAGGCTACCCGGAACAGGCACTGCCACACAAATTACCCCGGCCGACGCAAGAGGGCATGTTGCAATCTCCGCCATGCTACCTGCATACGCATTGGCACCAGGATTGCGGCCCCGCCTATCCAACTCCAACACATATTAAGATGCCAGACGCGTCCCTTTAATATAATGAGCGAGCACTGTCGAGAGAAGTTTCTTCCTTGTATTTTTGAATTCACCTAGAACAGTGTTGCTTTTGGTCCTAATTTCGTCATTAAAGATTTGTGCAGTGACAAAGCTTGCCGAAAACCCTTGATTGGAACGCTTAGAAGCGTCTTCCTAAGTTGATGCAACCGACCAGGGTATATAGATATAGTCGTTTACTTATGACAAACAAAATTTTCATAACGCCACATGCCAGGGAGATATACTCAGGATAGTGTTGGATAAAGACATCTATAATCGTACTGTAGTGATGTACCTTCTCAGATAAACTGACAAGGACATCTCGCGTGGCCGAATAACCTGTTCGCTTTTTGTACTGGTCTTTGGCACCAACAACCCCGGCCAACACCTCCTGAAGGTTGCCATGCTCCGAGTCGGTAAGCTATTTTCGTTTCGCATGGTGCTTGGTAATTTCCGTTGAAAGGACACGGACCGTCTCTTCAAATACTACCTGAGCCAGTTGTGAACTTCCAAGTGTTGCAGAGTTAGATTAAACGTGAAATGGTTTATTTGACATGGATGGAGCCTCACTTGTCTTGTGTATGCTCTGATGTATATCATGAGCTGAATTCTTGATTCTCTGGAGAAGACATGGTCGGATTGGGTCAGGGAGGAAGAGTATTGACCGTGGTCTTGGCAGTTTGAACTCGGCGCCGCAAGCCGTAGTAATACATCTTGTGGAGTCGAGGCCAGGGATGCCCAAAGTATGGCGTTGAGGCGAAGAACTGGTCCTTAGGCCAAGGATGTCTCTATCGCCCAGTGTGGCTGTGATGCTGTGTAGGTCCATACGTAGGTACCGATGTTGGGCATCGGATCGGGCGTGTCTAGGTAGTCGAGGATAATAAATGCGAGAATACTAAATACTTGGAACATATTTAACCGCCCCAGGATGGGGGTAAATAAAGAAGTGAGAATACGAAGTACATCAAATGATTCTTTGAAGCTACTAATACAGAGCGGAGTCGCGGTTTGGAATAGATTCGTGTGAAATGACTAAAGTATAACACTCATGGTCACCCGCGGCGCTGTGAGGCCTCCACCAGTGAATAGACAGGTATGCAGGCGATCGAGATCAGCATAGCGGTGTGTGTAACGTGCTAGGGCGGGCCGCGCAAGGCAGACTCAAGATTGGTGACTTCCGGTACTCTCTGCTGACCGGATTTTGAACGGAGTCTACATCCCACTGGAAGATTTGAACCTCCACGAACCCTCGTCAGACATGCGCTCGTTCCCTCGAACTTCGCGCGCGACCAAGACGAAAGAGCAGCCACATTCTTCCATGATTCCTGGAGCATTCCGACCGGAAGCCGTCTTCTCATCGAGGAGCTACGGACAAGACAACGAGGATCTCAGTGCCAGCTTCGATAAAAACGTGCCAGAGGATAGCGAAGCAGGCGCTCCAGAAGAAACTCACGACAGCAACGAAAATCCTGGAACAGTGACCAAAGCGGACTCTGTCCATCAGGAACAGTCCGACCTAAAAAGTCACTCGAAAGACTTCACTCCATCTGGCAGTCAAGTCGAGGGTAAATCAGCACAAGAGGTTTTGGACTGGTATACTCGGTGCGTCATCACGACAGAGGACGGTGCCGGTGGACTAGTATCTGGCGCAGCTCCCGCAAGTAACCTTACCAGCCCTGGCCACCACAAGCTCTCCTTTACCACCTCAGGTGATCGGAGTCGTGATGGTGAATACGAACAATTCGCTCTACACTTGAAAGCCCTCGCGCATCCGACAATTAAAAAGCCTGAATCAGAGCAGGACGACCTTCTGTCAGCCCTATTAATTGCCTCCAAAGACGCCCGAGGATCCGAATCTTCTGGATGGAGAAGCAATAATCGCGCCTTCGAGGCCTGTGATATGAAACCAAGGTCCGGCTATGTTTTTAGACAAGCGAAAGAAAAGATATTTCCGCGGAAAATGGACAGTTCTGAAGCTTAGCACACTACCAATACGTCTGTGAAGAAAAGAAAGCTGCCTGATGGCAGCAGCGTATCAGAAAAAGGACATAAAGTTACCCTAGGTACAGACATGGGAGAAGGTTTCCTCGGATGTATCGTGGATGCTCTAGGCGTCCCTTCAGAATCCGTACATATCAAACTTGCAGCAATACAATTGTTTGAATACTATCATCCAACCTGATAGGTACCAGATAATGCATCGAACGAGACCTGCAGGCAAGCAGAGATTGTATCTTGATCGACCACAGTGCCTACACGGCGAAGATACTTATCAGAAAGTCATGGCTGGCAATCTTCTAATCTCCAAACTTGCCTCGTACCTCTCAAAACATGTGGAAATATGTTTTGTTGTGTTCAGAGACTACGATGGTACTCTCGGCAATGACAGAAACGCCAACAACGACCATACTGATACCACACCACGGTTGGGACACACCGCGGAAACTGTGAGACTGGTCAGAAAGAGCCTCACAGATACATACAACATTTTCTTAGCACTCTCTGGGTTCAACACAGAGAAGGAAGCCAAAGAGGGCTCAATCACTCTTGAAGCACCATACTATGCCGTCTATGCCAAGCGCCAACATGGATTCAAAGCATTCGTGGCCACCGTGGCTCAGGAGCATCAGTCCGAGTTCCTGCTCTTGGTCAACTACATGCTCGACCATTATATCCAAGAATGGGACGAGGTTGAGAGCCTGATGGCGAGGGACAAAATCACGCCGAGGTACATCAAGTATCTGTTTCAACCCGGAGAGCTAGCAGTACGTGAGACTGAGCAAGGGATCAGAGGCTATCTTACCAGTTCATGGCTCGAAGGCCCCCGGGATGTGAAAGAAACCCGGTTGGGCCAGCCGCGGAAAGTTCGCATCAGCTCAAACAAATTGGAGAAAATAAGAGAGTAAAACAACCTCGTCTCGTCTTGGGATTTCGATGGCACCTTCTCGCACAACCAGAAAACATTGCCTTTTCAAGTGGAGCACGATTATAATCACGAGTTGAACATCACAGATCTGGAGATCAGGCCATTGGCTCATTCGGCTCCGGAAGTGCAAGAAAGACTCCGGAGCAGATGGCTCATGTTCTGGATATGTCGTTTGAGACATTATGTGTCATGCCACGAAGAACCACGACGAATATCGCAGCATTTTGGAGACGGCCGCTGTACGATCGACGCCAACATGTACCAGGAATTCCGCAAAAGACAAACAGCATCCTCCGACGGGAGGATTCAAGCCGGATTGACTGTTGGAAGCGATGATTTCGGGCTTGGATTCATGGAGTACGACGAGCCTCCAAGCGACGGCGACTTCCCTGGATTCATCTACATGATGCCCACGACGATCAAAAGTTTCAACCTCAGGAGCAAGAAATGGCTGGATTTGAAAGTTGACAACATTAACGAGGTTGCTTGGAACGATGGAGCTTTCAAAGGTATTTTGTTGGAGGAGAAAACCAAAGGTCTGATACAGGCTTTGATCAGCAATTAAACAAGGCTGAGAGGTCTACGCACTTGATCAGTGGCAAAGGTAACGGGTTGATCATGCTGTTGCACTTCGGTCCGGGCACCGGCAAAACTCTGACGGCGGAGAGCGTCGCGGAGATCGCCAGGAAACCACTATATCCCGTCACTTGTGGCGAAATTGGGACTGAGGCAGACCAAGTTGAGGAATATCTTGAGTCAGTTCTACACATCGGAAGGACTTGGGGTTGTGTAGTCCTAATGGACGAAGCCGATGTTTTCTTGTAGAGCGCAACCTGAAAGACTTGCAACGCAACGCTCTCGTGTCCGTTTTCCTGCAGGTACCGGAGTGCTACGGTGGAATTTTGGTCTTGACGAGCAACAGGGTTGACCATTTCGATGCGGCCTTCAGATCACGCATTCAGTTGGGCCTTGGGCGAGTATCAGCGCACAAAGACATGGCGAAGTTTCATACATCGCCTTCAGACTTTCAAAGAAGACGATATCGGCATCCCGGATCTAGAAGATCACATGCCGGAGCTGGCCAAGAACAAGATGGGCGGAAGAGAGATTCGCAATGCCATCACGACCGCAAGGCAGTTGGCCAAATGGAGGCGGCAGTGTCCTGGGGGCCAGCATCACCAGCTGGATTATGCATTGATGAAAGAGATCATTGACATTTCTGGGGAATTCGACAAGTACTTGGGGAATGAACTGCATGACGGGAACTCGCTCGAGCAGATAGCTCGTGGGCGGTTGAACCATTAGTCAACATTTAGAGATGACAGCGTTCTATGCTTTGCAGAAGCCTATCCTGAGGTCTCCTTGTCAGGACGAGTCTGGGAAGCGATATTGTTTTTTGGGATGTTAATTGACCATGGACTTGCGAATCGTGATTGCTCTCCTTCCGTCAACTTACGCACAGTCTGAAGTTGGCAGGAAATGCACTTTGCAATCAAACCTCCTGCAGTTCAACCCATGCCAAGTATGGCCCGGATTTCATTCCAAAGCCAGGATTGTATTGGCATTAGGGGGGAATACTGTGTATAGAGAGAGAGAGATGCGATGTAGTCAAGTTGGAAGCTCTGCCGGCCGAGATGGTTGAGTGCCTCGGATGCCAAGTCCCTGCAAGGGCAGTTGGCGGGGGTCCTGTCGCGTGTGTAGTTCTAGCCTCCTCACAGGGCAATGGGGCACAGAGCTGGGCGGGTCAAAGTGGGGCCTCTGAGCTGGTCGTGGATTGGCCCCAGCGTCAACAACGTAGAGAGACACAACCGCCCTAAGCCTCGGTCAACTTTCTCAACAGTTCTGGGCCAGCTTTACCACGCAATTACCTGCATGAAACCCGCCCAGTCTGCTCCCAGACTAAAATCCTTCTTTCCACCTCTCATGCCACCACAGAACCCCATGATACCCTCATAACCATACAGCGCGCTTCTTCGTGCAGAGCAGAGAAGGAGTGGCACCCAGGCCAGACCAAGGTGCACATCCAGCATGGATTCCCGGTCTCTGAGGGCGACTGCCTCGCAGGAGACGCTGATCTCGCTGCTGCAACTCGAGCCACAACCGATGCCAGACACCGATAAGGACCTGCCACCGCTGCCCGAGGAGTCAAGTGATGGCACGAGGACAGAGGCAGATGCAGACACAGAGAAGAAGGAGACGACGAGGTCGATTGGGTCCAGGGATGGTCCAGGTCACGCCCGAACCTCGTCTCTCGGGCTGAGTGGGAGCGGCAACGGCTCTGTATACTATCGTGAGTCCTTTTTCTCTGGTTCAATACTACACATCCTAACATGCCAATTTATCTCAGTGACGCGAATACAACGGTACTCGACCTACGCCCTGTCCATATTCACCGGCCTGCACATCGCAAACACGTCCATAATACCCCTCGTCACCCGCTCCGTGCCCGCCTCCGAGGGCTACCTCCTGCTCGCCCGCGAGATCTACCAGACCCCAATGACCGAGCCCCTCTTCGTCGCCCTGCCCATCGCCGCCCACATCGCCTCGGGCGTCGCCCTGCGCCTGGTGCGCCGCTCGCAGAACCTCAAGCGCTACGGCGGCGCGACCCCGGCGGTCCTGCCCGCCAGGTCGTCCACGGGCCGCTCCCTCTCGTCGTCGAACGGCACGAGGTCCTCCGCCTGGCCCCGGCTGAGCTGGATCTCCGCGTCGGGCTACGGCTTCGCCGCGTTCCTTTCGGCGCACGTGGCCATCAACCGCCTGCTGCCGCTGCACGTCGAGGGCGACAGCTCCAACATAGGCCTTGCGTACGTGGCGCACGGCTTCGCGTCGCACCGGCTCGTCTCGTACGCCGCCTACGCCGGGCTGCTGGGGCTCGGGTGCGGGCACATGGTCTGGGGGTGGGCGAGGTGGATCGGGCTCGCGCAGATGGCGGGCTGGGCCGCCGACATCAAGACCATGGGGACCACGCGCGACAGGAACGAGGACGTGCGCCGCAGGAAGCGCAGGAGGAGGATATGGCTGTGGGTTAACGGGACCGCGGTCGCTGCCACTGCGGTCTGGGCGGCAGGCGGGCTGGGCATCGTGGCCAGGGGAGGGCCGGCACACGGCTGGGTCGGCAAGGTGTACGATGAGTTGTTTGCCGCCGTTGGGCTCGGGCATTAGTGAGTGAGCGGCATGGGTGAGTGAGTAGTGGCAGGCGCTTACCTGGCTTTGGATACAGTTGCATTGCAAGCGCATATACCTAGAGAGAAGCAGAAATCATGTCAAATGAACACAATCATACCCCAGGCCCTCGGCAGGCAATTCTAGCGTCTTCGGGGGGGGGGGGGCGGGGATGCGACCATCATGTTCTCTCTGCTTCAGACGAGGCCTCCTTGAACATGCGTCTGCTGCTCCTTGGGCAATACATCAACCAATGCTAGGGCAAGACGCGTAGGGATTTTGTTCATTTCTCTATTATCTTCCCCGGTGAGAATTGAAGCGCCCAGTTCCGAGGCAGCATCCCACGCATACTCCTCTCGAGATTCTCCACATCAGTCCACTGTTCACCATTTTTTCTGTGCAACTTGACTTCATAACAGTTGGCCCAGGTTACTCTCTGGCCTGCGCCTTCAATCCATCTTCTTTCCACCCCTTCCCCAATAACAGCCTGTATCTCGCCCGGGGTAAGAGTTGTAAAACTCTTGGGGGTATTAGAATCACCGTACCTACAGTCTTGAGCAGCCTGGGGGTAAAAACTGACTGGTTTGTCTGAATCCATGATTGAGCGAAATTGTCACACAAAGGTAATGTTGGCCGATCTTTGCGGTCTAGTAGTGTCTGTCTGTCTGTCTGTCTGTCTGTCTGTCGCAATGCCTCGAGTATGCAGAGGGGCCCGGATGACAACATTGAACGCAAAGGGGTTTCACTCACGGTGGCAACGGCTAGAGATATCTTTTCGATGGCGTCTCTGTCACCCTTGAACCAGAGCAGTTGCACCAATGGCGACAAAATCTCGATCGAAGAAGCATGAGAGATGCATCCTGCATGAGTCAGCCTTCATCATGACGGATACAGAACTGCATGCGTGCGCTTCAGGACACACTCTCGTACAGTAGTGTATTGAACCAGTGCCCAACCAGCCGCCAGCCAGCATACAACATAGGTAGGTATGCCTGGTGACAAGCCGGCAGGCCAGCCGCTGCGGTCACCGCGCCTCTCGCCAACTCGAGCAGCCCGTGGTGGGGATGCGCGCCCGAGCCCTCGGATCGACGAAACGGCGGGATCTCCGCTCTTTGTCTTTGTCCTCGACGGCTGACGGGATCGGCACCCTCACCCCTCCCCCCCTTCTTGGCTGCTTGCTACTTGGGCTAATAATGTGGTTACAGCCGAGTTCCAGCAGTCAGAATTTTGTACCGTTGGAACTTGGAGTAGCACTGCGCCATCAGGCTGGGTTCGCCTTCTGCAGGCTGTCGGGGCACCCTTGTCGGATGGGAAAGACCAGATTTGGGGGAGGGCGGCTCGGGGATGACCGCGATGATCACCGGTTTGGCGTTCCTCCCCAGCCAAATTCGGTGTGGTTAGTCGAGTTGGGCCGGGATGTTTTTCACGGCTGGGCTGCTGACTGCGTATGCCGTGGTTCCCTCTCTTTTGCTGATATAAGTTTTCGCTCCTGTTTCAACATCACATCTTGTTCTCCTCCTCCGAGCCCTGTTTCCCTTTTCTCTTGGGCATCAAACCACCACTCCGACCCGGTGAGCAGGCCGTCGTGATCGCCTGAGGCCGAGCCAGACAATGAGCACCCTCGCCCTGTGCACCCACGCGCGCCGCAGCTGTGCTCCAGACGTCCGGTGACAAGAGCCTGTCGAGTCTCACCGTCTCACGGCACGTTATCACCTATTCGCCCCGCCCTGAACCCATATACAACTACCGTCTGGTGCAAAAACAAAACCCGGAAGCCCTACTACTCGGGCAAATACTAGACGCCGCCCGAAATGTCTCCGATGTCTTCCAGCATCGTCGGCGTCATCACACGCAGCGGCAGCGGCAGCAGCAGCAACGGCGACGACGCCCTCACAGACTCACCCCCAGACCCGTCCTCATGGCTCACCCCGGGCGCGGGCCTGACCCCCGACTCGGGCGACCAGGCGCCGGCCCTGCGCGTCTTCGTCATCACGGTGGGCGTGCTGGCGGCGTACAACGCTGCCGAGCTGGCGGTGATGGCGCTGCTGACCTTCAAGCACTACAGGGGCCTGTACTTCTGGTCGGTGCTGGTCTCGGGCCTGGCCATCATCCCCTACACGATCGGGTTCGCGCTCGACCTCCTCGACGTCGTGGGGGGCACCGCGCGATACGCCGCCATCACCCTCATCACCGTCGGGTGGTGGCCCATGGTCTCGGGCCAGGCGCTGGTGCTCTGGTCGAGGCTGCACCTCATCGTGCCCAAGGGCCCCCGCGGGGAGAGGATCGTCCGCTGGACTGGGTGGATGATTGTCATCGACGCGGTCATATTCCACCTCCCCACCACGGTGTTCACGTACGGCTCCGCGGTGGACGGGCCCTCGGTGGGCGCGTTCGCGCGCGGGTACGACGTCATGGAGAAGATCCAGATGACCGGCTTCTTCTGCCAGGAGGTCATCCTGTCGTCCATATACGTCGTCGAGACGTTCCGCATCCTGCGCACCAGCCTGCAGCCCGACACGCGCACCACCATGCGCCAGCTGCTGGCCATCAACGCCGTCATCATCGCCATGGACCTCGGGCTCCTGGGCCTCGAGGCCGCGAGCTACTATATCCTGGAGACGATGCTCAAGGGCGTCGTGTATTCTATAAAGCTGAAGCTGGAGTTTGCCATTCTGGGGAAGCTGGTCCGTTTCGTCGGGGGAGGTCAGCGCCCCAGCGGCGGGAGCCACCAGATCGGCGGCGGCGAATACGACCCCCGCAAGTACTCGGTCGGCTTCGTGTCGACTGCCACGGCCCCGAACTGCCGGAAGCGGCGCGACCGCCGCGAGGAGGAGGACGAGGTCATGCTGGGGAATATGGACCATATCAGCGAGTTTGTCGACCTGGACAGGGTCGCCGGCGACGTCACCCGCCCGTCGAGGAGTACGGACTCTGGCACCCGGAGCAGGGGTGGGAGTGCCGCGCATGGTGATGACGAGTATGATTTTGCGAGGTTTGAGTATGTTGAAGATGTTACTACGTTGCGGGATAGCCTTGTTGGTGGCATGAAAGGTGGTGGGGGAGATGTGCTGCAGTATCCGAGGGTGGCGTCTTTATGAGATGGATAACGATTTATAATGCATGATGATCATTTACATGAATGGCGAATGCCAGCGACTCCATTCGCAGAAGAACCTCGCCAGTGATGGGCTGTTTGGCGAACCCCTACTGAACATCATCGGGTGCAGAATCTGCCACTCCACGTGCCCGTCCAGAGTCTCAGAAATTATTCTTCCATGGCCCTCAATTCTTTGCGGCGTGAAGAGACTGCCCTGCAAACTGCGTGGCCCACCAGACTGGGCAATGATCAGCAAATCCAAAGCATCTCCAGTCAAAGACATCGATAGACTACTATGCATATCCAATGTTATTGACAATGTTACACCAAACTCTCATAGTTGATGCGACAAGAAGCCCGAGCAACTGACCCGGCTTCCTTGCTTCCGCGTCAATCCCCTCGTTTGACTGTCGTGATATCGCTTCGACAGAGTTCTCCGGCCTGTGCACCTTCGTGTCCTCGATGGAATGCATGTGTAGAGGAATGTTGGAATACCCCGCCGCTGAGAAAGCTAGAACATAATATCCTGACCAAATGACCCTTGCCCCAGTACTAGTAGCGCTGTGCCTCTTCCCGTCCCCACCAAAAGATGAGAAGATGAATTCATCGTACCTGCGCTGCTGTAACTGAATAGATCAATCCCCAGCTGACGCGCATTTATCTCATGGTACACAATAGTGACCAAGAGCTCCCATTACGTCGTATCGTTCCTGGTCTGATATAGAGCATCGTAGTGCTACCCTCAATACCGTCCCTACAGCTCCACAAGCCGTGAGAGAAGAGTAATCGTGTAGTAGCAAGTTGGGGGGTCTGAAAGATGTTGTATTGAAGATGGCCCATCTAAGTGACTGATGGGCTGTGAAGCATCTAATAAAGTGAATCTGACCCTAACCCTGGCACCCCTGGGGGGCTGCCACAAATCGCCAGTGCACAAGGCGTTACTACTTGCTCGCATCTATATACCATAACTAAAGGACTGCTCCACTCTTTACGGGTAGTACGATACTGATTTTCGCCCATAAATCCTGCTTTTACTAACAAATTATTAGCAGAAGGGGTTTCTTTGCAGGAAAGTGGCCCGTGTACCAACATTACAGGGTACATAGCTGTTAAGGATTTTCAACCACTTAGAAGCTTCCCCCACCAGAACGACTCCTCCCCCCCGAAGGGGGGGTGTGAGGAGATTTACCTAAGCAGATTCGTGCCGAGCGTAGCGGAAGGAGGGGGGTCCAGGGGGTCTCCCCCTGGTAAATAAAAGAGCCCCCTTCTTTTACCTCCTGCAGTGATTGCAGGGCAATAACCTAGTGTCTAGTTATTCTACGGCGCCAAAGATGCGAAGTAGTTGTGCAGTCTGACATTCGCGTCTAATTATAGCCGATTGCAGAGCATTGCGCGGGTTACGTATTCCGCCTTGAGCATTCGCATCGGCTCCCCTCTCAAGCAGCATTCGTATAATGCCTTCGTTGCCGCGTCCCTGTACTGCCGCCGTCAGAGCACAGCCAAAACCCCTGGTCCGGGCATCCACATCGGCTCCCTTCTCAAGAAGCATCTCTACGACTCGTTCGTCGTCACGCCCTGAAGCAGCAGTTAGAGCGTTCCCATTTATCATGGCCGGTATATTGATATCGGCCCCCTCTTCGAGAAGCAGGCGAACAGTCTGCTCATGGCCATAAGCTCCGCATTTCGCATTTACATCAGCTCCGTTGTCCAGTAGTAGGCGTATGATATCCCGGTGACCTCTCCGAGCGGCCAAATACAGGCATGTTAGATTCTTACCATCGATGCCATGGATGCCCCCTGCAAGTAGCTCTTTTCTCCGCATAATGTCTTGCAGTGGACCTATCAAGCGATGGTGTGATGCTATATGCAACATAGTGGTGTTGTCGTGCAGAGACTCTCTGAGGTCCCCCAATAACCCGATATTATAGAGCGACCGGGCAACCCTCGTCCAATTTTGCACAACGGCTTCTGATGGCCAGCCGAAATGGTTGAGTAGACCGGGTTGGGGGGCTTCCTTTTCACTCTGCTGCACATGTGCTATCCAATGCTTTGAAGCAGAACGCAATAGCGGGAAGGCGCAGTCAAGTTCATAACCCGAGAGTTTTGACTGCATGATCTCTTCCGCTGAAAAGTATCGTATGCAGGTTCTAGACAGCTGGTAATGCGCGCTCGCTTCCTGCTCTGCCTCGCGAGTCTTGGTTGGGGCTGGATCCTGGTTGCTATGCAGAACCGCGAGGCCCTCCTTGATGAAGAAGTCTTTGACTGATTGATGGATGAATTGCACCGCGCGGCACTGTACGGCCCTTGCCGGTACTAATATCTTGCGCATACTCGCGGAAGGGGTCGCTTCGCGGTTTGACTGTACGGTCTCGGCAAGACCGCAGCTAAGCACCTTCAGCTTTTTCTCAATCATGTCGCTGTCCCTCGCGAAATGCCTCGTGGTCTGGTACTGCTGCAGCGAACTGGGACCGCACGAGAGGTCAGACTCGACGGCCATGGCCCATCGCAATTCGTCCAATGTTAAAGGTTTAATAGCAAAGCAGATCCATTGGATCAGCTTGAGCGAATTGGGTTTGTCCACCGCTTTCCTAACGAGACCTCTGTATAACGCGCCCAGCTCAAGCGGGGAAGCTGCGACCTCTTCTCTGATCTTGATCCAATTCTCTCCTTCAGCCTCAAGTTCGAGGACGCGCGCCACGACAAGGCGTGCCCACATGAAAATGCCCGAGGCGCGTTCTGTGATATCTGCCCGTATAGTTGCCAGATTTTCAGACAATGAGCACGCGGACAGTCAGGAATCCACATATGTTGAAATATCGTCCTTGTTCTCATGTTCAAGCCGAATCTCGAGGATACCTTGGGGCAAGACCAAAACGGGGTAGTGACGGCAAGTAAAGCAAATGCGGAGCTGTGTTGAAGATGAACATTCTTGAAGCCACGAGGTAAAGGTTTTGATGAGCTCATTGGCATTGTTTTTGCCACATTCGTCCAGAGCGTCGACAAGCAAACAGACGGGGCGGGCTTCGAGGACCTTACGAAGCGACTTTTGAAAGAAATCCCGCAGCTCACGCCAATGCCAGTGCCATTGTTCACCCGGCTTACCCCTCTTGGCATACAGATCTTTGAACGTGGCCAAGATATGATTCGACATTGCATCAGGGACATAGCTCAGAAGCTGATGAAGAAGGGATCTGAAAAAGCCGAGCGTTGTCTTCTGGAGCTCTGTGCCTCGATCGTGGAAGAAGAATGAGAGTATGAGAGCACCCGGCTCGCCCTGTGCCCCAACAGTCACTCCGCTTACGGGTGGACCTTCTTTGTGCAGACAGAGCGATCTGTAGTGGATAGCGGATGACACAAGAGCATCACCAACAGCATACCGCAGTAAAGTGGACTTTCCAGAGCCAGGCTTTCCCTTAATACAGAGCAGACCATGATTGCCATCAGCCCATTCTCTGTATTTCTTGTACGCAAGTAGCCATTTGCACGTCCCCCCAGCGGCGCGCTCAATATCATTGAATCGGTCTTCCATTTCAGGGAAGGAGAGTGATTGCAAGCAATCTTGTGACGGTTTTGAAACTTGCGGTACCTACCGGGGGGAGGGGGGGTCTCTGATAGCATGGCAAAAGTATTACGACATGGTATTAAGAGAATATCAACATTAAATTAAAATTTTAATATAATTTTTAATATTATATCTATCCTAACTTATATATTACAGATATTATATTAATAAGCCATTATTTTATAGTAAAAACTAAAAATTATATTTAATATACTATAATATAGTATTATATATTAATATAATAGTTAACTTAATATATAATAATATATTTCCAAATTTAATATTCTGCGATATACGGTTATATATTAAT
>JADAZS010000223.1:0-78904 GCA_014872975.1 Diaporthe citriasiana | reverse complement strand
AGGATACGGCTAAATATTTTATACAAGTAATTTTTGAAATTAACCCAATATTATTATTAATCATTTTCTTGCTAGTACTTCTTACTGCGGCGAAGCCGGCGGCGAAGCCGCCGGCTTCGCTAGAGAAGCCGGCGGCGAAGCCGCCGGCTTCGCTAGAGAAGCCTAGCTTCACGATAAGCAGAAAGAACTACTCAAGCTTAACAACAAGATACTCTTCTTTCAGCTGAAAGAGTACTATATTCAGCGGTTAGGTAGGCGTCCGAAGGCGTCCTAAAAGAAACCTATCCTACCTACCGTCTATGCAAAGGCTGACTTACAAGATAAAACTATTAAGTAGCAAGAAAAAAAATTAAAGGACAAACATCCCTAGCAATTAAAAAAAAAGAATAACCCTTTAAACTTTACATTGTTAGATTGATTCTAAACTAAAAAACCTTAAACTTGAATATTTTTAACCGATCAATAAAAAATATATTGATTTTTTATAAAATATACATCAGAAATTAAAGGATAGATTTTTATTATTATTAAATTAGCCTATTCAATTTGTTATCCTTAAATTTGTAAAGGCTGTATAGCTGCTGCGAAATTAGCCAGCCGCCTCCACAAAATATTTCCATTTTTTACAAAATGGTTCAGACTATGTATTCACTTTTTTATTATATATAACAAGCTTGTGCCAGCCTACATTTAAAACTACCTACCAACCTACTATAGAATGCATAATAAAATACGGGTTTATATTATATCATTAATTCACTAATTAACTTAAAAATTAAAAATCATGACAGGTAGTATTAGAACCCCACAGTTATTCTTATAAATACAGTTTAACCATTAAACTAATACCCCGCCCTAATAAATTCTAAAAGGGGTATGTAAGATTCGAACTTACATTTAATATTTATAAATACTTCATCCTTAAAAATTATTAATGTTTAAATAGTTAAGACGAGATTAATTATATAAATAATTTTATTTATCTTTCTTATATATTTATAATAATATTATAAAAAAGTTATTATAATTCCAAATACAACTTCTATTGGAACCCGACTTCGTCGTAAAACCTGACCTTCAAATGAGATACGTTACCTAGAAAGTAATAAATAAGGGTATAATATTAAAAAATTTAGTTGGTATAAAAATAAGCAATATATACCAACTAAGTGCATACAAGACTCGAACTTGTACCATAACGACCGTAGCGTTAGGTTCTACCATTAAACTAACACACTTTGAGGGCGACTGCCTATCTTATTATAAGAAAGTAGCCACCAGCTTAACATATTGACCCTTCATAAAATTTAAATTATAAGTAAAAAAGTAATAATTTTTAGCTTTATTAAAAGAATGTTACTATTGTTAAAAATTTTTAGGTTTAGGTTTCTAATTGATTTTTAATAGGGGTAGGATAAATCGATAACCCAATCTAGCCCACCGAAGGCAGGTATAAGTCCAGTAGAAAACTTAAAACTTCAGTAGAGCTAGATTTATGTAATACAAAAAACCCATTCGTAAATAGCGAGGGAGTACAAAATACGGAATACAAAATACGGAAGACCGAATAAGGAGTTCGTAGTGCGGAATTAAGAGCGTTAAAAAAAAATGCTAGGAATATATCACTCTTAACCCTGGCTGCAAAGCCAGCATGGAGATTTCATATAAAAGTGATGGGGTTGCGTCCTGGTACCCCTCGTAGCTTAATATTCCTATTTTACCTCGTCCAGGGTGTAAATCGTAGCTTAGTCATTTTTTTTATAAAAAAGGAATTTTAGCACAGCCCTAACAATAAGATTTTAAATAAAATTAAGGTTAAATAATATAGTTTAAATTAAAATAATAAAGAATAAATATGAAAAGCGAGCTTTATTTAATAGAGAGATTGCGCCCGAATGATACTAAAAAGAAAAGACAACCACTAAAATAAAAAAAATAAAATTTGAATAAAACTGAAAATAAAAACCAGATAATAATACTATTAAGACTCTTATAGGTTTATTTCTTTTTTCTCTTTTTTCTTCTTTCTTCATCAGAACTTACACCATAAATATCCTCTTGGTTAAAAGACTCTGGTGCATTTTGAGGTTGGTTAGAAGACTCTGGAGCATTTTGAGGTTGGCTAAAAAATTGTGAATCATACTGAAATTTAGATATAGATGCCTCTATTTTAGCATTTAAATTTTTTTTTTTAACCTGCGCAGCATCCTTATTAATTATATATTTTTCATACTCTTCTGGGCTCTGCCCTGGAGCTTTAGGGTGTTCTTTCTTTAAATTATCTCTGGAAACTTTAATTTCTGCCCTAGTTCTCTGCTTATTATCTATTGTACTCTTACTTTTTTCTAGAAAAACATCTTTAAAAAGTTTTTCTGCCCTAGCCTGGATTGAGTTTTTTTTATAGTCCTTCCTTTTTATTCTTTTCATATATTGTTCAGTATCCTCATTATCTTTTGGTGGATTATTTTTAATCAAATTATCTCTGTCCGTTTTTATTTCAGCTTCAGTTCTTCGGATAATACCCTTAATATTTGGCTGCTCTATAATTCCTGTTAATTTTCCCTTATTCAAAATAAATTTATCATACTCCTCTTCCGTTTGCCCAATATATATAGGAAATGGATTTTTATCTTTATAGTCTTTTAAATCAGCATCCCTTTCATCATGGGTACTGAACCTCTTTTTAGACTTTTTACCGGTTGTACCTATACCTCCAGAATTAGGATCCGGTCCTCCCCCTGAGTTTGGATCCGACCCTCCCCCAGAATTAGGATCGGGTCCTCCTCCTGAGTTTGGGTCCGGTCCTCCCCCTGTCATATTTAGTATATATTCCTCTAGGTAAACAGACAATATACTAACTACTTTAGTTATAAAAATATTAACTAATAATATTAATACTACGCTAGATATAATTAATAAAACCATTGAAAATATATAGATTATTAAACATATATATGGATGGTTTTTAAAATATTTAACGTCATTAATTAATAAATAAATAATATCCATGCAAAATACAATAATATTTAACATAGCTCAAATAAAATAAAAAAGATCTAGTAAACTAATATTTGAATCAAACCCTAGTAAAACTAAATATAGAGAAGAAAAACTACTAGCAGGAAAAAAATAATAAGCAGAAAATAAATTAAAAATATATCCTGCTAAACTTTTTGGTGCCACTAGAAACCTAAAATCTAATATTACTAAGTTTAATGAAACAAATAAACCATAACAAATATAATTATCGTAATATTTTTCCAATAAAGGTAAAAAATATTCATTTATAATAATATTTTTTACTTCTAACTTAAATTTCATTCAAGTATTCTCAAATAAATAGAGAAATGGATAAGTAAGCATTTCTCTTAAAAGAGCCCAAGTAAAGAATAAAATTTTATTATTAAAATTTTTCATTATGAAGAGTTAAATAAGTATACCGATACGGTATCCATACTTAATCACTCTTTATTCATAAATATAAATAATAAAATTGCTAAACTTATAATAGAAATTGTAATAGCCATAGGACTAGACATAACTATATTACTTGAATTGAGGGGAAGACCAATAGTTTTCCCCTCAATTTTAGCTGTACATAACAGTAGAAAACAAAAGTTACTGTTCGCTCAATCAAGTAAGAAATTTCTCAAGTGAAACTGATTCAATCACAATAGGCATACTCGAGTGAAGAATCCCACAAATTTCGCTACATTGCGCTTACTCTACAATAGTTTAGTAATGTAAATACTAAATTTGATTCGCCCCGGACTTCGTAGGCCTAGCCATAAGGCCATAGGTCTGAGCGAGAGGCAGATAAACACTTTAACTCTAAAAAAAAACACATTTGTATATATAAGGGGTGGGGTAATAAGAAAAAAGCTATATTAGATACCTATATAAATATAATATAAAAAAACCTATTTACATTTAATAAAATAGTATTTACCTTTTCATAGCTTATTCTTATCTAAATAGGTCGTACTAAGGGAAGAAGCCGAAATACCAATACTTTTAGCTGTGGCCCTTAAGCTACTATAAGTAGTAGTAATATCTCTATTTATATCCAAAACTTGAATTTTGTAGGAACGCTCAGTAATTCGACCCTCTTTTTTAATCAATAAAACAGGCCCTAATCTACTCTCCAGTAAATCCCCTGACTTGAGATAAAGACTAACTTTGTTACGATTAACCCCTATATATTCTGCTACTTTTAATATCGAATTAAATTCTCCAACCACTTTTTGATTACAGTCTTTTATAATAACAGCTCTACCATGAAATTTACTTATAGCAGTTCTTCTATCGCTTTCTGGCCTTTCTTTAGATCAAGCTTCAATAGCTTTACCTCTAATAGCTTTCCATTGATATTCCGAAAGCATAATATCTAAATTTAAGTGAGCATCACTCATTTTTTTTCTAGTTTCATCAGATAATATACTACTTTCTCTGGTACCAACCTTTGATGCTACATTTAATGAAAGACCATAAGTATCTAAAAAGAATTGCTCAGTAATTAGAAGATCTAATTGCATTAATGAGGTTAAAAATAAATTTTCTTCCTCCGAAAGGTTAAATCCAGCAAACATACCACGATAGTTTTTTATTACTAACAAACATCCAAAAGATAAATCTTCTAACCCATATTTATTAAGATAGCTATAAAATTTTGGATTAGCCTCAGAATATCTTTTATTAGAACGCTGCTTTAAATTAAACAAATGACGATTGTATCTTGTTTGCATATTTAAAGATGACCCTATATAATAATATAATCCGTCTTTGCTTAAAAAACAATATATACCAGGTAGATAAAAATCTATCGGAATATGGAAAAAAGATTTGATATCCTTATTTGCAACTAAACCATATAATACTTCAATTACATCTGAATATGATAGAACCATTCTATAGGAAACTAATGATTCTGGGCGTTTAAGTATAGAATTATTTGGTAAATTATCCTACTTAGTTTTGATTTTTTGACTAAATTTATTTATGTAATTATTATTACTATAGCTTCTATTATGATAATTTAAATAACCTATATAAAAAGACTGAAAACCTAATATTTGTGGACGTTTATTCACCCTAAAAAAACTATTAACAAATATACTTTGCAAATTATCTCTACCATTATATAATAAATTTAAAAATTTATTATTGCTAGTCCCGAACTTCGTTCGGGGCCACGCGAGCATTAATAATAAGTTTAGCAAACTATTGTAGAGAATTCCCTAAATATATATTTATTAACAAATAAACATATATCTTTTTTACAAAAAATATAAGTAAATACGAATATTTTTCTGCACCTTTTCAGGTGGGGGCTGACTATATCTTAAGCATTATTCATATTAATAATACCAACCACCGTTTAGTCGATGAACTGCATACCAAATAAGACTTCCATCCTAGCTTCTCCTGCGAAGCTAGGAAGGCAGGAGCCTAAACTTGGTACTTGGCTGCGGATTGCCCATTGAATAATAAATCTTGATTTTCCCATACCACGAGTCATTACCTGTGCCACAAACTATGTTACCATGCTTGTTTGGATAAGATTTCTTTAGGGGTTTCCCGCAATTTGATGATTTATAACCATAGGTTCACTACAGTTCCGGCCATTGTTCAAGAAGACCGTAAAATACACCTTCTCTGTTAATAAAAACAGATACTTGATTTAATCTACCTGGATCGTTCTACAACTTAAGCCTAATTTTCGGATTTATTGTTAACATATTTAAATATATAACGATTTTTATAAGCTTTGCCGTTAGCTATATAGTTTCTTAAAGAACTTCTACTAAAACCAAACCTTGTCGCAACTTTATATGAAGATTCATAAATTTTCGTAGTATTAGTATCAGAATCTAATACCTCTATAGATTTACCGTAAGATAAATGTAATTCATTTAAACTCATTTTTCTACGTTCATCTATTAATCCACGCAACTGTAATTCGGTTAAACCAGCCGGTATTGCTTTTTCTACTAGGTAGTTAGAGATAGTAAAATAATCCAAATAAGCACTATTATTAGCTATATGTTTTTTATATGAAGAATGATGTATACCTAAATCAGCACAAAAAGCATTTAAAGAATTACTTGAATAATATAAGATTTTACAATCTTTATCATATAAATATATCTTAAATCCTTGGTTGACTCTAAAATTAACTATTTTATGTGTATTCAAATTAAATTCTTTATTTAACAAATAATACTGTTCTAAAAAACAATGATAAAACTTAGGATAAGAAGAAGGTATGACTGTAACTTGTAAAGTAAACGCTTTTAACTCTTCCTTTTCTATTAAGGGTAAAAGAATTCCAGTATCTTTATTATTAAACAATATATTTTTTTCAAAATATTGTTTAAATCTTCTGGCTAAATCATTACTAGATCCCACATATTTCTTATCCGAGTACTTATGTGAAAAAATATATACTCCGGAATTACTACGTTTAGATCCAGATTTACCTATTAATCCTAATAAACCCGGATAAGTTTGATCCGTAATAGGCAAATCAAAATTTACACTAGGAAGAGATAAAAGTACGTCTAATTCCTTTTGAGATATAGAAATTTTTTGGTTTAGTAAGACACTGTTTATAACCTCACTATTTGTTGGATTACAACTATTAATATGCTCTAATGCTAAAGAATTAGGACGATATTCAACTCTTTTTCCTTTAGCTATAGTTAAATTAGATTCAAATCTAAATAACCTATTTAACGGATCAGGATAATAACAATTTATATTCAACATACCTATATTAGGACGTTTATAAAAACTTAGAAAAATTTTTCTTACATATTGCATTTTAGTTAAATTAATTTCAACTTTGCTAACACCGAAATTTGGTTTTAATTGTAGACCAAAAAAATCGTACACAACTTATACCGTTAGGTCAAGGCTGTTGTAGTAACTTTAATATAGGGTTATTTTTATAAATAGTGATCACTATTTAGCTTATTTAGTCCTATAGCCGGATTTCCCGGCGACTAGAGTACACCTTACAATCATGAATAATTTTTGATTTGAAGAACCGTCTACTCGTTGCTCTTTTACAGATTATTATCTGATTTAGATCCGCGATCACCCATTTAAGTTACCTTTATATTTAGTGATATTACCTTACCCTGAGTCATTAATCAGGCCAGATAAAAAGTTTCCTTAATATCTTTGGTTACTAAACCTTTAGGGCTTCCCCGGAATTTGGCTCTTTTTGCACATTAAATGAATAGCCTACATTCATTTTTTTTTTATGCATCACATTTGATACCTAATGAAGGGCAAGCGAAAGAATGTATAACATCACCAGCAGTAATAATAAATCTTACATGAGTTAATTCAGGTAAAATTACATGTCTTGATTCTCTTTTACCTTGAGCGTATCATACATTAAAATATAATATTAACTTTTAGGTATAAGCTGAGAATATAACGCCCCGTTTCCGATAACCTGTTTTTTCTATCACAGATTATTAAGTTAAGCATAAAGAATTTAAATTAAGTAGTAAGGAGGCGCAAGCTCGTAAAATTTAAACTAATACTAATCTTAGGTAAGTAAAATTTGTGGTAGAATCCAGCCTTCGGACGATAAGTGATAAAAACAAAAATGAAAATTAAACTCTTCCTTTGTTCATACCCCCTTTTATTTTAACAATGTTTTTAACTCCCTCTAGAGTCAAATGTTCCTTACCTTCCATTAATTTAGCAACTAGACATCAATCTTTAAAATCCTCAAGTTTTATCCCTCGAATTTGATGATTCTCAAAAAATTTAAGGATTTTATCCAAATTATCCGAAAATTTTTCTACTCTAAACTGCACTTTACCATCAGAACTAGTTACTAACTTACCGCAACCTAAATATGATATTAAACTCTGAATTAGTATATAATCCCGAGAGTGTTGAGTTATTTGAAATACTAATTGGACTTGAAAACCAGATTTATGAGTTAAAGATTTACTTATAAAAACAAAAAAACAACCCTCACCTGTTGTAAATCCAGCTAGCCATTCACCATGTGGAATAGCTATATTCTCGACCTTAGGTCTAACAACAGGGATAATATTCGGAAATGCTATTTTTAAGCTCTCAGATAAGCCTAAATTCAAAGAAGCTCTTATACTAAGAATAGTTAATAGCCCTTCTTGAGTTATATGCTCTTTCCGTTGCATTATCATAATTATTTCTCTTCAGAGAAGATAATCAGCATGTTTTTGAGAAATTAAAGGGTATTTATCAAAATGCTGAATAATCTTTACCATTTGACTTATAGTATTTACCCTTAAAGCATAAGCATCTTTGGCAAATTTTCCTATACGCCCTATACCACCTAAAGAATCTTGAATCTCTTTTAGAAGCCCTATGTCTCTTCTATGTAATCCAATTAGAAATTCAGCACACACTCTTCAACCAATACTACGCGTTGAATCTTTATAAACTGTGATAGAAAAACAACCCTCTGCATCTGTAAAACCAGTGATAAATCACGGGCTTATATTAGATGGTTTGGGACCTACACAAGACGCGCTATATTTTCTTATACCTAAAGCATATCAAGGAAAAGAATGTTTGACCTCTTTAATTAAAGGTCTAACATATAGTAATCCAAGAACACTGACATGCTTTAGTCTTCTTTTACCATGAGTATTTTTACTAACTTTTAGGTATAAGCTAAAGACATAACGCCTTGTTTCCGATTTTTTATAATTTATCTCTAATTTACTGTTGCTACTTATGCTGTAACGGAGAAGTATCCATACTTTGTCGCAAACATAAATACAAAAAAGAGATAATAAGTAATAGGCTATTAGAGTACACCTTACACCATATATCTACCCTCACTTTCTGAGGTAATCGAGGTTTTAACCTAATATATGGCGAGTAACCATCTACTCGTTGCTCTTTTACACATTAATCCTATCAAAGCTATACGGGCGCAGCCGTAATAATGCTAAGCTTTATTAACTAAGAAAAAGAGGTGATTTAGATCCGCGAACATCCATTTTAACTTTCGTTAAATCTCAGAACTTGTTACTATACCCAAGTAATTAGTTTGGCCCCTTTCCTTACCCTTTTAGGTTAAAAGGTTAGTATCCTGAGCTCTTAGGATTTACCCGGAGTTTGGCTACTTGAGAGTCATTAAAGCTTGCTTAAGGCTTTTTCACTCTATTATCTACTTCTAACATTCTTAATCTACCTTCTTCCAAGTCAGAATCTGGTACGATATATGAATCAAATTCTATGAATTCATCACTTGAATCTAAGAAGTCCGGGTATTGGTAACTTCAATATCATTGGTGCATATTAATATAAAAAATAATACCTAATTCATATATCGTACTAGACAGATTAAGATTATATAGAGAGATGTTTGGCATTTCTGCCGTAGGACTAATTAAAGAACTATATTACCGAAAATCTCGTAATATATCTAATACCATAGCATTAGGCATAACAAGCTCACCAGTAGCACGCTTCACAATAAGTTCTCCGAAAAACTGACCAGAAGGGTCAGTAAAAACTGTAAAGTTAGCATGGCCAGATGCAGCGATCCGAGTAGCAAAATCATGCCTTAATTCAACAGTGTTAAGTTGACAATGTGAAGGATAATGCTCAGAATAAACATTTCACCGTCTACCCATTTCTCACTGATCTCTAATCCTACGGAAGGTTTCATCCTCCATGATCCGATCTAGGCCTACTCTATCTAAATCCACATCTAAGATAGATTCGTCTACAATAACCTTCGGAGTCTCTAATTCAGAATCTGGTACGATATATGAGTCTAAACAATTAGGGTAATCATATGTTAAATAATATGGATACGTTATATTAAGATATTCAGTATAATATATTAATATTCCGACTGTACATTAAGCATCAAATAAATGACACCCACAAGTGCCCCAGTCTGTGGCAATAAATAATAAGAAAAAAAATTTATTTACTGACAGTCTTGTATTTTTAATTATTACCTTCACTAAAAATATATTAACTGTTTTCACTCGCATCGCCAAAGAATAATACAAGATTATTCTTAGAGAATCCCGGCGGAAACTCAAAATTTAATAACAACCCTTACTGGCGAAACACAAAGCGCCGTAAGGAAAACTATTAAATTTACGACTACCGTATATATGTGCTATGTAGAGCTGGTTAGTAAAATTTATATAATAAATTAAATAGTCTACCATTAAATAACTTTAATACTATAATCCTAATTTATACTTCATAGAAGAATGTATATGTGGTAGTAAAATTTTTCTTAAAGTAGGTATAGATGAACCTTTTATATAAATAGAATAATTATTACTAGCTTTTAAAAGCTGAATTGTACAGTCTAAATTAAATTTGTTCTTAAGTATTTTTACTAATAATTCTATTTCATAATAAGAAAAACAATTAGTTGCTATTCTAACACGGCCGCAGGATGGTTTAGCTCAACACCCGTCATCTCTCTTGTATAATTAACATAAATAAGAAAATTTATATAATTAACCTAACCTAAATAAGAAAATTTATATAAACCATTTAAAACCTTTTGATCTTTTAAATATCTACTTAAGGTAAATCTATTAACATTTAAAACTCTACTTGCTTCACTAATAGAATTATAGCTAACTGAGTCCCCTGTCACCACATTAGTTACAACTACAATATTACCTTTGGCTTTATCTCTATTAATTAAACCTTTAGATATATTCTCTCTAGCTATTTCTACTCTAATATTATGCTCTACAACAGTTATACCATCTCTTAATATCGTTATTACAAATCTACCTTGATAAGGTATTATATTATTTACCTCAGACTTTTCTTTAGCTCAGAAAGTTTTAGTATCTACTTTAATTGCTTTAGAAGCTTCATCTATTGAAGCATAAGTTTCAGTATTATCTGAAACAAAATCATGAACCGCTACTTTTAAACGTTTATTTTTATTGAACTTTATTAGATTAGCAGTACCCGATTTACGTAAGAATTCAAGATGTTCTTTAGATAATTCTCTAAGTTTAAATTTTAATAAAGTTTCTTCTGAATGTTTAAATCCTAAACTAGAACCTGCAGTTTTTAAAATATTATACTCAGGAGAATATAAATCTAAATAGTATTGTTCTCTAACTAATAATTCCGCTGGGTCGCAGTACTCTAAAATATCTAATTTAAAATTACTATAATCATATTTTAATATAGCAGTATATATAAGACTTTTAGTTTTAAAAGATTCTCTAGTTAAAAAATTAAAAGAAAAATAACCTGAAAATCTTTTACCTAAGTTAGATGAGCTACCTATATAAAATTTTCCATTTGTTAAGTTTGTTCAGCGATATATCCCGGCTTTTTGCAAATTTTCTTTATAAATAATAGTTTTGAAATTAACAGGATTAGAATATGAAGCTACCAAAGGAGTAGAACTACCTTTAGTTGAATAACATCTATTACCTAAAGAATTTCTTCTAATTAAAGATTGCGCAGAAATAGGCCCTATAGAAAGGATACCGTTACGATAAGCATAAAATAAGCTAAAACAGGCATAATGTGCAAGATAATTTATTTGTTTTATCATTTTCATTTGGTTTGTCATTTTCATTTGTTTATTTGTATTAAAAAAAAAAGGTTAAAATACCGATAAGAATTGGGCATACCTGTCGTCCGCACTTGTGATTTCTTACCGTCATACGTGGACAATCTTACCTGTCCATACCTCTCGGCTCCCTGGAGTCCTACTACAGTGTATGAAGTAGTACCGGTCCGTCTTTACCTTTCCGTTCCTCATCCCAAGGCTAATGGAGCTCTCAGAAAGTGTCGTTGATAGACCACAATCTCAAGCAATATTCCTTGTACCTTTTGAGTGCACTTTTTGATTAGAACCATAACGTATCTTCTAACCTACTAAGTTAAGACATAGTTGTGTCGCATGGCTTTTTCAACCCTGCAGGGCATATACTTGCAAATGAATTGTTCTACGTTATCTTAGCGTAAGAAGTTCATTTGAGAATATTTAAACTGAATTCCGCCGTAGGACAGTTAATACTACTGAATATATTTATTTTTGTAGTAAAATGTTTTTGTGTATAACATGAAATTAAGAGTTGGTTTTTAAATGTAGATTATTGCAAGATTTAACTAACCTGGTGTCGGTTTTTCAATTAAGTATAAAAGGATCTACAAGAGCTTTAAACAACTCTTTAGATTCATCAGCTATACCAATTCCAAAGTAAGATTTTTGATTTTTGCCTGTGGAGCTAATGCTATAGCAAATAAGCCCAAAACGATTTTTTAACATAGAAATTAATTTGTCAATATCTTCTTTTCTTCGAAAATCAGTATAGAATTTTAGTTGTTCATAAGAATTTGGATGAGAAGAAATTCAAATAGCTAAACATAAAGGAGTCATATAATTTTCTATTATAGGCTTTATAACTTTTTTTCCTTTATGATAGAACATTTCATGTATTCAATTAAAACTTCTAAATGTAAAAGTATTAAATTCATATCTGTAATATATAGATTCTATACCGGCGTACCCATGTTTCAAAATAATGGTTGATTTTCTAGGTTCTAAGTTAGAACAATAACCATTAGTAAAAAAAAAATAATATAATCAAAACAAATATTCTTTATTTATACTACTTTGTCTATAACATATTCTTGTTCCTTCTATAGATCTCCTATTAGCATAAGAATCCCCTAATAATGAACCTACAATTACAGAGATAACATCTAGATTATGCGGACCTATTCTAGATCCCGCTTTCATTCTATTATGGAATGTACAATATTGAAAGTTATTTAAACCAAAACTATTTGCAAATATATTACATTTTCTTTGACCTTTTCAGGTATTTACTATTTTATTTAATATATACGGTTTAGGGCCATCTCGACCCTCTGCTAAAACTGACATTGAAGGATCGCTTACTTCATCCATTAAGTATAATAATTTAAAAGAAGGGAAAGCAATTAACATAAGTATTACAGCAGGAGTTATTGTTCATATTAACTCTATAAGTGTCAAAAAATTTTTATACTTTCGTATAAAATTGGACTATATCATCTACCAACTAAGATTTTCCTGGCTATATAATTTTACCTTCGTGCGAAGCCGGCTTTGCCTAATCTTCCCAGGGGGGGGGGCGAGCTCCAGAAAAACTTAATAACTGATAGTTTCACGTTTAGTCTCTGGGGATTACCTACTCATAATATAAATAAATATTATTTTGGTTTCCTGCATGATTATCCATTGTAACATCTTTTGAGTTATCACTCATAATCTTCCAATGTTTTTTAGATGATTATTAGTATCAAAAGCTTTAGGAATTCCAGCATTCAGTGAAATTATACTCATAGTTACTCCAAGTTTTTATTTATTATTATCCCCTAATGATTATCACTTTTTTTTGCCTCTGGGCCCAGGCCTTACGGCCCTTGGGCCTAGGCCGAAGGGTAAAAAAAAAAATAAAGTACGCAAACTAGTCCAACCATATTCCATACGAGTGATACAGGAAAAATGTCCTTTATTAACTCTCTTATCTAGAAGAGAATTTGTATCTATCCTTAAAAATCGCACCAGATTTCATGTATTTTTGAATAGTACTTCCACTTATTTCTAAAAATTTACCAGCTCTTCTGGCAGAAACAAAGCTACCTATCAATTTAAAACCTTCAGATGAACACTTTTCGTAGATATTAACCGGATTTCCACGTTTTGTACTCATTAATAATTTAGTTTCTTCAGTATATTTCCTTCCTAAAGCTTTTTGTCTCATAAGCTCTTTACTTTGTTCACTATGAAATTTTCCGTATAAAGGATTAAGCTCACCTGATCTTTTTAAACTCATAAGTTTCTTTGTTTCTTCACTCATAGAACGACCATATCAATAAGCTTTTTCGGCTACATAAACTCCTTTTAAAGATTTACTAATTTTTGCTTTAGTTTCCTCAGATAAAATTAAACCTTTGGAACTACCACCTGCTATTTTTTGAATATTATACTGAGGGTTTAGAGTATCAAAGTAATGTTGTTCTTTAAAATCTAACTCTGATTCATTACAATACTCTAAAATAGTTACAGAAAAATTAGAATATCCATACTTTATTAAAGCTCTACTTATTATAAGCTCTTTCCTACTTTCTATGTAGCTTAAGCTAAAGTATTTTATAAATCTTTTGGATAGATCCACCGATTGCCCTACATATATATCACCTGTGAGTTTGTTGGTTCACATGTAAATTCCTGCTTTACCTTTGTTTTCTTTCACAATTTGCTTTTTCATCGAAAAAGCATATTCATAAAACATAGCGGGAGTAATCTGGATTTTTTTAGAATCATTGTTATCTTTAGGGGTAAAAGTGGAATAAGCCCGCACTTTTGAATAAATAAATCCACCTTCAATTGAAAATATAACAAATTCGCTACCCATATTCAAATTAAAGGGGCTTTTTATTTTAAACTTGGAACACTTTTGAGCAGGCACACCCGTACCGTGGTTTAAATACTTGTGAGAAATAGGGCTCTTTGTAGCCACATAGTTTCTTACTATAGATAATAAAACTCATCCTACAGCAAATAATATAATAACTAAATAATACATAATGTTGTCATGCAGTTCAACTAAACCTTCCATCTGAGGTGTAGCACTATCTTGAAAATATATACCTCATGCACTAGGAGCGTCTAAACTAATATTAATGTTTAAAATATTTAAAAGTAAATTCATTTTTTTATTTTTAATAATTGTCTATATTTTTTTACTACTTGGATAAATCTTTTATCACTACTATTTATATATATAGACCTTAAGAAATAACAATTTAGCCGACTTATTGCAAAAGATACACCTTAAGCTTTAGCTTGCTGCGAAGCCGGCTTCGCAGCCGTAAATTAGACAAAAGATGTTATTTATCATTAGTAATAATAGTATATTACCTACTTTTAATTTATTAAGGTAAGGTAATAACGGCTGGCGCCATATCCCTTTTAGGGATCAGCCGCCATATCCCTTTTAGGGATCAGCCGCCGCCGCCATATCCCTTTTAGGGTGCGGCAACGCCGCCCAGGACGGACGGACGGACGGACGCAGCAGCCGAAGGACTATTACCTCTTATATTATTAATATATATTATTTCTTTAGGCGACTTCGTACGAAGTCGCCTCAGAAGACCAGCTTGGATTATTATAAGGATATTAAAAAGAAAGAAGTGGGGCTCGGGAGGTCTATAATCGCTAACCCTCAAATTTACGCCTCCGTACTCCGTACTCCGTACGAAGTCGGCACCCAGAAAAAGAATGTTTAGGCCTTGCCGAGTTAGATAAAGTAATAAACTTACGACTGCCACCTACTTCTTTTTTTTACTATTCAAGTAAGTCTCTCTACTTGCAATTCTCTTATTAAAAGCTTCATCGCTTTCTCCAGGATTTTTAATCATCGTTTTTCTCACCTCATCTCTACTAGCTAAGACTTCTTGATGTGAACGATTAATACGACCAGTTTTATTTCTATTAATAGTATTAAGATATTTATCTAATTCCTTTTTCTTAACTCTTTCATTAAAGGATTAATCGCTTTCTCCAGGCATTCTATCAAGCGTATCTCTGACCAATGCCCGAGCTTCTACTAACATTGCTTGTGTACGACGAGGTTTACGTATACCTCGATTACCCTTTTTATCTCACATATGATCAGCCAACTATTGTTTATTTATTCTTGAATTATATTCATAATTGCTCTCTCAAGGTAATTGAGGATATTTAAGTTTTGTAGCCATTCTAGCCTCTGATAGTTGATAGTCTGAACGTCTACCAGAAGATGAATTACCCCCTGCTTGGCTAGAAGATGAATTACCCCTTGTTGTATCGGAATTCTATCCTGATTTAAAACTAAATCTTTTAAAGATAAAAATAACTTCTTTAATGTTATTAATAAAGGATCAAATAAAAGCTTCTTAATATTAATCTTCAAAGGAGTAAAATCTAATAATTTACCTATGGATATACCTGCAAAGCAACCAATTCCAGCTAGAAAACTAGTTAAGCTATTAATATTATCAAAAAAACTTTAGTCAACTATAAGAATTGTTATATCAACATAAAAATAAGCTTTTAGATAAGATAACCCCTAGCATAATAAAAGCAGTACGCGTTAAGAAAATAATAAATTTTTTTCCCAGTGAAGGGCTACTGGCTTTATTATTACAAGCTGAGCTTGCGCCAGCCTCAATATTAGAGTTGTTTGTTAAACCATCATTACTACTTTTATTATTACTTGAATACAATCTTTTTGCTCCTGTAATATTTTTAAAAGAAAATGTGGAAGGGGTAATGTTTTTTATAACATTACCCACAGAATATAAAGTATTAGAATTATTAGTTTATCGTACTTTCTCTACAAAAGAAATAGAAGTATTAGTAGTGTTATCTTTTAAACCATCTATATTTTGTTTACTATCTATTTTCAACGCTCCTTTTCCAAGCTCGTATATAAATCCTATAGTAACTATAACCAAAAATATTAATACAATTATTAAACCGTACATACTATTTAAAGATTGACTAACTGCGTACGGAAACACTAAAGTTATTTCTAAATCGAATAATAAAAACACAAGCCCAAATATAAAAAACTTTACATTAAATTGAGATCTATTTTGACCTAAGAAACTGTGGAACCCACACTCGAAACTTGAAAATTTTTCTGCGTAAGGGTTATGAGGAGCAAATAATAAATTTAGCACTAAAAATAAAATAGCTATAATACTGACAAATAATATAAATAATGTCATTGAACTCATCTAAGAATTAAATAAAAATAGTACCAATATGGTCAATGGTGTTATGGATTAATTTTATAGTCCGCCTAGATACCATACTGACTTCTGTTGCGAAGTCAGCCAGTTAAGAGGGACTCAGCAGCATAGGTTAGTAAAAACCTTAACTACGATTAATCTCTCAATATATTACTATATTGTTCAGACTATGTTATCACTACTTAACTTTAAATAGCTGATGATTCTTAGAAATCAGATAATATCTGATCTTCACTAAAAATAATGTCGTACTAATTAGTAAGTAGCGTTGGATCTTTATATAGGATTATTGTTAGTTTTACTCACCTAATAGTCGTTGAACGTTTTTATCTTATATCATTTGAATAGGTACTCTTAATTAGGAGGCCCTAAAAATTTGGCTAATAATAAAACTAAGATAAACTTCGCTGCAAATCATCAACTAAACATCGGGGTGTTGATATTCTTGCAATTAATCCAATATTTTTTAAAAGTTTACCATGATTGATAAACTTTTTGGGCAACCTATTGCATCTAGGCTAAGTACTATAAATACAAAGCTCCTGAGGAGCGGCGGAGGCGGGACCATCTAACGAAGTAAAGTTGGCGGCTTCTTTCCTCCTTAAGCAGTCCAGCCACCTAGAAATTATCTTAATGTATTCATACCTGATTTTATCTCACGAATCTTATCAACTCCGTCTTGGGTTAGATGAGCCTTAGATTGAATTAATTCGACTACTCTAGCTCAGTCTTCAAAACCCTCTCTTTTAATACCTCTTATCTCATGATCTTTAAAAAACGGAAGTATTTTATCGGAGATATCTGAAAATTTACTAACAATAAATACCCCCGACCCTAACTTGTTCTTTCCACTATGGTAATTGAATAGACCACACTCAAAAAAAGAAATAAATGACCTTAACAGCAACTCATCTCTCAAATGTTGAGATACCTTAAAGTTTAATGTAACTCTATCCAATTTACCTGTACCGTATTTAGCCATTCGAACTAAGAAACAACCCTCTCCTGAGACAAAACCAGCCATCCATTCAGGGTGAGGGATAGTAATACCTTCTAAGATCCCTAAAGGTCTAGGTACAGGGACAGTATTAGGGAAAACAGTCTTCAAAGAATCAGATAAACCTAAATTCATCGCGCTACGGATATTAACAATTTCTTGTAATCCTTTGGCTGATAAATGTTCCCCTTCAACTATTTTATAAATTATTTGCTTAAATAATATGAAATCAGATCTTTTTTTAGTGATTAAAGGGTAGTTATCAAAATGCAAAATGATTTTCAAAATGTCGTCTAAAGATCTTACCGTGAAACTTGAATCCTTACTATTAGTATTAATATTTCCTATACCCCCAAAAAAATTTTTAATGCACATTAATAATAAACTATCCCTTGAGTGAACTTTTATCTGGAATCTAGGTCGGACATAGAATTTACCATTAGGGTTTTTTTGAAGGCCAACATTAAAACAACCTTCTGCATCTGTAAAACCCGTAATAAACCAAGGCGAGATAGGATAGATCTTATTATGATCAGTTGAGTACCGAAAGGTTTGTTCTGGAATGATAGAAGATAATCGAGTCGTATATCTAGTTCCACCCGTGTACAAAGTGTGGAGGAAAGTTGTATTATGCTTAACGGAGGCAATCAAACCACGAGTACCTAACGATCTATGGTTGGTATTAAAGAAATGAGAACGAGAGCTTGTTAGATGAGTATGTGATACAATTCTAATTGTATTTAATAGCAGTAATAAATTACGAGCAAAATGCACCTTAACACATAAGAAGAATAGGAGGTTAAAGGCACCCATACTTAATCATTCTTTGTTTAAAAAAATAAACAATAATATTGCTAAAGTTATAATAGAAATTGTCACCGAGAATGTCGATGACATAACTATATTATTATGGTTAAATGGAAATCATAATACTCCCTTTCTAGTAACACTACTAATTGCAACTGTATGAGAATTAGAGGCATTATGATATTTAGCTAAGGATACGCTTCCTAAAATTTTACCTTCAATTTTCATTTCAGTTAATAATGGATTTATTTTATAATCAGAAGAGAAAAAGAACATTTCTTTAACAATTGTTAAATAGTTGGGTCGCATACTAGTACCTTAAGTAGAATAAGCTACATTGGCAAAATCCTACAATAACTTACTTAAGGCATCAAGAACGCTCCCTCCGATCCGTACGTGCGAGTTTCCCCGCATACGGCTCTCGAATCAATCTAGAACATTTTTTGGACTTAGATTTATTTTGCAAACGAACTCTCTTCATAGGAAGTACGAATAACTAATATTATGGTTCTAGCAATCGCACAGGTTATATATAGTCGAACTTTACTAATTGCGCCGAAGGACTACTAATTTAAAGTTAGTTTTGTCAAAAGTATACTTTTTTATCACTTGTTTTAAGTTCATTCTATGTTTTGCTGCGATCGTGTGAAAAAAAGAGTATTTAATAATATAAATACTCTCATGAAGATCCCTTCTATTTTCTCCAATCTTGTAATACTCAATAAGATCTCGAATGAAATTATTAAAACGGTTTACAATTTCTGCATCAGATAGATAGATTCATTTACCAAGATATTTTGGTTTACCTACTTGATTAGCTAATCCATTCTTAATAAGTCATTCTTTAATTCACTTTTTAGGTATAATTAATTTAGGATAATAAGGAACAGTTATAGAATATCCTAAAAATTCCGCGTAGTTACTACTTAAATGGATTATTTTGGTTTGATCTGTATTTAAAGTAAAATTTAGTTCTTTGTATAAAAAATCAATAATAAATTTTCTTATGTTTACCGCATTTTTATAGCTACCCGAAACACCCACTATGAATTTATCAGAACAACGAGCATATCAAAATTTATCACTTAATTTTAGTTGGGTGACGGATATATAATTAAAAATAGGTAAATAATCATATTGTTTACTTAATTCGTACATATACTTATCAAAAGGTGTTAATAAAAGATTGACAAATCAGAGTGGCTTAGCAATCTCAGATGGAAACCTAAATTTATCTAGATATCCTCCTAAATTTTTCAATTGAAGATCACCTACTATCATTCAAGATACACCTGTCATCCTTTGTACTTCTCTTAAAGCACAATGGACCTGCCTTAATGCTAATTTATTTCCTCCCCTTATTAATACCAGCTTTGATTATAGCTATCTGATCTAAACCATCCAAAGTTAAATGTTTTTTAGCCTTCATTAATTCGACTACTTTAGATCAATCCTGAAAATCCAAGGATTTAACTCCTCTTATAACATGTTTATTGAAAAACGGAATGATTTTTTCAGTAATATCAGATAATTTTATGACTAGAAATTCACCACTATCCTTTTTCTTACAATACTTACCACACCCAAAATAATCAACTAAACTCCTCATTAACAGCTCATCACGACAATGTTGAGCTATTATAAACTTTGCTGCTACCTTTACTCCCAATCGTCTACTAGTTTCTTTTCATAGACCAATATAGAAACAACCCTCACCAGAGACAAACCCAGCTATTCACTCTGGATCCGAAATTTGGAGAGAATCTACATGTGGACGAGTAACAGCCACAGTTTCAGGAAAAGCTACCTTTAACTCTTCGGATAACCCTAAATTTAATGAAGCTTTAATATTAACAACGGTTTGAATACCATCCTTATTTAGATGTTCTCCTCGTCCCATCATCATGACTATTTCTCTAAATAAAAGATAATCAGCTTTCTTTTTAGTTATTAAAGGATATTTGTCGAAATGAGGTATTATCACTGTTAAAATTTGTTTTAAAGATTGTACTTTAAAAAAAACAGAATTTTGTCCATAAGATATTGAACCTATTCCCCCTAAATTTCCCTGAATATCTTTTAACATATGCTCATCTTTTTTATGTAATCCTAATTGAAAAAGTGGAATAATAGTTAATCCTAATTTAGATGTAGTGGATTTTCGAATAAAAATTCCAAAACTACCTTCACCATCTGTGAAGCCTGTTATAAATCAAGGGTTTAATGAAAAATATAGTAGGGATGATTCTATTTTGTGAGTAGTTACGCCTGAAATAAATCTTTTAGTTTGATTATTAAATAATCTTATCCCTGCTAAGCAAGGGAGATAAGCTCCCTGCAGAGATATAGTCCTTAGAGTTGACTTAACCATCAACTCTGTTCGTACTAATAGAGGTTTTCCACCCATTCCTATCTTGCGCAGACCCTGCTCGCTTTGCGAGCAAAGAGGAAGAGTGAAAGATCACCACCAGCTTAATGGTTGAGGTGATGTTCAGCGAACCGAACTTAACTTATTGATTTGATTCTGTTTCCCTTCTCCACCCTCAGAGTGGATACTACGAAAACTCCGTCTCCCTTCTAATTTAGAAGAAATAAGTCTAAAACTTATTTTAGGAATTACTTCCCTTAGGAGATCCCCAGTTCCTAATATAATGTCTGATATCTTTCTTTTAGTAAACTTCGTTAGATATATTATCTCTGGTCTACAGAAAGAAACTATACATATAAGTATATTTTTTATAGATATTTTCTGTAAAATCGTATCAACTATTTTCGATTTAACTGGTGCGTGGTTGACCCGAAGGTTAAATTTTACATGAGAAAGAATTACCTCGGCTCTAAAATCTCTATAGTTAAGATTTTTTAAGCCTTTATCAACATGCTTCACTCCCCTATTCATTTCGAAATCGGATAAGTTGATTGGTTTATCTCCCAGCGTTTCAGAGAGAGGGTTTAGTGACCCGGGCATTATATTAATTAAAGGGCGCACATATACTGCTCCTATTACACTAGTAATTATAGCAGTTAAAGATAAAAATATATAACCATTATCTAAAGCTGCACTTAAAACCATCTGTTTTGCAAAAAACCCCATTAAAGGTGGTATACCTGCAAAAGAAAAAATAGTAATAGCAAAACTTAAAGCTAACATAGGGTTTATATAAAAATACCCTTTTAATTGACTAATTAGCTGTATCATGGCGGTAAGATTTATCATACATATAAACACAAGAATGCTGGCATGCCAGCGTTGACGACGAAATACTCCTGCCAAAGAATGGCCAGGTGAAGCGTACTAAGCAATTACCTTTGCTATTTATTTTCTACCAGTATTCATAGCCGCTTTTAATTTATTTAATTGATCTAACCCTTTATTAGTTAAGTGTCCTTTTACTTTCATTATTTCTACTGCCTTACAAAAATCCAAAAAATCCTTAGATTTCACACCCTGTAAAGACATACTTTGAAAGAATGGAATAACTTTATCTATCAGATCATTAATTTTTAGAATTTGAAAATAAACTTTATTTCCTCTAAAACTAAAAAATAATTTACCACAGCCCCAAAAGTTTACTAAGCTATTCATTAAGACTTTATCTATAGAATACTGAGTTATTTGGAACCTTAATTGTACTTGAAATCCTGTCTTAGTTGTTGACGATTTAGTAATTCGTATACTAAAACATCCTTCTCCTGCTGTGAAACCAACCATTCAATATGGTTTAATTATTGAATTTAATACTTCCTCATCGGTACGTTTTGGTCTAATAGCCGGTATAATATTAGGGAAAGCAATTTTTAGTAATGTAGAAATACGACCTGAATTCATAGAAGCTTTTAAAGATACAATTTCATGTAAACCTGAAATAGTTAAATGTTTTCTTTGATTCATTAAGGTAATTATTTGTAAAAATAATAAATAATCTTCACGTTTTTTAGTTAAAAGAGGGTATTTTTCAAAATGATTTACTATTATATTTAAATCTCTTAAAGATTGTACCATATAGTTACAAGAATTTTCCTTTAAATAAATATCACCTACACCCCAAAAAGCTTTAATTTTTTTTAATAAATTAAAATCTTTATTGTGTAAACCTATCTGAAAAAGAGGTTGTACAGCTCATCCTACTTTTACTGAATTACTTTTAACTATTCTTACAATAAAATTAGATTCAGCATCAGAAAAACCTGTTAAGAATCAAGGATTAAGATTTACTTCTTGGAGCGATCCTACGGATTCACACGTACTAAAGTCAGCTGGCCTGGTAGATAAAGAAGTATATGATCTTATTCATGTGTTTATATGGTTAGAAGGGATTCTTATTTGATAATTTCTTTCGAAACCCATTAGAGCAAATCTTAAATGTCTAGCTCGCGTAGTTCCAGCCGCTAGGCGACCGGAACTTAAATTAAGACATCTACAACCGTCTGCCCGTTGCTCTTTTACAAACTTTGTAGAGTTTGATTTAGATCCGCAATCTTCCATTTCTCTTTCGATCATCTTCTGAAGTATTACCATACATGAGTAATTAATTCATCCACATATATACTTTCGTATATAGCTTGGTCTCAGAAGCTTTAGGAGGTTCTCGGAATTTGGCTGTAAATCCCATAATAGAGGTTTCCCACACCTCAAAGCAGGAGAATTATTTTTGTCTAATAATTCTTTATCTTCTTTATTATCATTTACATAACAGTATAAAGAAAATCCTATCGTTACTAAAATAATAAATACATTTAAATTACTAATTGAATATTGCATTAAATAAAATATAAATGCTTGAGTTGATTCTACACTAGAAATAGTAAGAGCTAATAAAATAAAACCTAAATGAGAAATAGTACTGTCACATACTGTAAGCCGTACCATATATATCATTGCACACATATCTTCTAACCTAATAGGGGAAGGAGGGAAGGTAAGCACCTCCCCCCTCCTGGCTAAGACAGGTAAAATATTTATTTTCTACCTGTATTCATTCGGCCGAAGGATGCTTTTATATTGACAATCTTGGAAGATCCTTCTTCAGTTAAGTGGTCTCCCTTTTTAATAATTTCAGCTACTTCAACTCAATCTGAGAAATCTTTTGCTTTTGACCCTTGAATTGGATGATTAATAAAGAATTCTTTTATTATATCATAATTATCCAAGAATCTAGTACACTGAAAGTATCCTCATTTTTCTTGAGTTGGTCTAACATATTGACCACATTTGAAGTATGACACAAAACTTTTTAGTAGTTCTGTATCCCTCCGAAGGCCACATGTTGAGCGACTTGAAAAACTAATTGAACACCTACACCAGCCTTATTACGACTTTTATTTATTTTCACAAAGAAGGTACCTTCTCCTGTTACAAAACCAGCCATTCATTCTGGATGAGGTATTTCTTGTTTAGATATTAAAAACCGAACTACTGGAATAGTATCAGGGAAAGCCGCCTTTAAGACTTCAGATAGACCTATATTTAATGTAGCACGTATATTCACTATTGATTGTAAACCTTCCTTTTTTAGATGTTCTCCTTTTTCCATCATTAAAGCGATATCTTTAAATAAAAGATAGTCTGCCTTTTTTTGAGTTATTAAGACGCCGGAGGCGCGGTATTTATCAAAATGAGGGATTATGTAAGCCAATATTTCTTTAAAAGAAGTTACTCTTAAAGCATACATACCTTTATCGGCCTTTACTATAGATCCTATACCACCAAAATAAGCTTGTATAGATTTTAAAAGCTCCAGATCTTTTTGGTGAAGTCCTATCTGAAAAAGAATTTCAACCCGTCAACCCATACGGTAGCTAGAGTTCATTCTAATAATAGATACAAAACTACCTTCACCGTCTGTCAATCCAGTAATAAAGAAAGGGTTAATGGTCTTATTAATCATTTTAAAACTGCTTGTAGTAAACTTTCTAGTGGTAAATTTTATTGAGGGGAATGTACTAGCTAAAAAATAATTTTTTAATTGAAAAATTTTTATTTGTTTCGCCTTCGGTAGGTTTATAATTTGTATGTGTCCTTCGGCGCACTGGTTACTCAACCCTTGCCTCCTGATAGGCCTACATTTAAAGGGATTTGTTGCTAATCCTCATCCCTACCTATCCACTACGATCAGACAATGTAATTGAGAGGCTACACGGTTTTCCTTTACGGCGAAGCAATCATTGGTACACTGTTCCAGCGACCACCTTATTCATAATAGTCTACTCATAATTCAGCTACTCTTAACATAATCCACGTTACGTCTTTCACTGATCTGAGCTACTACGACACTTCGTTTCTGGCACTAATTTCAGCCTTACTCACTTATGGCCAAGTTTGTTGGTCCACTGTAAATAGTTTTTGAGATCATATACTTGGTATTGCTTTTGTTATAAAGTCCTATCTACTATGAGGCTGTCTCAGCTGTTGAACAACATAATTAAGTTGAGTACATGAAGCAACTTTCACGTATGAACTAATCCTTCTCGTAGGGGGTGTATTTGAGCATTTCCTGAAGCTCGTGACTAGCGTGCACCGGCGTGGTGTCTAACTGCGCCCTTGAAAGGCGACTACAATTGGTATAAATCAGGCAATGACTAAATTAATAATATAAAATAGAATTAATATTACCAAAAGAAAGGCAGGTCAGGATTTCCAATATATAAGCATTATAATAGCCACCAGGAAAGGAAGAAGTGCTGCAAAAATCTATTTTGTGTGAGGATTTAGATTTCTCTCACACTAATTATAGTTTTTCTATTAGGGCGCAGCCATGTGAGATAATAACTTAATATACTTAGGCATATAATGGACGCTAAACTTCCCCTGCTGACGAAGTATGCTAGGCAGAAGTAAAGCTCGATATATAACGGCTTACTAAAATAGAATACACCTTAATTGCGCCTGCCGAAAGTGGGATATAGCCTTAATTAAAAAATATAACTCCAGCTTCGCCAGGCGCAACAACTACCGTCTACTCGTTGCTCTTTTACAAACAAATATTCTATATGTTTGACTTAGATCCGCGATAGCCTATTGCCCTTTCGGTTATCTTCTGCGTTGTTACCATACATGAGTGATTACTTCATCCACTTATATGCTTTCGCATATAGCTTGGTATCAGAAGCTTTAAGGTTTCCCCGGAGTTTGGCAGTTAAGCACACAATATTATTCCACAATAATATTTTAATGACATCTATATGCTAATAATCTTTTTATTCTAAACTGAGTTAAACCTAAAACCGTTCCTATTATTAATGAAAGTAATGAACTTACAAGTAAACCATAAGTTCAATTAAAATTAAATAAATAATGATTAGTGTAATAAACTAATTCTAATAAAAATATAAAGATAGATATTTTAGCTATAATTGCTACAAATGTAGTAACTATAGTTGGAATTGCGTCATAAACATCCACGGCACTCAAATTTATCATGCAGATTTTTAAAAACAACAACTTTATTCATTTTTATATCCATACTGCCTATGAAGCAAAAGTCGCCCTTTAAAGTAGTAATAGCGTTTTCGTGCGAAGCCGGCTATCTAAGAATCCTTAATTCTACTTTTGTTCATACCAGCCTTAATTTCACAAATGCTCTTAAAGCCTTCCTTAGTTAAATGAGCTTTATTATTAATAAACATAGCTACCTTACATCAATCAGCAAAATCTAATGATTTTACGCCCAGAATAGGGTAATTTTTGAAGAAAGGTATTACTTTTTCGAAATTATCCTCTAAACTACGAGACTTAAATTCAGTATAATTTTTGTAAGTATAAGCCTTACCAAACCCAAAATAGTCTACTAAACTTTTCATTAAAAGTTCATCACTAGCCCCGGAGGGGCTCGAGTGTTGAATCAAGCCAAAAGTTAGAGATACACGTCCATCTGTTTTACTAGATTTAGAATCTCTTATACTTACTATAAAAGTACCATCACCTGAAGTAAACCCGGCTACTCAATAAGGATCTATTGATTGTACGTCTATATTATTAACTTGAGGTCTTGGTACTGGTACAGTACTAGGGAAAGCTTCCATTAATACTCGTGTTAACCCTTTATTTAGAGTAGCCCTTATATTAATAATAGCTTGTATACCATAAACTGTCAAGTGTTCCCCCTGTTTCATAATCATAACTGCCTCTTTAAATAATAAATAGTCCGCATTTTTTTGAGTAATTAGAGGGTATTTATCAAAATGAGGTATTACTTGAGTCAGTAAGAAATTAGTCTAACTTAAACTACCTTTTTAAAAATATATTGACCTAGGTAAGGTTTCTTTTGATTCCTTATTAAATAATTAGAGATTATTTGAGCATTTTTAAGCTTTAATGCTTCAACTGCCTCTTTAATTGAATCATAAGTAATTGTTTCGTTCTTTAAAACATCAAAGACCTCTACCTTTATAGTATTTCTAGCTTCAGATAATTTCTTACGAGTAGCTTCCGAATGATTTTTACCAAACATATGATGTTTAGTTCCCGTGTTGATTTCAGATAGCTTTTTTCGGGTTTCAGCTGAATGGGTCTTACCGTACATATTGTTATTTTCTCCCATTACTTTCCCTAAAAAAGCCTCGGATATCTTCTTTCGGGTTTCATCCTTATGGTTTCTACCCGTCATTGGAGCTAAAGGATCCTTGGCTATGTTATACTCTGGTTTAAATATATCTCAATAATATTTCTCTTTGGCTAAAAGGTCTGGTACTTCACAAAATTCTAGAATATCTAATGAAAAATTAGAATAACCATGCTTAAGTAAACTATTACAAATGGCCATATAATTGGCTCGAATAAGATAATTAGTATTAAGATATTCCGAGAATCTTCTAGAAAGGTTCCCCGTAGAACCAATATAACGTTTACCATTAGTTAAATTAGTGAACATATAAACTCCAGATTTTTGGATATTATCTTTTAAAATGTCAAGTTTTTCAACGTCAACATTATTATAATGTAGAACACCGGGATGATTACCTTTATTTAACAATTTAGATGTAGTAGAAAAAGACCGTCTTCCCTGCGGTCATTTTGTTACTATTACATCAAATCTATAAACCACGGCTTTCAAATTTATCATGCAAATTATTCATATTTGTATCATTTACCCGGCATATTGGTTTGTCAACCCTACAAATAAAAAAATTTATTGTTGAATATTGTTATTATGAAATAATCTGTTTAGAAGGGATTTTGATTATAAGATTTCTTTCGAAACCTCGCAGAATGCATCTTAAACACGGTTTCACCGTGTCAACTACCGTACACTCGTTGCTCTTTTACAGATATGCTATATTATTTAGGTACGTGCATACTTCGTAAGCTAGATTTTTCACCAGAACTTCCCTCTAAACTAACTGTAAAATCAATACAACCATTTCTCTCTTTACTAATTCTACCTATCCCACCAAAATAGGTTTGAATAAGTTTCAATAGCTCAACGTCCCTTTTGTGTAAATTAATAACAAAGTTCGCTTCTACTCTTCAACCTGAAGCTTGCCTAAGATCTTTTCTAATCGTAAGCATAAAACATCCTTCCGCGTCTGCGAAACCAGTAACAAATCAAGGTGAGAGTTTAAATTCAGAGCTTGCTGATCCTCCGGATAAGTGAATTGTAGTGTTGGAACTAATATTTAATGGATTTAATGGACGAGCCTTAGAAGCCGTCGAATAAAGTTGTGTTTGAATAATCTGTTTAGAAGGGATTTTGATTATCCGATTTCTCTCGAAACCAGGTAGAATGCATCTTAAACATGGTGAAAAAACAGCACGTCAATTATCGTACACTCGTTGCTCTTTTACAGATCCCTCGTTCCAGTTACCCCGTAAAGGGCTCAAAGTATGGAGCGAAGTGGCCGTAAAGCCAATAATATCTGACTTAGATCCGCGATTGCCCACCTCCTTTTCAGGATTCTTATGACTTGTTACCATACATGAGTAATTAGTTCATCCACATATAACCTTTCAGTTATAGCTTGGTATCATAAGTTCAAGGGTGTTCCCGGAATTTGATAGTTTTACCCGAAATAAAGATTTCCCACATCTTTCGGCAGGTGATCAGAAGTGAAATGGAGCGGCACTAACTTTGAATAAAAATCCGATAGTAAAGATTAGGAGAGAAAAATTTATATAGTCATCGTTATATCAAGAATTTCCATAATTATTTAAATCACTAATACTAGTAATTACATATAAACTGTCCATATTAGTTGTACCTGAATTGGCATAAAGTAAACTTGTACCTAATAAAATAAAACATGAGCTTAATCCTCCTAATAAAAAGTAAATTAAACCTCCAGTTGTAGATAATTCGGAATTTCTATATATTGTACTTAGTAAATACAGTAGGGTCAGGGTTATCCTGCCCTCCGAACCGTACGTGATAGTTTCCCATCATACGGCTCTCCATCGGAATTCTAACATTTACATGTGGCGATAGGTTTAAGTGTATCTTCTAAGTTTAGTCATGTCTGCGTAATTTAAATCTCCGCTATGAAGTAAATCGTGGTGGTAGAAGCACAGAGGTACTTGTTTTCTGTAGAAACTTCCTACCCATTGTTGGTATGTACTACTACCAGTTCTGATTTTGTTCTTAACGTCTTTCACTTGTCTTATATGGTGCATTTCAACATCACTAGTTGAGTTACATAAAGCACATGCTTTATTTATACTTGATCTAGTTAGTTTATTGAACCAGGACACCCTAAGGATGTTTTCTGCCTCAGAAACTACAGATTTGGCGAAATGGTGCCTCACCTTAAGCGTACTAGGCATTTTCAGATAAGTTTCGGTTTCAGGATCCTTCAATGTATACCCAAATTTGTTGAACACTTGTTTCTTAGTTCTTAGTTTGAGCTTCAGTGCTAGTGTAAGACCACATGAAAACTGAAGAAACATGAAGATTACTCTTAAACTATTTAGATTGCTGGCAAAACTATAGAAGTTATACAACCCTTGTATTCGGTGGTTATAGAATGCTATTATTTCATGGTGTGAGAAATTCACAAGGTCCTTACGTGCTGTGGCGTAGGGCATACCTTGAGCGTTTATTTTCACAAACTTATTGGCTTTTAATTTGCTAATAAGATCCTTAATTGGGGCCATTACTCTCATTCTCATTCTGTATCTTCCAGGGTTACCTGATTTAGCTGTGAACAAACCCGCTTTAATGGCCACGGGCTTCACACATCTGGCACCGAGGAAACTGAAACCATCTTTTGTTGCAGTAATAATTGTCTTATCGACGTTTAGTTGAAGGCCACATTTCTTGTTTAGGACGTCCTTAATACGGTTTCTGATTAAGTGAGCGTCATCCGAAGATCCAGCGACCAATACTATAAAGTCGTCCGCATATCTTAAGTACATCATTCTTTTGAAATTAGGGTCGTTGTACATCATACTAGGTAATTTTCTTCTTAGTCTGGCCAACTTTATGATTTCAGGAGAACCAGGAAGCGTTTTCCTTAGGTTTTGCATTTTCGACGTTAAGGCCTCATACTGTTTGTTTTTGGCCCGTTTCTTACCTATTTCAAATTTACCCTTAAGTTGATTCATGTATTCATCTAATTCGTTCAGAACGATATTGGATAGTAATGGGCTCAACACACTTCCTTGAGGCGTTCCCACATCTGTCTTTATATGCTCTTTAGTTTCGGTGTCAACATAACCGATCTTTAGGGATTTACGTATGAGTTGTAGAGTTTTATCACAGGTTATCTTATCACTAAGCACGTCGTTAATTACGTCATGAGGGATAGTATCGAAACATTTGGAAATATCTCCCTGTATCACTCATTGGTAATTTGACCCATTACGGTATATCTGATATAATGCCTGGTCTAAGGATTTATTAGGTCTAAAACCGAACGAGCTCTCCGAGAATGAGTCTTCTCATATTGCTTCCAGAACTACTGCTAGGGCTTTCTGGACAATCTTATCCCTAGGACTTGCCACACTTAGAGGTCTTAATTCTTTCTTACCCGGCTTAGGAATCATAACTCTTCTTGCCGGAGATCAGTCGAACTTACCGCTGCGTATTTCACTAGCAGTCTTTACGAATCATTTGTCGTTGATACCGTCTAAGGTTATATTATCAGAACCTTTGGACATATTACCGGGTTTACTCTTTATTTCGAGGTAACATGCCTCCAGAAATGAAGGGTCACTCAATATATTGATTAGCCCATTATATGTTCCATCACCTTTCATGTAATTGTTCACTGCTATTTTCGCCCACGAACTAACGGATGTAAACGACTTGCTGTCTTCGAGAAGATTGAGTTTGTCGGCACCCTTGGTGTTAGAGTCATGGATGTCAAGTAGTGACGATTTCCGACTGTTTCCCTTCGTAAGTGAACTACTACTATGGAAACTCCGTCCCCGCGTTAGATACATGTTGTACCCATAGGCGGTTAGATCCCGAGGTTGTGTAGCGTTGGCGTTTGAATTGATAGTGTTAGGACCTTGCGTATTTTGGTTTTCTATACTGAAGTGAGCTAAGGGCTTTTGGCAATCTGCACAGTACGGTCTACCTGTGCAAACATTTATTCCCCTTATTAAGTGCCGCGATATTCTGCTTAAGACACTTAGGCCAAGTTGGGCCTCTCTGTACGTATCAAGTTCGTTATCCTGTCCATAACTATCCCCACTAAGATATATCTCCAATGAGGGCAGACCCATCTGACCTATCTTCTTGCAACCAGCTATCCGATCGAGATAGTTATTAGCCATTCCCGTCGTGGTTACCCGTGGCGAACATCTTCCTGTTATAGGAAGGCCAAATATGCTCGATAATATTAAATTCATTTCTGTTTCTAATATCTCTGCAACGTACACCTCTCTCGGCGCACAACCATAACTTTGTAACTCTATTGAAAGAAAAATAGAAATAAAATCATTTGTAGACATTAAAAATACAGCTCCACTTATTATAAATAATAATATTAAAGGGTATTCGATAATTTTTAAATGTTCTCCCATTTTATTAATAATTTTCGTTCTATAGTATACAAATTTGTTTAAGAAAAGATCTTTTAAGGATGAATGTTCAGCTACTCAAACTTTTCTAGGATAAAAACTAGTCAACTGTAAGATTAATATACTAATAAAATAAAGAAAGATATGAAAAACCTGTGTTATATTTGTTACATGAAATAATCCCCCGTGTATACCTATACCACCATTACTTATTGTAGAAAAACTTATTAAACTTTGTAATATAGCATATAATAAAGCTATTATAGCAATTCTATTATAAAGAATTGACATATCTCGTCTTAAACTGACGGCATTCGAAATTAATAATGAAAGTGTAGAAAGTATTATCATAGTTATATTAAAGATAGTAGAAACAATAAGGGCTGACATACTGATTTATCCTACTCACTAACTGCCAAACGAACTACTACTTCTGACCTTTATGACTTTTTTCGGAGAAGCCAGCCTAGCTTCGCCAGATAGCCTCCGGGTTTATCCTGCCTTCCGAAGCAGGAGGAAAAGCCTCCTACGAAGTAAAAAGCCATAAAACGCACTTCGGTACTTACGGGCGAAGTCGCAGTAGTAAATAAGGCTAGACCAGTCAGCAGCACAGTACCCTTAATTATTCCTACTTTGACATGTACAAAACTCGAATTCGTATTTAATTTTTAATTACTTCAAAAGTACCTATTAAGTTTTACCTTTAAACTAACATATCTTTTGGATATATCTTATCGATATAAGATATATCCAAATATTATACTCTATAATTAGATTAATTATAACCTACTGAGAATAGGAAAATATTTATGTTGTTTTAAGGGGCTGATGTATTTAATATATTATTTTTAGAAAAACTCTATTAAAGGTAATTTTGACTAAATATAGTTAATTATAACTAAAAATACTTATAGCTAAAAAAATAAAACCTAAATTTTCCCCAAAATAACCGTACTAGCTCAAATTAATTCAAACTGAAAAATTCATACACACATACAGCACTAATTTAAATAAAAATTAAAAATTATTAAACAGGAATAATGCAATTATAGATAAGAATATAGTAGCCTTATTCTTCCAAAAAAAAAGTAAATTAAACCTTTCTGTAAACTTGAATTCGCATATAGTGGACTCTAAAATTAAAGATGAATAATTAAACAAACTTACAATTGTATATAATTAATAAAATTATGACAGATTCTTTAAATCAAAGTAGTAATATATTTTTTTATCTAAATCACTGCAATCTGTCACAGAGATTTTAGTATCACTACTATATTTATTAATTTCTGGACTTAAAAAGGGAAGTTTATGTTTACGAGTATGTCCTCGTGCGTGATGGTCATAAATAGCTATCTCTCTTTTACAACAAACACTGTTTAAAGGATTATAAGTAGTTTTATATGAAGGTGCTCCTATATAAAAATTATTAACACTTTTATCTACTAAAGTGAATACGTTAAATATATCTTCGTCTTTAATATGAATATATGCAGTATACTCAGTATTAATTATACCAGGGTAATCTAATACACCTACTATTCAATAAGGGTCTGAATTAACATCCCTTATATTATATATATATGTATCAATATCATGTTTAATAGTATACTGATCCAGAATAACATCCGGAGAAGAACGGGGCACTTTTAAAAAAAGTGATATTTTATCTGCATTGTTAACGTAAATATCATTATAACTAAAAATAGATAAGACAGTACCTTCCGTATTTTCCGTACAATTTTTAAAACAAACCAAATCTGTGGATTTATCTAGTATTAAAGTAGATAATAAATAATCAAATACTATCTTTTGATCTATAGTTGGACGAATACTAGTGAGTCTATCTGGTCAGTCATAATCTTGCATAAAATCTGGCATTTTATCTATATTTTCAACGAATAATCAATGACCTAACGAACCATATTCAAATGTACAATCTCTTAATAATTGATTAGGTAATACGTTTACTACAGAACTGTTTCCACCTTCTATTGAAGCACCTCCTAATATTTTTAAATTACTATTTAAAACTTGTTTAAGAATTGGTGATTCATTAATTATCCCTAATTTTACGTCAATAATTATAGGTAAACTAGAAGTTTGAAATGCAGAAGGTATATACATAGTTTTATTATTTGCTATGTTAAATAACAAATTAAAAACACTGAAAAATAGATTAGCAAAAGTATTTTTATTACCTATTTCAGATATAGAATTAATATATTCATTAAATTCCTTTGAAATATATAATGGATTTTCTAATAAAGCTTTAGCCCCGTTGTCTAATAAATTGTCTAATAAATTGAAATTTTTAATATCTTGACTACGCGACCCAAAACTAAGCGAGTCCTCCGAAGGCGTAAAAGTTAAATTAAAATCGCTTATTAAATTAATAAATAACACTAAACCTAAAAAACTTAAAAAGTTACACATAAGATAGCTTAAACTAAAGATTAATAATATATCATATAAACTTTTTATATTTAAAGTACAAAGCATAAATAAACTAATTAAAATAAACATTGTAAATCTAAAATATGAAAAATATAATCAACTATAAGATACTACATTCAAATTAATATCAAATACTAAGTATAAATATATTAGTATAACCCCAAATATTATAATAATATTAATTAATGTATTAATATAATTATATATAAAATCTATCATAGAACTAACACCCTTTGATCAAAATCCTATCAAAATTATAAATATACATAGAAAAAAGGCTAATAATTTTACTGTACTAAAAGAAATAAAATTAATAGATATACTAATACTACCATTATAAAAAAATATAAGTATAAATACAGTTGTTATATATGTAAAGATATACAATAATATACTTAATATAGTTTTATCTAACTGTATAAAACAATAATTTTTAATTACAAAGAAAGCTTTATTTTTTATATAAAAATTTATACCTTTTTCTTTCATAAAAATAAAAAGACCAAAAATTAAAGGTAGCCCAGCTGGAGTTAAAATAGAAATTTTAGGATATAACAGTATACATATGTTATATAAATAAAGTAAAATTAAGTTAAAAGCAAAAAAAAACAAGGATATATTTGTTACATGGGGGATTATTTCATGTGTACTAATACAACCATTACTTATTGTAGAAAAATTTATTAAACTTTGTAATATAGCATATAATAAAGTTATTATAGCAATTCTGTTATAAAGAATTGCCATATCTCGTCTTAAACTGACGGCATTCAAAATTAATAATAAAAGTGTAGAAAATATTATCATAATTTAATAAAAAGAGTCTAAATTGTAAGACCGCCTCGTCTATTACGGCGCAGCCGTATTAGTAGGCAAGAACTTACTAGCCGGGAGAGAAAATCGAATTCTCATTATTAATATATGAAATTAAAGTTTTAACCTATTAAACTATCCTGGCTTATACCCACCCTATTTTTGTCCTAGTCAAACTGACTTATTCCTCCGTAGGTAGGAAGCTTCTGGCTTCTGGCTTCTGACTTCTGGCGGCGTAGCCACCAGAAGTCAGGAGAAATTGGTCAGGACAAAAATATAGAAGCATCTCTGCTACTTATTCTTACTTACAGTTCGAAAGACTGCTTTAGAGTTTTATACTACAGCCCTAGGATGAAAAAGATAAGAGACAACCAAAAATCTTTTTAAGATAATGTACTAGTAATACCTAAACCTAATATTACTTAAACCAAAAAAAAAAAGAACTAAATAATATATTAGTGCTTCGCCGGGTGGATACCCTGGCTCGAACAGGGAACTTACTGTGCCACATACAGTCGCTCTACCGATTGAACTATATCCACCTTATCTAGCCTTTAATACCAGGACAAAAAAAATTTTTTGGTTTTATTCCCCCCCCCCCGCTTTTATCCTAACACTGCCGAAGATAGGATAAAAATAAACTAATAATAAAAATAAGCCAAGCTTTTCCTCCTGCCGAAGTCGGCTGAACAAAAAAATAAATTAATAAAAGTATAGCTAACTACCCTACCACACTAACTACTGTTACATAGCTAGTATTACTTAGTTAAAGGGGGGGGGGGAGACCCCCTTAAAGTATTAAAACTACTTAAACTACTTAAACTACTTAAACTAGGGGTCTCCCCTTTCTCTTCATATAAAAATTAAAAAAAAGCCTGGACCGTTAGTCGGACTTGCTTAACAAAAAAGTGCAAAAAGATTTAAAAACAATGGCTATTTCAGATTAATATTCTCAAAAGTTTTGCTAATTACAATAGAAAGTATATCCACAATATGGTCAATATCTTTATATGTAACCAAAAACGGAGGAGATATCATAATATGATCTCCATATACACCATCAACAGTACCTGTACCTTGGTATATGGTCATATTATATGGGTCTGAAAAAGCTAATTTTTGGATCATAGGTGCAATTCTATAACAAGGATCAAACGCTGCTTTTGTCTCTCTATCTTTAACCAATTCTATACCTCAAAATAAACCTTTTCCGCGAATGTCCCCCACATTAGGGTGATTACCTATAACACTATTTAAACGTTTATGTAAATATAGACCTTTTTTATTGACATTTGATAGTAAATTTTTCTCTTTAATAATATTTAGTACTTCAAGAGCAGCTGTTGCTTGAACAGGCATACCCTCGTAAGTTTGACCATGAACCAATTGTCTACCCTTTAATACTTCAACAATACGTGGAGAAATCAGTACTGCTGCTATAGGTTGGTATCCAGCACCTAGACCCTTACCCATAGTTTGTATATCAGGCGTAAAACCTTCCTCTAATTGTCAAGCATGTAAAGAACCAGTTCGACCCATTCCACACATGACCTCATCAACTATAAAAAGAATACCATACTTATCACAAATATCTTTCATAGCTTTAAAGTAACCAGGTACAGCTGGGACACATCCTAGTGCAGCACCAACAACAGGTTCAGCAATAAAACCAATTATTGTTTCTGGACCTAACTCCAATATTTTGTTTTCAAATTCCGCGGCTTTACGTGCAACAAAATCAGAATTAGATTCACCTTTTATTTTTTGACGGTAAGCGTAACAAGAACTAATTTGATGAACATGTGGCATAAGTAATGGATAATAAGGATCTTTACGGAAAGAAAAACCTGAAACACTTAAACCACCAAACAAATTACCATGATAAGATCTATCCCTAAAAATAAAACCAACACGAGAAGTGTTCTTATTTCCTAAGTAACAGAAATAGAGACGTGCTAATTTGAGAGCAAAATCAGTGGCTTCCGAACCTGAACCGATTAAATAAACTTTGGACATAACAGAATTTGTAGACTTGATAAGATGTCTAGATAAAGCTTCAGTAATTTCACTAGATCAAAACGTAGAAGATGCGTAAGGAAGACCACGTTTTATTACATTGTTAATTTGCTTAGCTATTCTAGAATTACCATGTCCAAGACAAGATACTGCAGCCCCGCCTGATGCATCAAATATCTTTCTACCGTCCTTAGAATAAAGATAATTTCCCTTTCCTCCAATTAGAATTGGAGATTGGTGATTAATATCTTCACCTAAGTGATAAAACATACCACTATGTAAAGGAAGACTCACAAAAGCGTGAGGTTTTGGTGGACAGCGAAATAGTCATTCTGTAATATAAGAATATCTATTTAATTTATTTTTAACTCTAAGCCATAGTAATACCATCATTAATGCAAAAAATCTAATAGCTTCAGAAAAAGCAAAACCTAGAATAGCGTAATTAAATAATTGTCCTCTAAGTGATGAATTTCTGGCTACACCTAATATTAAAGCACCAAAAACTACACCTATTCCAACACCTGCACCAATTAAACCTGTAGTAGCTAAACTTGTACCAATTATTTTTGCAACTTGTATCATTTTTTTTTTTATTAAATTTAAAGCCTTGAATTTTATCGACCTTTTCTCCCGATTTGTATATATATCTGTCTTTCGGCTATCCTTCGGATATTCTTATACCATCAAGGCGCAGCCGTCTTAATTAAAAATATAATTACGGCCAAACCGACATATTTTGGTAAGAAATCCCTCGGAGCCATTTAACGAAAATATATTAGATTATACGACCACTAAATTTTGTTTTAATTAAGAACCGACTTTTCTAATAAAGTAGTATGACTTCCGCACCAAAGGCGGTGTAGCCTCAACTTATTAAAATATAAATCAGATATTCTTTCAAATTACTACGTACTATGTACGTAGTAATACGTACTACGTACTACGTCATAATATTTAACATCTTTATATATTAAACGTTTAGCTAATCTAGCACTAAAAATCTAATAACCCAAAAAGGTTAAATATTTTTGGATCATTCTAATTTATTATTTACTTATCCTTAAAATTTGAATGAGGGGAATAATATTCCCCTCATTCCCCCCTCATAAAAAAATAAATATTTATTTTTATACTCTCTTGTAAAAAATGTTTTGGGCTAAGTATTATATGCATATCCCTATTATAAAAGATAAAAAAAGCTTTTGTGACTCCCACAACTGTTTGTTTTCGCGAAAAATAGGACAACCGTCAGGAAAACTAGAAATAGAGTGATAATAGCGCTTTATAATATATAAAGTAAGCCTTATAGCTCCCCTCCCCCCCCTTATCAGACCGTTATTATCTGTAGGAGCACCAAGGGAACGTTTTTATTTTTATCTTCACTAACAGGAACGAGATTAGCATAAGGCAGCACGCCGTAAACCGTGATTATTCTAGCTAATTTTGTTAATTCAGTTATGAGTGTATATAATACACCTCTTATATATTTATACAAATAAAAAATAATAAATTTAGAGTGCGGTAAAACACACTAAATTTTAAGAATAACTAATCTAGTAGTGCTTCGCCGGGTGGGGTGGTTGGACAGCCATTTGGTGAATGGCGAAGCCGGCTAGATGCGCTTAGTTTCACTAAACCGCCCGTGCTTAAATTAGTATTATCCTAATTCAATAAAGATTGCAAATATAAAATTAAGATTGTACAGGAAGACTCACAAAAGCGTGAGGTTTTGGTGGACTGCTTAATGATCACTCTAAGCTAGGAGAACTTCTATTTAATAGAGCTTGTAATGTATCTGTATAGAATTGTGGAGTCATTCAAGGATTTCTTACCGCCACTTTACCATCTAACAATTGTCTGTAAACAATGTATAAAAATAATCAGGCAGCAACCACACTAACTATAGATCCAAAACTACTTATTAAATTTCATCCTGCAAAAGCATCAGGGTAATCACTTATTCTTCTAGGCATTCCTTGTAGACCTAAGAAATGTTGCTCTTTATGAGCACGTACGCACTGTAAAACTATAATTTATCTTTATAACTGTATATTTTACCATTATAAGAATTTCCATTCTCGATTAAACTTTTTAATGTATAGTAATTAACTTTAGCGTATTTCAAAGCTTTAGTTAAACTTTTTAATTCTGTTATTAATTCATGAGAATTACTATCAAATACATAAATAGTTTTACGGTTGGATACTTCTCTTGATATTAGTAAAAAGTCTTGGTACTCACCTTGAGCTATAGCAGCTCTAGCTACCTTACCATCGATTTTAAAGTAATTAGCCATTTCTCTACCAGATTTAAATTCTATTATTACCTCATTGTCCCGATTATAAACAACAATATGTTTTCTAAGCTGATTATCACCTGCAGGTTTTTCTTGATATTCCGAAAAATTTTCTACAAGTAAGGGTTCAAAAGATAATATAATACTTGATTTAAATAAATATTTATTGCTAATATAATTTAATAACGTACTATGACTAATTTGTAAACCTTTCAAAGCTTTATTTATTGAAGAGTAAACGATCGGATCTTGATCCGATGAATTAACATCGTATGCAAAAATTAAAAAACAATAAAATTTACTATCTAAATCTTCGGATGTATATGTTAGAGAGTTAGCTGTTTTCAAAGTTTTAAGAAATACGGCTAATCTATTATAACCTTCAGAATCATTCGAGAATAAGGATAATAATTTTTCAACAGTGTTAATAGCATTATCTAAATTTCCCCATTGAGGATTTACTCTAGGAATAACTTTATAATTACTATTAATTGTGGGTTTAAATTTAATAATAGCATATTGTTCAAATACTAATGATGTTTGAGGAGTAGTAATATAGATAAATTCTAAAAATCAATCTAAAGCAGATGTTTTGGATATTTCTAATTCAGAAGATGAATGAGGATTACGTAATTGTTTAGTTAACTTATTATATTCCTCCATCCTTCTAGCTAAATTATTAGAACTACCTATATAAAAACGAGAATGATTATTTTTAGAAGTTAGTTTATAAACACCTGAAACACCTAAGAATTTGAATTTAATTTCTTCACATGCTTGTTGAAGAGAATCAAATTTAATAGATTGATTATTATCAATATTTTCTACTTCACATAGATCGGTAGCACCATTAGTAAAATTAGTAGAGTAATAGCGTTTTGATGTTATTGTAGCCAAATTTTGTACTTGAAGACTCAAGTTATAAGAACTAGATGAAAAATTTTTTGCCCTTCGGCCTAGCACAGGTGCTAGTCCTGGGCGAAAGGGTGAATCTAGATTAGATAAATTATCAGTGCTTATTTGTCACCAATAATTAGTAGGTCATATCACTACCCTTCCTAAATTTGTAATTAAACATTGATTATATCCCTGCGGCTGACGTAGTCGCCAGGTTTTACCGCTAGCATCATCATAATAGAGCCGTTTGATGATGAGAGGCCTTTACCTCCGGATACTAAGGTGTCGGGTATTTGGCGTATGATCGTTGAAGCCGCTTTACTTAGTGTAACTAAGAAAGATTGCCTGCTGATTGAATGTAATAACTAGGTCTAAAATTAAACATCTTTCCAGCAATTTGCCAAATTTTTCAGAGAATTAATATATTATATTTCTCTTTTACACTACACAATTCCTAAATGTAGGCCCCCAACACTCGAGGGAAGAAAGTTAAGTTACACTTTGTGTGGACTATATCTTAATATATTTAATTAAACGCTTTTTTACTAGCTATTCAATTAGCGATGCTGGCTGCCAGCAACCAGCACCCTAAACTAGCTTTATCTCAATTAAATAATTTCCTTCGTGTAGTCTCTGAGGATCCTACTCATAACGTGGCTTGTTATTTTGGTTTCCTGCTGATTGTCTAGATATACTTAAGATTTTTACTTGTCCTTTCGGTTAATTTTAGATACTAGGTTGCTTAATCAACCTAGTCCTATAATTTTTTGTCTTAATTTAATCATACCGAGCCCGGAGGGCTACGGATTTGTAATAATTGAATAAGTAAAAAATTATCGAAAGGTTAACAAATACTTAAGCCTTATGAGACTTTCCAGCATATAGAAGGATTGGGAGGGGCTAACAATACTAATTTTGTCTAGGTACAGATTGTATTATTCAATATTCACCTTGAAGATTTATTCATTGTTTGCTATCTATATTTTTTTTGATGCATGTTCATCTAACCTTAAAATGTTGTTTAGCTGCATTAATAGAAGGGAAGATTAATTCTTCGTTTGTTTTATTATAACAGAAAACAAAATTACCTCCTATACCATACTGTGCAGATAATTTACCTTTTAACCCTTTTCTAGGATTTATATTAGTTAAATAGAAATTTCTTATTCCTTCACTTATAGCTTTTTTCGTTTCAGAAGAAGTTGTATACCCAAATTTAGGGTGGTTTTCTTTACTTAGCATTTTTTTTAAGTTAGCTATAGTTTCGGCGCTATGTTTGAAACCAAAGGAACTACCCGCAACAATCAAAACATTATAGTTTGGTTTATAATGATCTAATCATTTTTGCTCTAAGTTAAGACAAACACTAGAATCTTGTTTACAAAATTCTAATATTCCTAAAGAGAAATTTTCTAAACCATATTTTTTCATAGCTCTTATTATTACCATACTAGAACTTTTATCTGAATTAGTATAATAGTAATAACTTGCCATTCTTCTGGTTAAATTAAGACTGCTACCTATATAAATTTCTTTATTGATATTATTGATAAACATATAAACACCTGATTTTTTTCTTAATTCTCTATATATATACCTTTTTTCTTCCTTAAAATCAGAAAAAAAAATAACAAACTCTTCAGGGTTGAAAGGTGAACCTCTGTTAGAAGATCCACTATACAATCTATTACCTATTTCAAAAACACTTCCCTTTAAATTAACCCCAATGAAAAGAATTCAGAATTGTACTTTAGATAACATTAAGTTATAATTTAATCCTAATAATTTAGGTACTCAGAAGTATCATCCACTAAACATTGCGAATACGGCACCCATACTTAATACATAGTGAAAATGAGCAACAACGTAGTAAGTATCGTGGAATGCTATATCAAGTGAAGCATTGGCTAAAACCACACCAGATAATCCCCCGATTGTAAACATAAATACGAAACCTAATGCAAATAACATTGAAGGTGTTAATCTTAATGATCCTCCGTAACATGTGGCTCAGGGTAAGGCATTCAATCATTTCAGATTTAGATTGCTTTACATCTCATATAGACATGGATAATTAATATATTTATCTATACTTAAGTACTTGTTTAAGGCACTGTCTATCTCTAGTGATCTGGACCATTCCTTCATTATCCATATATTAGTTTAATATTTAGAAAAACTTATTTAATACTTAGGATAAGTGTGGCGTCTGGCCTCTACGCTTTTAGAAAAACTATTTAATAATAGTCTTTTAAATATACTCTTTAAGCATATTTAATTATACTTTCGTATAACCACTTAGTTCGACGATAGTCTAAAATAAGTTGATATTTACTAATCCCTGCCTTCGACGGGGGGGGTAAGAAGGCCTGTAACTAAATATTAATTTCTTATTCTAGATGTCCCTCGAGTTTGCCACATCGATAATATAACTAATTTATAGTAGTATATTTGTTTTTAACTTTAAATTGTGGTCCTTTAAATTTATATAACATACTTGGATGAATATAAGGAAGCATATGGTGTAAATTTTTTTTAACTGATTTACTTTTAATATATAAAACATTATATGAACCTTGAACATGCATTGAACAATCTAACCGAAATTTAATCATTAAAACATTCATCAATAGAACTATTTCTTGAACAGTAAAAGATTGAGTTTGAATAGTTATTCCCGAACTATATGTTCCATCTCCTTGGATTCAATGCACTAAACCTCTTCAAGTTAATAAATCATAAATATTATGAGGAATTATTTTTTTTCCTTCGGGGTAAAATAAATTATATAAATCTGTAATACAAGGAAGACTTCTAGTAGTAAAACTTAAAGCATAGTGCAATTTTTTATGAACAATTGTAGTATAAACACTTGGACTTTGAGCGCAAAAGTGAGATAACTCGAAAAAAACTGAATACAAATACTCTAATTGACTATACTTCTGTTTAAATTGCAATCTAGCGTCCCCTCCTAAATTACTTTTTTGAATTGAAGCATCAGAAAGTATAATACCTATAAAAACAGATCTTAAGTATAAAGGAATTCTAACTAAAGAACGTTCTAAATTAGTAAATTTAGCATAACCAACTGTAGAACCCAAATTAGATCCATAAGGCACTACACTTAGTACATTATTAGTTTTAATTCCTTTAATAAATAATTTAATTTGCTTAAGCTCATTTAAGATTTCAATCGTATATGTATTAATACAATTAACCAGGTTTATTCCTCTTTTTCAATTTTCATAAAATAAATTATTTTGTAAATTATATTTATCTAATAAAGGAATAACTTTTTCATTAATACTTTTTAAATCTTTAACTATATAACGAGCGGTATTCTTTCGAATTTCAATTTTTCCGCAATGTTTAAAAAAGTCCTTTAATTCATTTAATAAATCAACATCGTAATTATCTTCGGCCGTAGGATGAATTTGTACCTCCACAATAAAATTAAAAATAACTGCTTCACCCAGTTTAGTTTTTTTACTTTTAACAAATAAAATATCAAAAGAACCATTTTTATTTATTAACTCTGATATCTTTGAAGTTAATTCTGGTCCCTTTGAGGAATAATATCTTAATCCTATTTTTGGGCTGCGCGTATCCATAGGATTGCTAAAGCTCCCCTTAGGACGATACATCATAATACCTGACAATTTTCTATTTAACATAGAAGAATTATTAGAATGAATTTTTAAAATTTTTTGTAGGCGCAAGCTCGCGGCTTTAATTTTAAAGACAATTTCAACTAACAATCTAAATGTAAAAATAACTAAACTATTATAAATTAGTAAAATGCCCAGGAAAACACTTCTTTTATTATCTTTGGTCAAAAACCTCTTTCTAAATGAGGCCGACAACCATGAGAATATTTTAATTCCTGTAGGAACAGCAATTATTAATGTAGCAGCTGTGAAATACGCTCTTGTATCCACATCTAGACCAACTGTGTACATGTGATGCAGAATAGTAAATAAATATTTACTATTTATCCATACAATAAGTGCGCCGAAGGATACTTATTGTATGCTTCTTTCACAAAAAGTATCGGACTATATCTTCATCTTTATGACTCCGCAGGAACCTGTCTTATTTGTTGTACTATTATTTAAATTTATTTGTTTTTGCAGAAATCTCACTTGCGCTAACCCCTCTTTAGTTAAATGTAGTTTATTTGATACTTGAGTATGTATAGCTAATCATTTTTCTAATGAATTCCTTTTTTTAGTATATAACGGAAATAATTCAAAATATGATATTACATTAAGCAATTTTTTAAATCCTGTAGCAGTATAACGATAAACATCTTCAGTTCCTGATCTTAAGGTTACTTTACCAAATCCAAATAATTCACATATTTTATTAAGTATAACACCATCCTTTTGATCCAATATATAACGCATTCTAATAACATGACCTAAAGTATATCTAGAGCTAGCTATAATAGATACATTAAAACATCCTTCCGCATCTGTAAATCCAGATAACCAGCTATCATTTAATGTAATCGAAATAGGATTACTGTTGAACTTAATAGTGTCAGGACCAAAACGATTATTTAAAGAGTTAATTCATAAAGATAATTGTTTAATTCTATTATCCATAGCTAAATTACCATTAAATAAATAAGATAAAAGTAGAATCTGTGAAGAGTCATCTACCATTAATCTATAAAAATCATTGTTTTTTCCACTTTTTCCTTGAGGAAAATGTCTAACAACACCAATTTTTAACTTATATTGTATATCATAAAGTATAGCACTTTCTTTTTGAGTAAGAACAAAACGTGTTCTCTTACCTTCTGCATATGTTTGTATAGCTCCGTCACCTTCTGCAAAACCAATAAACCAAGTTAATCAATCATCAGATAAATGATCACTATTTTTAAATAATGTATTATAATAAGTACGAAATGCGGACAATCTAAAAGATGTCTCGCGTATAGTCTCTGAGACGCTGTGTTTGCTATCTTTTAAGGAATTCAGGGACACATTGTCCGCTGGTTGAGTATAACTAATTAAACTTTTACCTTTCAAGGTGTTAATTAGCACTAAACTGTTCCAGCATATAGCGAGATTAATTAAAATCCCTATATCACTATAAGGTGAAGCCATAACACAACTTCAAACTATAAATCCTAATATTCCAATAGACATCATAGCGTAAACCATACCGATATAACCAAATACTGATTTATTTGAGTTAGCTGATATAGTTGTACTAATTATACCAAAACCAGGTATAATTAAAATGTAACAATATTTTGATTAAAGGAATAGCTGTGCATTATAGCAAAGTCTTTTCTCAATAATACTCAAAAACTTTTAGATCTTTGTTAGGACTTTATATTAAGTTGTAGTATTTTCGGCTGCGCCATGACGGTTTATTAAAAATTTAATCTTTAGTATTTTAGATAGCCCTTTATCTGTTAAATGTTCTTTGTCTTGTATTAATCTATATACCTTTCTTCATCTTAAATAGCTTATATGCTTTCTAGATTGTAAATGGTATTGATCAAAATATTCTATAACCTTTTTAGCAGAACCGAAATTAGTGGAACCATAATAATAGGTATCTTGAGACTTCCTATATCCAATGTTTCCACCTAAGTATTCTTTTATCATATTTAACAATAAATCACTTTTTTGATCTATTTGAAAATTTAATCTTATTTCCGGTTTATTTCTGGTAGTACGTTTAATAATTTTTATTTGAAAACTAGCATCCGCATCAGAAAAACCTGCTAATCAGTAGTTATCTAAATTTTTACTTAAATCTATAGTAAAATTACTATTTTGATCTGCATACTTGGTATGACTTAATACATTATTAACTACTTGGTTAAACCTATGTTCTGTTCTTAACTTACCATTTATCAAGTTAATTACATTTAACATACCCTTTTTATTAGATACTATTAAAAGGTATGCGTTTTTGTCCTTTACTTTTCTCACATTACCGTAGCCTAATTTTTCTTTCAAGTAATAGGCTAGAAATGCATCTGGAGAACTAAAAGTTATAACCAATTGTTGAGCTTTACTAAAATGACCATCTCCGTCTATTAATCCTGCTAAATAATAACCTAATTGTTCATTATTTAGAGGCTTCAAATGTTTAGGAACGTGATCTGGCACACCTTTTACATTTTCTAAATTTACTACAACTCCGTCGCGTAGAGTCTCTGAGGTTCCATTTATATATAAAATGTTACCGGCTGATTTCCTTCATTGTTCTAACTTTTTGACTATATCATTTAAGGAGGAGTATTTAGAACTATATAGCGAAGGGGTCCCAGCATACAGCGACGTTAAGAGGCCTACATACGTAACCTCAGGGTGACCGAAGAATCCAATTCCATACTATATAATTATTTATACATCCCTTTAATTATATAACTTAGTATAATTAACTAACCTAGAACTATTATCTAGAGGAATTCGACTGTACATTAAGCGGCATTTCAGCCACCTACCAGTGAACCAGTCTGTAGCGATTTATTAGAAAACCGACGGTCTTGTCTTATATGGGAAAAGATTTTGACCGTAAGACTATCTTTATGATAGTCACACCAGTATTGCTTCTGCATTTTATTGTTTTTTCTAACAATTGCACAATAAATAGTATAGCAAAAACTAAAAGTTAAGGTATACTTGATAGTATTCATTATATAAGGTCTTATATTTTTTATCTGCCTTAAATAATTCTTATAGCTTACGGCTAAACCTTACTTTATTTTCCTAAATATATATAGGTTATATAATTTTATTTATTTGTTTAGCTAAATTAATTAATTCTAATCTAGTATCATTATTCAAATGATCTTTATCAACTAGTCTGTTATAAAGTGATTTTCACTTTAAATAACTATCTTTCTTTTTAGATATAAGATTATAATTATCAAAATAAACAAACAAACCTTTACAGTTTTTTAGTCCATTTACTCTAAGTTCTCAAACATTATCAGCATGATGTGCTACTACAGAACCTTCAACTGAATATTTATTTAGTATATTTACTAAATGTTCAAAAACATACTTATTGGCTTCCCACTTTTGAGTTAATATAAATCTAAACCTAAAAGCTGAACTATTAGAAAGTAATGAACAAGTAAATGAACCTTCTCCATCTGTTATACCAGATAGTCAACCATCATCTAAAGTAGGCATTAAACAAAAATCTAAAGGAATTATAGTCTTTAAATTTTTTTTTATTAACTTTTCATTAAAAGTTGATAAAAAGATTAAAAATCTAGCTTTCCGGCTTCGCCGGAAATACCATGTTTCCATTAAATAATAACACTAAACAAATTAAATAAAACGCTTAGAAAAATAATTAGCTATAAGAATTAAGGGATATACTATTAAATATTCATCATTTAAGGTCTTAATCTCTTTTACATCTGCCTTAAATAATTTTTATAGCTCTGACTAACCTTACTTTTTTTCCTTTATATGTTTTAAAGTTTATTTATTTTTTTTACAATTTAAGAAGTAATATTTGAAAAATGTGCATACAAAAAAGTACTACTATTCACCAAAATGAAAAACCCTGCCGACTACGTCGGAGTAATTCAATTGAATCTAGTTACATTATATAAACTTAAACCATCATTAACAAATATCTTTCTTTAAAAGGTTTGTTACACTTCAAACAATTTCGAATTGTTGTATGACTAGTTCCAAGTGCAACCGCTGCTTTACGTACAGATTCGTAAATTACTGTTTCATTGGTGCTAAGATCTGTTACTGATAAATTTATTCCAGATACAGGTTGTTTAACCCTTGTAGATTGGTAAGCTTTAATCTTATCTATAGTATCTTTGGGTCTTTTAATCCCTAATTTAGCCTCAGACATTTTAGTTAAAGTTTCTAATGACAACTTTTTACCTTGACGGGCAAGACTTAATCTTGATCGTGTTATATCAGAGAAAATACGATTTTGGGCTAATTTGGACATTAAAGCTTTAGTTTCCTCGGAGTGAGTGAAACCTAACTTACTTTTAGCCATCTGAATTTTAACTTCTAGTGGTAGTTTACGCCCTAAAGGTGAACCAGCAACGAGTAATATATTATAAACGGGTTTCAATAGATCCATATAATACTGTTCTCTTTGTATAGTTTCATCTTTACCACAATATTCAAGGATTTCTAAAGTAAAATTTTCATGACCATGTTTTAATATAGCTCGGTAGATTAAACTGGTTTTTTGGTTATTTACTAAACTTTTTCCGTAATATTGTTGAAGTCTAGGGCCCAGATTTTTACTACTACCAATATAAGTATTTCCATTAACTTTATTAGTCCAACGATAAACTCCTGACTTCAATTTATTATCCTGAACAATAGATTGCTTTTGCTCCTTAGGGTTTGTATAAATAATCAATACACTTGCTGCTATATAAGAAGAGTCAGCAGTATAAAAACAAAAATCATTGGTAATAATTATAAAAACCAGAAGGAGAGAAAAAAAGAATAATAAGCAAATTAAATAAATATTATTCTTCTTGAAGAAGGGCGCAAGCTCTTCTTGTATAACAAATCTGTGTGTATTTTGTTTAATAGATTGTTTAATGACTCTACCAAAACCTAAATTATCTTTAATATAATTTAATACTTCTAAATCTGAACTAGATTGAGTAACTACAAAAGATAAGTCCCCTCTCTTGGCTATAATAAAAGAACCTTCTCCCTCTGAAAAACCTATTAGTCACTCCAAAAATCTACTATCAGGTTGTTTTAAGTCAGGGTGATATTCTTTAAATTTAGAGTAAAAAGAAGAAAACTCAAAAGATCAGTTCGTCTGAGTTGCACTATATAATCCAGAATATAAGCAAGTTATTAAATGTATTGCAAAAAAAATAAATAAACCTTTAAAACCTTTTTTTAGTAAGAAAAGATGTTGGAATAAAATAGGATCTCCACCTCCAGCTGTTTCAAAGAATGATGTATTAAAATTACGATCAGTAAGCACCATAGTGATTCCCCCAGCAAGAACTGGTAATGATAGTAATAATAGTACAGCTGTAATAACTACAGCTCATCCGAATAGAGCTAGTTTGTGTAATCTTATACCTGGAGTTCTCATATTAACTATTGTTGTAATGACATTTAAATTAATTATTCCTAATCCCCTCCTGCGAAGCTAGGAAGGGGATACTAAGGCCCCTAGAGAAGAAAGTCTCACCTAACCATAAATAGATATGCTTACTGGGCTATCTCTTCAAGCTAGGAATATTCAGCGATAGGAATAAAATATACCGAAAAGTATTTCCGGATATATTAACATAATATTACTATTATGGTTGGACCATATCTTAAGCGCATCGATTAATCGACACGGTTTATAACGTATGGCCTCTGAGGATCCTACTTACAATATGGATTATTGTTTTAGTTTCCTGCTGATCGTCCTAAATAAATTAATAAAATAATATGTAATCATATCTATTATTAACCAACACAATTAGGATATTCCAGCATACAGTTATAAATTTTATATCAACCTCATAACTACTAATTTTTAATATAAATAATTAAACTATTTTACTAGTCCCTGCCTTCGGAGGGACTAGTGAAGCGACAGTTTTACAAATATATCCACGATATGATATATTTGTGTCTAATCGTTTTACTATAGTTGTATGAGAAACAGGGAGACCTTGACTTGAGAAGAACTTTACACATTTACCTAAGCTTTCAAATACAATTTCTTCTTCACTTTCAATATTTATCAATACTACAGATTTACTTAAACTGTTAATTGGTTTACTTCTATTAAAGTTAACTCTGTCTTGTTCTAACATTATACTTATTTCTGGTAAAGTCATATTAGATACTTTGACAGTATCTACCAGTTCTCTTAAAAATAAGTATTTACCTAAGTAATAAGTACTGTTATTTAAGTGTTTAGTAAATGTAGTATGAGCAATATTAAGTTTAGATATAAAATCTTTTTGTTGCTCCGAAGGCGGCTCGCCTCGTAAAATAATAAAGAATAGATTTATCTCTATTATACATATATAAAGGTTTGGCTGCAGATCCACTAGGATTGTTGGAAACTTTTATAGTATTTAAATTAAAAGAAGGGTCCAATAAATAATATTGTTCTAAAACTATCTCCGGGTTTAAATCAGGGTAATAAGGTAAACATATTACTTCTAATTTAAAACTGGATAAGCCTTTTTCTTTAATTAACCTCTCGGCCCAGGACTAGGTACAGTCCTGTGCCTAGGCCGAAGGGAGGAATTAATTTTCCTATACTTCTCGCCCAAAGGGCGCTCCCAGCCGCACGGCGCCCGGGAGTATGAGTTTGATTTAAATAGCCTCTTAATCTAAAAGCCAACTGTGAGGATGATCCTACATATTTTTGTTTTGTATCTATATGAGTAAATATATAAATACCACATTGTTGTACTTTACCGTGAGGTAAGCCTATCTTCTCATCAATTAACTTTCTAGTTTCTAGTTTATGCAAATCTTTAAAGGTTAACCTAGGCATATTAATTAAAGAATTTAAGGTTTCTTCATTAACTAATAAACCAGAATAAGCTAAGATCTTATTTAATACCTTTAAGGTAACAGGTTTACCACTTACTAGTTGAGATTTAGCTAACTGATGAACATAAATACTCTCTCCTTTCCTACCTAAAATCAGACTTCAGAGCCCGGAGGGCCCTGAATTTTGATTTGGATCTTTAGCCAATTTTTGTTTTATTTTAAGATCTGAATCTGAATACTCCCCCTTCTCAATTTTTGGCTCACTACTATAGTTAGCTTTAAATATTAAGCTACCACAAGTAGAAAAAAAACAACTGTAGTTTAATGTGTCTGCGTAAAGCGCGGACATGTCGAAATTTACATAATTAAAAATTAATAAAAAATCGAAATTGATAGCACCTCTGTGAAGAGGCACTACCATCCTGCTACTTTTTAGTCTCTCTTTAATCATATGATTTCGGCGAAGCACGAAAGAGGCCGCAAGCCGCCCGCCATATTAGACAAGACACTAAACGATTAGTATTTCTTATTAAATTTTTCCCTATCTTTATTTAACATAGAATTTAATTCAGAAATAGATAAATTTTTAAATACTAACACGGATGAATAAAGTTTATCTGATAAAGAATATTTACCTAGATAGTATGTTCCCTTCTCTATATGCTTATTCAAGGTATCTCTATGTATTTTTAGACTTACCGAAAATTCTTTAATGTTTTCAGCATGATGGTACAAGATAGTCTTATCTCGGTTATACATAAATAAACTGGAAAGCGACTCTTCCTCGATCAAATAAGATTCAATATCATCCTTATCTTTTTCTTCTTCTTCACGCTTTCTATTCATAGAGCCTCGGATTTTTAAAATAGTTGACATCCCTTCTGGTTTTAAATGCTCTTTTTTCTCCATTAATCTAGCGATTTCACAAAAATCTTTAAAATCTTGGTTCTTAGCACCAAGGATTGGATATTTTTCAAAAAAGGGTATAAGAATAGAAATAACATCGGAAAATTTAGCAAGATAAAATTTGGTTTTTGATCCATTTTCACTAACATATCCACAATTAAAATATTTAATTAAATTTCTCACCAATTCCGCATCACGAGAATCTTGATCTAGTTGAAATCTTAAGGACACTGTAAATCCGAATTTACAAGAAGAAGATTTGTGGATTAGAACAGAGAAACTTCCTTCACCTGACGTAAAACCAGCAAATCAATAAGGATTAGGTATTTCTGATTTTTCAATAATAGGTCTCTTTACAATTGCAGTTTTAGGAAAAGATACCTTTAGAGTTTCTGATAAGCCTAGATTAATAGACCCTTTAATGTTTATGATTTCTTGTAACCCTTCCCCTATAAGATGCTCTTTACGACTCATGAATCCAATCACACGTTTTCATAAGATATAATCAGCTTTCTTTTGAGTTATTAATGGATATCTATCAAAATGAGGTATTATTACCTTAGTTATATCTTCTAAAGATGAAACTCGATACTGTAAACTATCTTTCCCTTGCTTTGTAATATTCCCTACTCCACCAAAATAATCTTGGACCTGTTTCAAAAGGACAATATCTTTTTTATGCATACCTATAATAAACCTAGACTCGACTCTTCAACCTGTACTGTTTCGGGGCTCTTTTCGAACTAAAATAATAAAAGAACCCTCTCCATCAATTAATCCAGTTATAAATCAAGGGTTTATTTCCGAATTATTGTCAAGTATTTTAAAATTAGATACGTACCTCCTAAATGAGCAAAATGATCGGTTACCTACCTTCTGTATAAATAATATTGTATCAAATAAAGATAATAATTTATAATAAAAATTAGTTTTTTTAACTTTAATTAATGTTAAAAAGAAATTGATTGCACCCAATAATGATGAAACACCAGATAAGTGTAAAGCAAATATAGCTAAATCTACACTAGGACCACTGTGACTTTGAACTCCTGAAAGAGGAGGATAACATTTGTGTTTGTAACCTCATTTAACTATAAATTTTATATTGTATTGTATTTAAACTATCGTTACTTCCATCTCTCTCGAGATGGTTCGGACTTTACCTTCATCCTAATATTTTATAATTCGCTTATTTAATTTTTAGAGTCAACTTTACGATAATTTTTATCTAATCTGATTTGTCTCATTGCTCTAACATTTTCTCTTATTTTATTTAACTTATCAAATTTTCCTTTATGTTTTATATAGCATCTAGATCAAATTCGGAATTCAACAGCCTTCATACCCTTCATAGTATTAGAATAATATTCAATAATATTACTAATAGCACGAGAATTTGTAGTTACAACTGAACTATAAGTTTTTTTCTTTGCCAAACCTATACCTAATATTTGAGCTATAGCTTTTAAACGCGCTTTCCATAACGGCCTGGAGATATAGTGCTCCTGCCGTCGTACCTTTGCCGTCAACATACTTAAGATGTCTGGTTAACCCTACCAGGCCCACTATCAGTGGCACAAGATACATACTTGTTACGGACTAGCTAGCACATAACGCCTCTTTTCATCGGCTACTGGAGTAAACCTGAAGATAGTTAATTAAGGACTCGCAACGGTTTTCCACTATCTTCCTATGAAATAACTGCGCCGAAGGTGGCGCAGGTATTCATCCCTTGACTGTGGGCCCTCACTTTTTAGCCCCTTCCTCTTACGATCAACTACCCAATCACCATCTACTCTCTGCTCTTTTGCCAACTATTCAATTTCTACGCGCCTCCTTTAGGCGGTGATTGTTTATCTACCGAAGGGGCCTTTCGTCAAGAAAGTTTGGTGGTCACGCGTACGACGCGTACTTCCTTACCCGTGTAATCTCTCCTAGTTGTCTTTAGATCCGCGATTTCCCATTGAACCTTTCGGCTAGCTATGTCTTATCGACGCTCGTACCAGAGTACTGGTTTATGACTCAAAGACAATCACTATTTTATCCTCTTTTACTGTTACCATACCCGACTTTTATTACTGCGGCCACTCTCTCCCGTTAAGAAAAAAGCTTGGTTAGGAGGCTTTAGGGGGTCCCCGGAGTTTGGCGATTTTTTATGCCAAGTAGAGAGGAGCTGACTCTCTCTTTCGACAATAAGATCTAATTTTTGAGTTAATTCAAGTTGTTTATTACTTTTATTTTTCCTTAGCAATTACCAAATATTTTCCTAATAACACAGTTTTCGCCAACAGACAACGTCGAACTTTTTCAGATCGTACACCGAGTGCTTTGGCTGCTTGACCTATTGAAACATATTCAACATTATTCCCTGTAGTTTTATCTATTAGTTTTACCGCGGTTCAAATTAGACCTAATTTGGCTGCAGATAATTTGGCACGAGTTTCCTCAGAAATACTCGGACGATTCTTAGCTGCTTTACTCATTTTCAACCGGGTTTCCTCTGTGAGTCTTACATCCATAGTGGAATATGCTTTGGTTAGGATATTATACTCAGGTTTTAATATATCTAAATAGTACTGTTCTCTTGATAATAAATCTTTTTTATCACTAAATTCTAAAATATCCACTTGAAAATTAGAATATCCGTTTTTTAATAAAGAGCTTAAGAAATGACTTCTAGATCTTTTTAATACTGAAAGTATATAATCTAAACTAAAATATCTATAAAATCTTTCTCCTAAATTAGAACTACTTCCTACATATGATTTCCCGTTAATTAGATTAGTTCAACGATAGACACCAGATTTTTTTCGGTTTTCTCGAATAATTTGTAGCCTTTGAGTGTCCGCATTTAAATAAGAAACAACAGGGTTAAATTTATTTGAGCTGGTTGAATAATTCCGAGCTTGTGTACTAAACTTATTGGAAGGCTTCGCCGTGAAACGATGACTTAATTTATTTTCGGTTCTATGTAAAATACTTTGAATTTTTAGGTATTTTTTTACATTATACTTTTTGTATAAAGCTCTCGATCATAACCTAAAAGAGAAAGATTTCATACCCTTCATAGTACCTTCGAAATAATTATGAATATTTATAATCCCTCTTGAATTAGTAGTATCCAATATATAAAGATTATAATTTGGGTTATATTTAACTTTATTAGATAAATGTAATATTGAACGTATAGCTTCTAATACTATACCATCATATTTTAGTGTTAAGATAAACCCATTAACAACTATACGAGTAGCTTCTTTACTTACTAGTTCCTCGGGACGAGGGAACTTGTTTCCTCGCTCTGGGGAACAAGTTTCCCCAACACGGGAAACTAGATAAAAGCTTCCCTCAGCTTCAGTAAAACCCACAAGTCAATATTTACTCATTACTATTTTAGCTTCATTAGTATTATCAACTTTATTATTTACTTTTGCCCAAACAGGAGATATATAACCTTCCGGCACAGATTGGCTTTTCAATTCTAATAACAAATTATCTTTCTCTTTTGTAGACAAATCAGGATTATTTAATATATCATAGGCTTTTCGAAATTTTTGATATTCATAATACTTACTTGTTAATAAAGGATATTTATCAAAAATAGGTATGATTACCGAACCAATAGATTTTCTATCTCTAATTCTAAAGTCACCTATAGTATTATTAGATCCAAGGTTAACCGAACCAACACCTAATTGTTTTTTAACAAAATACAATATTCTTAAATTGTAAGTACTTTGACCTAATTTAAAGAAAAGAAGTCACTTCCCTTCTTTGGCTCTATATATTGTAAAGCTCCCATCTCCATCTGTAAAACCCACTAATCATTGATGAAAATTTTCTATATTTTCATAATACTTAGCCTTATTTACTGATTTAGAATGGTCAAAAAATTGTAAAGTGTTAGGATGCTCTTTGTGAAGTCTCTGATGAGCTATAACGCTAAATTGTCGTACAGCTCAGGCGAATTGTCCTGTGACTATAGGCATTCTTACATACGGTTTAGATTTAAACCATGAGTAACCTATAATTTGCGTTCTAACTGAATACGCAGGATATCCTCGCATCGAAAAGAGTTTTATTGCCTCCGAGTTACCACGGAGCAACGACCTATCCATTTTTTTCTTGATCGTTCACCCTGTCGGGTTATTATAATAAACTTTTTCCGCCGAAGGACTCATACTTGTTAACCCTGATTACATTTAACAGTAAAAACTGTTTAATGAATCTCAATTAAATTGAGTTCTTTTAGTATTCATGCTATTTTTTAGGCCCCTCGGGGACTTCCGTAAGCTTTGCTTACTCAAGGAGTCCCCGGGGGTCGCCCGGCGACAGATTAATTTAGAAGTACCCTCACTTGTTTTATATTGTTTAGAAAGCCTAATACGGTGAATTTCACGCCGTAGGAGAAACTAAGAAATCTAGCTGTTTAGAACTAAATAATGGATATCTAGATAAGTAATTCATTAGCAGATTAAAAGAAGATATCTTAGTTGTTCTAACTTCATATGATAATTCAATATAATCTTTCTTAACCCTTTTAATTTTACTAACAGCTTTTACGTCTAGAAACTCTCTAATTTTTTCCATTATAACTAAATTAGAATTAATTTCTGTTGGTATCTGACTATTTGCTTTATATAATTGTTTTTGAGTAACTCTCATATAACTTTTGACAACTTTAGCTATACCCTCTGAGTTTAATTCAAAGCCACAGTAAAAATTACCATCTGCTTCTAGAAAACCAGCTAATCAAGGATTATATTCTAGTGAACTAGAATCTAAACCTAATTTAGATATTTTAGATTTTTCAACTAAAGCATTTTTAGCATTTAACCAGTCTATTAGTCTATGTAAGGCTTCAATTTTGGGTGTTCTCATCCTACCGTTAAGAAGTACAGCAATGGGAAAGAGTAATTTATTCACTATTTTTTTTAGTTATAAGATATCTTTCTCGGAAAAGCTTTCCTTTATTTAAATTATAACTTAAAGTTACGTGATTAGTATTAAGCTCTTTACCCGCTGTACGCAATGAATCATAATATAATATTTGACCTGTATGCACGTCTTTAACTTCAATTTTAAATCCAGCCACAGGATGTTTAATTCTATTAGATTGTATTACTCTTAACTTAGCTTTAGTTTCTTCGCTATGGTTTTTACCTAAAATAGCATCTCTCAATTTAATCTTAGTTTCTTCTGTATGTTTATATGTTTTACCTAATGCTGCCTCTCTTAACCTAGCTTTCGTTTCATCAGAACGGTTAAGAGCTATTTCTCTCATTTTTTCAAGAGATTCTGGTGTATGTTTATAACCAAAAAGTGAACCAGCTACCTGTAATATATTATATTCAGGCTTTAATAGATCTATATAATATTGTTCTCTTTCTATAACCAAAGAAGGATCACAATATTCTAAAATTTCAAGCTTAAAGTTTGAATAACCATATTTTAGTAATGCTTTACAAATTAAGCTAGATTTAGTAGCTCTAGTTATATATTTTATATTATAATATTGCATAAATCGACGATAAATATCGACACTAGAACCTACATACTTTTTTTCTGAATCTAAATGAGTTCAACAATAAACTCCAGTTTTACTCTTATTATCATTAAGAAGAAGTTCTTTTTGAGTATCAGCATTGGCATAACTAACAACAGGAACAATAGAGATAAAAAAATCAAACCCTGTCAAAATTTGTATTTACTTTAACAATATACAATTATGTATACACTCCCGGGACTAGTAAGGGGAGAATAAAGAGTAATAAATAAAATATCTTTTAAGTTATATCCTTTTAAATCACTAATTAGTAGATAATTAATATAAAAACCTCAAATATTTAGTTTACTATTATAAAATAAGAGGCCGGAGGCCCTTAATTTAAATATTGAAATAATAGATCCCCCTGGCCTTCGGAGGGGATCCCGCGCGGCTTCGCACGCGGGGATCTAAATAGTTTGAATTTTTATAATGCACCATTGTACCGCCTTTCAAACCTTCTTTAATTTTTTGGGCTAAAGGTGCATCCTTATCTACGAAAGTGATTTTTACGGCGCAGCCGGGTATAACAATTTACCCTTTTGATTTCTAATTGTTTTAGGTACAATTATAGATCCGTCACCTTCTATCAAACCAGCTAAATAATGACCCAGTAATCTATCAGGTTCGTTATTAGATAGAGAATGATATGAACGACGTTTAAGGGAAGATTTCGATATTTTACTTAACACACCCTTCATTGTTAAAGTAAATATAGTTTATTATTTTTATACTTACGTATAAGATTGGACTATATCTTCACCCTATTTAACAAACATCACAGCCAAATAGGGGTATCACGTATAGTCTCTGAGGATCCTACTCAATAAATAAAAAATTATTTATTTTTGGTTTCCTGCTGATTGTCCTTTATAATATTAACAATGTATCCAACATATTATTAATATATAATAGGGTTTTCCAGCATATAGTGATATTCTTTATAGTAATTACTTACTACTCTAGCACAGGGATTTAGTACCAGCACCACCTTCAATACAAGCTGAAAATACTAATAGTATTAAACTAGGTGGTAATAATCAAAAACTTATGTTATTAAGTCTTGGGAATCATATTATATTATTTTTAGATTAAGTTAACAATGATTATAAATATTTATAAAAATTAACCTAAAGATGGGCAATCACATTTTAGCTTAGCTATCTCAATCATAAAAGACCCTGAATTAACCTTTTGAGATAAGCTAATTAAATTACCATATTTATTTGTCCATAAATTAGGATGATGAGCTCTAATTTCAGCAGCTAATTCAGACATTTCCACGTTTCTGTCAGCCCCCTTTACCAAGATATTTGCGCTACCTAAACTTTGATTAGTATTTTTAGCTAAATATTCACCAAATTTATCTGTTTTATAAACATGATGAGAATCAACTATATTACCAATATTTTGATTATTATTACCTGGGTCCGTGTTATTATTATCACCTCCATTGTTGTTACCAACAGAGCTATCACTATTTAAGACAGTGTCTCAAAAACCTCTTTGACCACTACCCGAGGTAGAATTTAAAGAGAAATCGCCAAAGGATCAATTTTCTAAAGTTATAGCTAAAAAGGTTTCGCCATTTATATTAACTAATAAAAAAATAATTACACTTATCAAAGTAAAAAATATAGCATAGTATAGAAATAACAATAGCTCAATAAAGGATCATCAATAAGTTAATTTAATTATAAATTTGGATAAAAATAATTTAATAACACCAAGACCTAAAAGTCTTGGGAATCTATTTAGAATTAACACTCACCTTAAGTAATACTTAAGGTGAGTGTTAATTAATATTTAAGCAAAAAGGGTATATAATAATAAATACTAACCATATAATAATAAAATTAAATTTACGGCTACACTAGGTTGGCAAATAAACTACTATGTATATAATATAGAGGTATCTATTAACCATAATACAAGTTTAAATTATGCATCTAGTAAATGATCAATTTACATTTTTAGTGCTACGCCAAAAAGTAACAAAATTAATAATTAAATTATACCCTCGTACAAAAAGTAAAAAAAAAATTTGAAATACCTAAAAAATTTTTACATAAATATCTATTGCTAATAATTTATATATTATATTTATTAGGTGTTTCTAAAAAATTTTTGATAATTAGTTTTGGTATATTTATATACCAGATAGGACTGTGTCTTCATCCTTGATAAAAGGATGCCTGGAGCGCAAGTCTCTGAAGCTTCTTCTTACTAATCATATCCTCGTCCTCTTATTTAAGAATAAACCCAAAATAGAGAAAGAGAAATATTCAGTAAAAGCTTGCCTGCAAAAGGCCCTTTATTAAAGGGTTTATTTGCAATTTACCAGGTGATAATCTGGAAGATTACTAAACCAGACGGCACTCCCATTATTATGACTTAGTATTTTTGATTATTAATCCAGCGTATGTTTAACCACACGCCGAAAATAGTGGCCCTTTTTTTTTTGCCATATCAGGACCACCAACCATTAAGGGCATTAGGAAATTTCCAAACCCTCCTATTAATGCAGGCATACAATTTTATCAAAAAATTTTCATTAAATGCTTGGACTATATCTTTACCTTTAAATATATTGTTTATTCCTGCGAAGCTCCGAAGGCTAAATTATATTTATTAAGGTATTTCACGTGTAGTCTCTGAGGATCCTACTTAACAAAAGTGTTTAATGCTTATTTACTCTTAGTATAAAATAAATAAGAGTATAACTAAGCCCTTTTATCTTTGGTTTCCGGCTGATTACCTAATCCGATAGTCAGCTGAACTTTCCCGGTCTTACAGTTAATACACACTACTCCCGGGCGCCTGCGGCTGGGAGCGCCCCTCTGGGGCGAGACCTTTTATTATTCCTATGTTGACTTTACAGTATCACCTGCCAGCAAAGCTGGCAAGACAATACGATAAATAAGCTTATAAAAAAAAAATAATTAGTCTTATGTATAAAAGGACTGTGACCGTACTAAAGCTACTAGTTAAATTTATTTATTTAACGTTACCTAAGAATAATTAATTATTATTAGGTTTTAAATCATCCATCTTTAATTTCAATTGCTTAATTTTATCTACACCTTCAGGTGCTAAGTGTTCTTTATTTTTGATTAAAAAAGCTATTTCTTTAAAGCATAAATAGTCTTTTAATTTTACACCCTGTAAAGGGTATTCTTCAAGTAAAGGAATTACTTTACCTGTTACATCCAAAATTTTGGTAACTCGTAAATCCACACCTTCTCTATATTCATAAAGTCTTCCACAATCTAAAAACTTTATTAGATTTTCCATTAAATTAATATCACGGACATGTTGTGTTATTTGGAAAAAAACATGTATACGTTGTCCCTTAGATTGACTCTCTACTTTTTTTACCATAAAACAACCTTCTGCATCTATTAACCCACTTAATCATCACTTTGAAGAAGGGATTATTGGATTTTTTACTGGTCTACTCACTCCAACAATATCAGGAAAAGCTGCTACTAAACTCTCGGATAAACCTCAGTTAATAGATGCTTTTAAGGCTAAAAAATCCTTTAAACCTTCGACAGATAAATGAGCTTTTTTTTCCATCAATTCAACTCCTTGTTTAAATAGAATATAATCCGCTCACTTAGAAGTAACTAAAGGATATCTATCAAAATGATCTATAATTACTCTTAAATCTTTAATTGCTGAAACTTTATATTGAATTGAACCATTTTTTTCTACAAAGATTTTACCTACACCGAAATAACTTTTAATCCTTTCCAGTAAGGCTAAATCTCTTGAATGAAGATGAATTTGAAATATAGCACCTAAAGAATATCCGAGTTTAAATCTTTTATGTTTATTAACAGCTAAAAGAAAACAACCTTCACCATCGGAAAACCCTGTTATATACCAGGGATCAAGGGACACTTTACCAACAGCAGAAGTTGAGTAATAACAAACTGATTGAAATTTAAAGACTGATGGCTGACTAATCTGAAATTGTTCTGTACTATTCCGCCGTAGGCGTCCTGATCTAACAAGACCTGGTTGAATAGCAGTAAGCATTATGAATCATCACGTAGGCATGCTTTTAATTCCATCAGCTTTCGCTGATGGAGTGGACTATATCTTTATCTTTTTATAAATAATAATATTTATATGAAGACATTCCACGTATAGTCTCTGAGGATCCCACTCTAAACCCTTTTAGCTTAAAAATTTGTGAACAGGAAAAAAAAGGTATATATATCTATAGATATATAAAAGGTTTTCCCTTTTATTATATGTAGTTTCCTGCGGATTGTCTAATCTTTTAAATTTTTACTGTATTCTGCTGCTTTTCGTATACCTATATGTTCCGAAAGTCGGCAATACTAGTATCAAAAGCTCTAAAGATGTTCCCGCATATAGTGAAAAGAAAGTAAAATATTTCTATCTTACCCGGCCATGCCATGATATATTTAATTAAACAATTATCTATAGAGGTTTTTAACAATAATACATATTAAACTATTTAGGATAACTACAATAATATTATATAATAATAAATTAATTTTTATTACTAAAGACTTATATAAACTAATACTTATCATACACTTGTTATATTAAATCAAGTGAGTTGTCGAGAACTACTTGGAGGCGCAAGCTCCTTCTTAAAAATTAAAATAACCTAATAAAAATTAAAGCGGAATATTCTACTTAAACCATATAAGAACCTATTGGCTCTTAATTATTTTATATATACCTTTATATAATTTACCGCTTTTAATATATGCACTAAGGGTTACATGAGTAGTGTTAAGTGATGCTGCGGCTTTTCTAACAGACTCATACACTGTTTTGGTATTTTCTTCTACATTAATTACCTTTACCTCATAAGCCTTAGATAAATTATAATTAGTAATATTTTGACTTAGTTTAGCTCTTACTTCATCGTTTAGAACTCGACTTCTCATTTTCGTTAAAGACTCTTCAGAGTTTTTTCTACCTAAATTAGCTTCTCTTACTTTAGCTTTATGTTCTTCTGATAGTATACGAGTTAAAACTTGTTCTAAATGTTCTTGTGATAATTTTCTATTTCTCATCTTAGCTAAAGTCTCTTCAGTATGCTTATAACCTAATGGTGATCCTGCAATTATCAATATATTATACTCCGGTTTAAATTTATCTATATAAAACTGTTCCTTTTCTAATATTATAGATTTTACCGCTTCGCAATGTTCCAGAATTTCTAATATAAAGTTAGAATGTCCATACTTTTTTAATGCACTAGATATACTGCTAATAGAATTTTTTCTAGTTAAATACTTATGACTATAGTACTGCTTTAGTCTGTAGCCTAAATCAACACTACTTCCTACATAACATTTACCATTAACTTTATTAATTCGTACCCCTCCGGGGTCAGATAAACGATCTATTACTATTGTCTTTAATAATTTCTTTTCATCCGAAGGCCGCATTTCGGCATTGTTATAAACGAATAAAGGAATTGCTGCACATTGAAGGCTTAGCGGTGATGAGAACGTTAACATATCTGCAAGGAAGTCTAGAAAAAGCAAACTATTTACAACTAAATATAACATAAATACAATAAATAATAGCAATAAACACAATACCAATAAAGATAAAATTAAAGTTACACCTTTTTGCTTTTTTGTAACTTTAAGAATAATATCTCTATTATTAAAAGGATCATTAACTAAAATTTTAACATATTTATGTTTAGAATCTTTAACGTTTTTATTATCATTATTGTTATTATTGTTACCTATGGTTATATTACCGTTATTATTGCTATTTACCTTACTTATCTTTTCTTTACTATCACTATCTATTATAGCAGAATAAAAGTCACAATCTGAAAGGTAAAACCCAGATAATATAGAATTAAATATATCATTTTTTTTGACCATAAAGAATAGTAGGGTGGGCCTAGAACGTCTCTCGACGCTCCGCCCCCCTCCGAACTGTACGTGATTGTCTCCAATCATACAGCTCTCCATTTCAAACCCAGTCGTTCTGACTTTCTAAGAAGGTTTAAGCTTTTTTGGCTTTCTTCCTTGCTTCGTAATTAAAGATTGCTCTTTCCTCACTAGTTCACGTATTTGTTATGTAATCTAATGTGGTGATCTTTACGACGAAGTCGTGGCACTTGCTTTCTATTGATTGCTGCCATTTGTCTAGTAAAGAAATCCAGTTTACTATTTGGATTCTTCATATCCTTTATCTGTCTTACGTGGTGCATTTCTACGTTGTTAGAATCGCCACATATAGCACAGGGAGCTGTCAAATTTGATTTCGTAAACTTAGCGTTTCATATTGATTCGATATTTTTAATAGGATCTTGGCTCGGTGCTACGGCTTTGGCTATGTTGACTGCCTTTGTGTAGGCTATGCTGATAAACGATACTCTTGTATCCTTACTTATATCGTAACCTAGATCTTTCTTAAACTTCTCGAAGGCTTTCGCTACAGTTTTCAATTTGAATTTTCTCGCCAATGTCAAGGCGCAGGATTCTTTTAGCAGTCACCCTACCCTTGCTACTGCGGTTCTATTCCTAGTGAAACTGTAATAGTTCTGTATTCCTCTTAGCACTGAGTTATAATACTTTAGAATGTCTGGGTGATCTAAGTTGATCAGATTTCCCTTGAACCTTCCTCTGTATTCTAACTCATTGTGTGTCGCGTGCGATGTTCTTTTTCGGATAAAACCATTGTTGGCTAATTTTTTTAGTACTTTGGCCACGTCGATTGCTATGATAATTCTCACTTTTTTTCTTCTTGTTATACGGTTTCCGTTTACCACTATTGTCTCCATCGGTTTTACACCTCTTCTCGCTAGCGGTGCTCTTATAACGTATCCTAAGAATTTAAAAGGTTTATCAGCAAATTTAGAAATGGACGTTTTATCCGGGTTAAACTTTAGTTTCAGTTCATTATTTACAAAGGCTTCTATTTTGCCTAAAATCTCCTTTGTTAGTTTGTAACTTCCTTCAACTCCCACTACAAAGTCATCTGCATATCTTACATAGTTTAGTCTAACAAAAGAGGCATCCCTCTTAATACTGTGTGTTTTCAATAGTTGCCGGATTATTTTCCGGTATTCCTCTGGTCTGCTCTGGTCGTATCCCCTTGATCTTCAGTACTTCGCTCTGTTTTGAAGTCTCATGTTTTCTGGAGCTCTTTGCCTTTTGGCCCCTTTATGGTATTCTAATTTAAGTTCCTCTATATATTCGTCTAGCTTATGCAGGAATACGTTACATAGTAGTGGGCTTAAAATAGAACCTTGTGGTGTTCCAACAGACAAATTGTTGTGAAGTTCCCCCAATTCAAAGTACCCTGCCTTTAGTCCACTTCTAATTAGTCCTAAAGTTTTTCCACATTTAACTTCCTCCTTTATTATGCTTATTAGGGCTTCATGCTGGATTGAGTCAAACGCTTTAGAGAAGTCAGCTTCAATAATGTACCGAACGCTTTGGAAGTTAGCTTCCAATTGCTTCATGGCTGTATGAGTTCCTCTTGCAGGTCTGAATCCGTGTGAAGTATCTAGGAACTTTTTCTCGTATAATCTTTCCAGTACTAAGAGGATAGCTTTTTGGACTATCTTTTCTCTAGGTGACGCTATAGTTAAAGGTCTAGTTTCGGTTTTACCCGGTTTTGGTATTTGTATCCTTCTTGCTGGGTTGAATTCAAATTTACCGGCCTTTAACTCGGATTGCACTTTTTGAAAGTATTTCAGGTCTATTCCATCAAGGGTAACCTCGTCAGCTCCCTTTGTCATATTTCCTGGATTACTTTTTATTAATTCGTAAGCGGCAACTAAGTTTTTAAGATTGCTAATAGCTTTCATATTAACTTCGTTAGAACCAAGTGTATTCTTATGATCGCTGCCACGTGTCGCATTGCTGCCGGCTTTTGAAGATAATGTTCTCACTTGTAGGTTTGAAACTGTCGCCCTTCAGACATTGTTGCTGTGTCCTACTATGACGACTCCGTCGCCACCCTTATAGGGTCCCAAGCTTTCGGCTTGGTTCTTAGCTACCTTTTTAATACGGTGGCCGTAGGCGATCCCGTAGTTCCTTGATGTGGCGTCTTGTATTCGGTTCCTTGCGTAATGTTTGATCTCTCTGCGAGGTATCCCGTTATTCTCTGAAGATAGCTCTAAAACTAATGATAAAATTAGAGTGAATAACGCTTTTGCCCTATCTGCTCATTTGACAAAGTTCCTATTTTGAAGGATATTACGTTTAATCAAGTTCGTTAACCTAAACGTTATACAAGTTAGATCAGGAGATCATCCTAGAGTTTGAGCATCAACTCCGTTAACTCCCTTTTCTATCAGCTTAGCTGTTCGAGTTTCCTCGTGAAGTTTGACTCCACCAGCCTGATAGCTCTTTACACAACTACCTTCTTTTGTGGGTTCTTTTGAAACCAACCACTTTCCAAGGCTCAACGGCGCACTCATTAATATAGCGTGAGCTGTAATGATACTGTTATATAATTGGTTATCTGCAATATATTGAACACCAGGTCCACTTAATTCCATACGAATTAATACAGAAAATGCTGTACCTAATAACCCTGAAAATAAAGCAAAAATTAAGTAGAATGTTCCTATATCTTTAGCATTTGTAGACCAAAATCACCTTTCAGTCCAAATTGATACAGATGACTTTTGACCATATATGTTTTTACTCCTCTCATTTTCACTAATATAAACTCGATCTGAGACTTCCTCTGAATTATTTATTATTAAATAACCCAGACTTACTTTATATAAATTACGAATTGACCTAGGCCGAATAGTTAAAATACTTTATCCCACCTTCGGCTGCTACTGCTGGCGCCTTCGGACACACGAAGGCGCCAGCCGATACTTCTCCTACGAAGTACTCTGCCTAGCATACTTCGTCAGCAGGATAAGTAAATATAACTAGTTATAATTTAATTTTATTTAATTACTTATCTTATTTATAAAATCAATAATATGAGTCTTATCAAAACAGAGAATAAATACTTGTGTTGTAAAGTAAGAGAATGTTATCTTAAATAGAGCAAAGTTAATGCTTAACTTTGCTCATAATAAGATTATGGAGGAATCGAACCTCGAACTTAAGATTTGCAATCAAAGTGTAGACCTTCTACGTCATAATCTAGACCTTTTATATTGGAAGGATTTGCACGAAAGCAGTCAGGAAAATGCACACTTCGTCAAAACAGGTACAATTCATTTGGCTTAACAGCCTTCTTACTAAGTAATACTGAATAAAAATAAACACGAGCTCTGTCTATTTATAGCTTTCCTACCATATCTCCCTAGGAAGATAAGGAGGAGCCCACATGGCGGCGGCAGCTGATCCCTAAAAGGGATATGGCGGCGGCTTCGCCGCAATAGCCGGAATATAAACAGAGAGGGGGAATATAAGTTTTAACCACCTCCCCCCCCCCAAAAAAATATTATAGTATAATTTTAGGTTTGTATTATAACAGTCTATTTAGGTTAAGTAACCCAGATATGTCTCTTTCTGTAAAGCCTCCTGCTTTCTCCTGCTTCGGTAACGAAGCTGGAGAAGCTGAGACTTAAGGATAAACATATACTAACATATAACTAGTTATTTTTACTTTTTAAATCTATTAGAGTATTTTCTAATAAACTTACCCATGGTATTATAAATAAGAAATGTCCAAAATATAAGATTGTACTAATTTGTCCTAATAAAATAAATGGATCTTCAACGTGTTTTGCACCAATTTGCATTAATATTAAGAAATTAACTACAAATACGAAGAAAGCTATTTTACTTATCAGGTGACCAAGCATAATCAGGCTCTTCATGTTTAACTTTATATTCTATTTAAATAGACTAGTTTATCATTAAACCGATTAGCTCTGAAAGTACTCTTTTGTTTTATACGACATGAAATAGCAGGATGTGTCACACCAAAGAAGGAAGCACATTCATGATATGACTCAAAAGTTTGTAATATATTTCCACTTTCTGAGTCAACAACGTCAACTCCTACCTTTGAACGATGCACAGGTATTATAGGTTTGTTGTCAGAAACCACAAACTTTACACCATCCCTTATCTCATAATTAGAAGAACCGTCTAATAATTTAATAGCCTCAGCTATTAATTGAGTTCTACTTAAGTCATTAATCCCGGCTTCGCCTGTATTAGCATTCAGACTAACTCGAGTAGAAAGTCTATTATTGTTCATTTGAGGAGCCGGCTCGAAAAAGTTCGATCAACTTTTGTCCATTTTCCTCCGAAGGCATAATGATGACCTTTTTCTTTTAGCAGAAAGATCATAACTCAATCGTAAAAATCATATCTTTTTTTACTTACCCAGTGTAATGGTAGTAATAAAGGAATTAAGGAATATCTAAAATAATTAGAGTTAGAAATTTTAACTCTATGGGCGGGTTTATGTTTAGAATCCAGAGTCTTTAAGGGGGTAACTTTAAATACACCTCTAAAAATATTATTAGCTACAGACAGATTTTCTAAGAAATTTTGTATTCCTCCGAAGGCGCATTAAAGGTAAATTGTAACTAGCTTGATTTATAGAAAAAAATAGTTGATATCTATTAATCTTCGTAACCGTAAATGAACCTTCTCCTTCAATGAAACCTAATAGTCAGTACTTTGAAATATCCATAATATTGGTTGCAGGTAATTCATAGTTAGTACGTGAATTATTCATTTTATTCTTAACATCGAGAATTTTATTCTTGATATCCATACTATCCCCTACTCTTTCTGAAATAAGCTTAAAACATCGCGAGAATTCTGAAAAGTTTAATCATTTAGTACGGCGAAGCCTGAAGAGGATATTTTTTGAATATCTCAAGAATTATTCGGATATCATCATGTTTATAAATAACTAATTCAGCACTATTCTTATGGATGTATATCTTACCAAATCCTAATATACTTACTATAAATTCTAGTACTGGTAGATCATCCAAATGAAGACCGATTTTGAATCTTAGCGATACTTTTTTATTTAAACCGCTAACACCTACATAGAATGTACCTTCAGCATCCGTAAAGCCAGCTAATCACTCAAAGAACTCACCTTCTCCCATCTGATTATTTTGGTCTAAGCTTGAATCTTAGCGATACTTTTTTATTTAAACCGCTAACACCTACATAGAATGTACCTTCAGCATCCGTAAAGCCAGCTAATCACTCAAAGAACTCACCTTCTCCCATCTGATTATTTTGGTCTAAGCTTGAGAGTTTTCTTAATAAATTTAGAGTTTCCTCCGAAGGCGTGGGCAATATCTGATTGAGATATTTCTGATACAGAACACCCCGCTATACCTCGAGCTTGCATGAAGTTCATTCCCTGCGAAGGCCTCACTCGCCCCCCGAAGTCCCTTGATTTGTTTTGACGAGAACTTAGGGGTTACTGCAAGTTGGTTTTTATTGGGATAAAAAGGAGCAGCAAAGCAACCACGGCTAATAAAAAAAAATATATTTTTTTTTATATGCCGAGATAATATAAAATTCTTTTTATTAGCTACTAGTAATAAATAAAGCAAGAATAAATATATCAGCATTATAACAGCTACTGGAGGGCTTCGCCGCACTAAGAAGATAATATTCTGTAGTAATATGCTATATCCACATATCATAGGTATAATATCAATTAGAGCTCATACTCTTCTAAAGATAAGCATGGTTAACTTATCTATTCCGGCCGAAGGATGGAGGGGAATCCCTTTAGGGATTCCCTTACGGGAATCCCCGCAGGGGATTAGATACTTGCTATTATAATTACATGGAAGATTGAAAATACTTCAACCTCTATACCCTACGTACTGATAAAACCCGCCGAAGGACTGTGTTCATATTTGATAAATCTGTAATTAAATAGGAAAATCTTAAACGAAGTGTTAATATTCGGCTACACCGTGAATTACCAAATCAGTGTCTGGCATCCCGAAAGAATTCCAAGTTGAAGTTAGTATTGTTAAAAAGCATTGTCTTTATTTTCATTATTTTAGTTTTAAATATATAATTAACAGAGTGATAAAAATCGTTAAACCAATAAGCTAGCTAAAGAATAATTTATGCACAACTATTACTTCATTATTTATCCTACTCAAAAATAACAATGAGGTCACCTTCGACAGTATATTGCGATTATACTATAGGTTAAGTAAAGAAAGTTATCTAGTAGGATACATACAGCTATGAATTACTAGTTGAGCACGCTAAATCTATATAGGGATAAATTCTATAGTGTAACATATACATTTTCCTTTTTAAAGCGCAAGCTCTTATCTAAGCTTAATGATAATTAAATAAAAGCTTACGGGTATAATAACAATTAGGTATAGTAATTGATGTTTACAGCATATACACAAACCGTAATTACACCTCTGATTGAATTTTACTTAAATTTAATAATTTAAGTAAAATTATATATTTAACTAAATTCTGAAAATAGAGAGAGACCCTATAGTATATAACAACACGGCTCTTCGTTAAATTAAAAGGCGAAAAAAAACTAGCATTCTTAATAATTAACAATTATATTAAAAAAACTAAAATAAAATAAAGGGGGGCGCACTGTAAGGCGCCCGCCCCCTCTAAAGGATAAGATATTTTAATCTTTACAAATTATACTTAGGTTATTAACCCAGATAACATAAAGACTTCATTTAGCGTTAATAATTGATGATATAAATCATTCATTATATTTAATCAATTATCTAGATCCCCTCAGTCAAAATTATAAAAGCCTTCGTGCGATTTCACTATAAAGCTAGTGAATAGACTTATATCTGTAAATAAGCCTATTTAAATCTATTTATTTTACGGAACCTAATTATCAAAAAAAGTAACAATTGATAATTCAAATTCCTGCTTTCTTTCGAAAGGGGGCTGACTATATCTTAAGCTTGCGCCAACCAACGTTTAGTCGATGAACTGCACACCGTTTAGTTATTTAGTAAAGACGGTGCTTGGCTGCAGATTACCCATTTATCTTGTTATAAGATAATCCATTTCAATTTTACCATACCACGAGTCATTACCTGTGCCACAAACTGTGTTACCACGTCTGCTTGGTTGAAATAGTTTTAGGGCTTTCCCGCAATTTGATGGTTTCTAATAGCTAGAAGTTCATTCTAACAATAACTAGCTCTCTAATTATATAATTATCGCTATCTCCTATGCTTACTTAGATAATTTAACACCCTGAAGAAGTAAAAATAACCCATAATTAGCATTATTATGTTGAAAAATCTTTTTATACTTATCTAGTAAAATATCTAAAACCAGTAGAATTTTCTTCTACATATCTAATAAGATCAATAAGATTTCTAGTTATAGTTTCAAAACTATCCTGCAATTCAAAGTATTGCTGCAGATATGATACTGTATCATCAGTAAACACACCACCCCTTCTAAGCGCTAATAAAAGACGTATTGGTATCCTGAATGCCTCACTAAGCCGACTAATAACAGTTAATAATTGGCACATAGCATCATGAATAGATCTTAAATCATTTTGGGTATAATCCCCAGGATTATTTATCATAGTTTCTATAAGAGAACTCGCATCATTATATAAGGAAATAATTTCATCGTGTAGTCTATTACTTGCTTCTAATATACTTCCTATATCACCCAAAAGAATAGGTATATCTATAAAATCCACGGAAACGGGAAGGGAATGGGGAAGTTGTATTAGCGACAAATACACAGTAGTAGCTAAACCTAACACTACAAGTATTACAGGATAAGCTACAAGAATCCCACCTGTATTACTACTTGCAAAAGCTAAAGACGCATATGCACCTGGGTCTAACCGTGAATTAGTAGTACTAAAAGATCTACTTTGAATTATAGTATTATACCTGTAATTACCAATATAACTTGCTAATTTATTTACTCGGGACACTTCACTTCTGGTAGAATTTAAATCTATTAAAGTATTTCTACTTCGATTCATACCCTCCTTAATAGCCTGTATACGTGATAAACCTTCTGTAGTTAGATGTGCTTTACTTTTAATAATTTCGGCTACCTCAGATCAGTCTAAAAAGTCCGCGGCCTTTACACCTAGAATTTTATGTTCCTTAAAGAATGGAATTATATTATTCAGAATACTTGGAATATCTTCACAAACAAACCTATAAAAATCTTTATCGGCTTGTTTATAATACTTTCCACAATTAAAGTAAGACACAAAACTTTGCAATAATTCACGATCTCTCGTGTGTTGTGTCAATATAAAAGCTAATTCTACTCTAAATCCTATTCTAGTGGAACCTTTTCTTATTTTAACCGTAAAACAGCCTTCTCCCGAACTAAATCCAGCTACTCACTCTGGGTGAGGTATCTCAGGGTTAGTTATTAAAAGTTTATCCGCATGTATTGTATCAGGAAAAGCTTCATTTAGTGTTTCAGTTAGCCCTAAATTCAAAGAAGCTCTTATATTAACTAGACTTTGAATAGCTGAAGGGGATTTATACTCCTCACTGTTCATAATTTCAACTGCGGACTTAAACAGTAAAAAATCTGCCTTCTTTTGTGTTACTAAGACGCCGGAGGCGCGGTATTTATCAAAATGTGAAAAAATAATAGCTAATCCCTGTTTAGCTGAAACAGTAAAACTAACTGCATCCCCACCCCTTAAAGCAATTCTACCAATACCACCTCAATAGGCTTGAATCTGCTCCAAGACTCACAAATCTTTTTTATGTAGCCCTATTGAGAAAACCGGTTCAACTTTTCAGCCTAACCTGTACTTTGACGATTTACTTATCTTAAGGATGAATGAACCTTCAGCATCTACGAAGCCTGTTATAAATCAAGGATTAATTAGGCAAGTTCCCGACGTAGAATATCTTCTTACCTTATTGATAAGCTTCGCCCCCATATTAAATGTAAAATGAGTAGTGGGGACTATGCCACTGGCCATAGTCCCCGATGTATTTCTGGTATTACCTCCAGTAGGTTTTATTTGTGCTAAATTTAAATCCATTAGAGTATTCTCTAATATAGAGATACTAGGAATTATAAATAAGAAATGGGAAAAATATAAAACTGTACTAATTTGACCTAATAATATGAACGGGTCCTCAACATGCTTTGCACCAATTTGCATTAATATTAAGAAATTAGCTACAAACCATTAATCTTTTTGTTCTCAGTTTTAAAACCCTGAGAGTTTCTAATCTCACCATCGCTGTTTCAGCCTGAAGAATTAGCCCAAACCACACTAGAATAAGATTCAGCCCCAATAGATAAGATACCTTTAAAAGTACTATAACTAAACTTAATTAAACGTCAACTGTCAACTTTAGGGTTTAAGCAGTTCTCTAATAACTGTTTAACTTTAAAGGGGATAGTAATCTTTTTTTCGTGCTTAGTTCGGCTAATCTCACTATCAACGTTAAAAGAAGTTCTTTTCATATTGTACTGGGGTTTAAATACCTTAATATAAAAATCTTCTCTGAGAGTTAATCTGTCATGAAATTTAAGGCCAAAAGCTTTTCTAAGCATGTCCCTATATCCTCGTCTTTGTGTGAGTTTCTTAGCAGGATTTTTCTGCTTTAAATCAATAAACTCCAAGATCGTCACAGAGAAGTTAGGATAACCATACTTAAGTAAAGCTCTGTTAATTCTAATATTTTTATTATTCTGAAGTCTATTAATATTAAGATAAGCATAAAATCTGTTAGCAATGTCTTTAGATTTGCCAATATAAAATTTTCCGTTGATTTTATTGGTAATCATGTAAATTCCAGATCTGTTCTTCAATAGATTCATATCGATATTAGACATATCTTCGAATAAAAGGTCAAACCCAGAAAGACGTAAACTAGCAACCATTTCCTTACATCACAAATCCGAGAATATTTTATATTTGTTTGGGTTAGAAGCAAGGTTTCAATTAGCAATGCGTAAAGGTGTAAAAAGTTTCTCGGTAATAAGTTGTGAATTCATCTTACGGCTAGCATCAGCTAAATTGTTAGGCTGGCGTAGCCCAGAAGTAGAATAATAACGTTTATTAAAGGAATTAGATTTTTGTGTAAAGGAATAAGAATCTTTCTTTTTAGGCGCGCCAAAGGGCTCCGAATCGTTGTTCAATTTAGGTTTATTAGGTTTATTAACTTTATAAATCTTTAAAACAGTTGATTTCTTAAACTCAACAAACTCATCAATATCTAAAGATTCATTGGTATTAATTACAATATCCCCCAATATTTTATAGATAGATTCGATATATCCGTCTAAATCTTTGTGAAGCACTAAATCAGGATTAAATATATTACTATGAAATAGATAATGACCTCTGAATTTATAAGTATTTTCAAGTAACGTTAATCCTAAAGTATGAGTTAAAAAATCTTCAGAATATTCGTTTGAAGATAACACAGAATCTTCTTTTGGATAACTTACTAATTCTTTATTACTATCGTTAGTGTTTAAGTATAAAAAATAACTTAATTTATAAGATAAGTTTTTATCTAGGCGCAGCCCTAATAAAACATTATATAAATTAGATTTAAACTCCTTTTCATTTTTAAGACAAGGTAAGACAATAGATAAATCCGAATTTGAGTTCTCGTAAGATGGCTTCGCCGTAGTTACATTAGAATAAAAACGTTTGTTTATTTTATTTAATTTGCTAATCTTTGAATTATTAGTACTATCAAAGCTCTCCTGGCGAAGCATGCCTCCGACTACAGAAGGCTTAGATTGATTATTATTCGTAATTAAAGGGCGGTTATTGTTATCTTCTTGTGTGTTATTTAGGCGAAGCTGCCCTCTAGGATAAAATATTAATTTAATATAACTTGCTTTAATTAATCTATCACGAAATTTATCTAAATCAAAATTAAATTGTTTTGAAATTTCATATCTTACTCAAGTAATTATATCTTCCAATTTATTTATAATATAATCTTTATTTATAATATCATCTACCATAAATCTGATGTTAATATTGTGTTTGGCTTTTCTAATTGACACTACAATTGAATAATTTAGGTTATTATCCAAGTGATAGGTAAAGGCATGTTTCATTTCAAAATCACGTGTGGGTTCATTATAATAGTGAGATAAAATACTCCTATCATGATAAAGACCTTCAGCAGTAATAAAAATTGTTACTATCCCTTTAGCCGAAGGAGTTTGTTTAAACTTACCAATGGGGTTACGATCTTTAATCACTATAGCCTGAATAGATTTGTAACGACTAGTTGGGTTAGCGGGTATGTGGATTGGTCGAATACAGATAGATAAATCACCGGTAACGGCGTAAGTGCAAGTTTGTGCAATAGATCCTCTATATGGATAAGCTAATCCAGATAGAAGTCCTACCATAACAGACTGTGACGTCATAATTTCAGGTCTATGACTGTTACGAGCGATTAATTTGTCCCCTTTTTTCGGCTGCGAAGCCATATTTAGTTGATTTTTCATATTTTATTTAATGGTTTGAGAAGAGCCGCGCATGATAACATCTTCTAGTCTTATTTATACTAGTACAAGGTGGAGTATTGCACAAGTCGCATATATCAAATGTGGAGTTTGCGCCCCGAAATATGCAGTAATGCTGATGATGAAAAGGAAGGCTAGGCTGACAATATTAGGTATATCCCTAATTTACACATAAGAATACAAAATAATAACATAAAGTAACAAAATGCTAAGAAATAATTACTACTTTTACTTCATAAATTTAAGTACTTATTTAATCATAAAACCAAATATTTACTTATCTTATGGTTTTGCATAGAAGCAGGTATATATTTAACTAGATCAGACTTCGCACTAATTATGTATTTAGTTATATATATGTTCAAAATAATATATAGAAATACCAGAGCACAAATAAGAAATCCATTAATCTCAACCAATAAATTTAAAGGATAATGATTAAGTACATTAGAGCTTGCGTCTCCATTTGATGATTGAATTAAATTAGCTACCAATTTAGAGCTTTCGCCAGCATTATTATTATTAGAATCTAAAACTTTTGACATAAAAGTAGTAGTTAACTGTACAGCACCTGCAGTAGCCACACCAGCTGCAACTTTTACAGCTGGAGGACCAGCAACATACTTAGCCACTTGAATACCTGCACTAGCCCCAGCACCAGCACCAGCAGATATCGCAGCCGCCACTCTAGTATCAACAGAAACACTAATTTGCCCAGCATTGACGTTTATATTGGCATTTTCTCCAATCTTAACATCACTATTGTCTTTATCAGACAATCAAGAAAATATGTCCTCTCCTCCGGAAGATAAACCTGAAAGATCTGGCGAAGTACCAAAGTATATAGCTAGTGAGGAAAAAGTATAGACAAATGCTAAACTAATGGTTAATAATAAAATATAAATAATTCTAGAATCTGTAACTAAAAGTCTATCAATAAATGATAGCTTGTCACCACCAAAATAAAAATGCAATCTAAGTGTACAAACAACAAAAGTTAACAAGAAAAAAGAAATAAATATCATGTGTTTAAAATTATTTGTTTGACGAAGATTTAGCAAGATGGACGCATGAAAAGCTAATCATTCGTAGTCTTGTTTATACTAGTGTAAATATGCGTGTCTATACACAAGTCAGTCACAAATTTAATCAAATGAAATACAACTATAATGAAAAAAGAAGTCTCTAGTATGAAAAAAATTATTTAGTTCTGGTATGGAGGCTGCGTACGTAGAACTTCGTGGTAAAGCTAAAGCTCGCTATAGTAAGTGTAAACCATAAGTATACTAAATGTAAACAAATTAGTGTAAATTGGGTATCCCGGCTAATAGTTGCCAGGCACCCAAATTACACGTAATGGGAGTAGGGAGTCTCACCCTAAAGATTAGCTACCCCTAACCTCATATTATCAAATCCCCCATTTCTGCTGCGGACTAATCAAAGTAGAATAGTTAGTCGCAGCAAAAGCATAAATCTAATAATTACCATAATATAAAACCTTTTCCAAATACTATTAGACGAATATATGTATGGCTCCATACAATTGGATAATTCACCCGTCTAAGGACTCCTTGGCTATCTTTTTAGTATTCATCATCATCTAAGGACTATGCAGTAAGCCATTCCCAGAAGGACCGCCCCGTACCCCCTTACTACAAGTTAACTTAGAATATAGAAAAGTTTTACCCAGTTCCAGGTCGTTAGGGGACCCGCAACTGAGCGTCAGTTCAATATGAAGGAGTAAGGGGTGCTACCCCACCGCTTACAAATAGATTACTTTGTTGAAAAATGATCCAGATTACCTAAAATAAATACTAATCATCTCCTCGCCATCAAGTAGCACGACCGGTTTGTGTTCGTGATATCCCAATATTGTATTCATACATGATTTTCATTATACTGCTGCCTTAAGATAATATGTGAATCGTTCTACCAGAACCTTAAAGATAAAACCCCAAGATTCTGAGAACCGTCTTCCTGTTTTGAATAATCTAATCCTAAATATTTTCCTAGAACTATATTATGGTGTGTCTTATTGTTCGTAGAGCCCTTGCTTAACACTTTCCTTTCAAACTAAAGATTTCAAGCCTATTATTTCCAACAGCCTTCCGGTATCACAAGACCTATTGTAACCAACATATGTTAAAAGAAATAAGATGGGAGCTCCATCTTATGAAATATACAGAGTAGTATTATTTTTGCTGGGGTAGCAGATCCAATAAAGACTTTATATATTCCCTTCTAACTAGAGGTACATTACGTTAAATATTGCAAACCATATTTCTATCTTCTTTCCAAGGCCATCCCTTAAAAGTTCTCCATTCAAATTACAATACAACCATTGAATTTCCTAATTCTAGAGCTTGCGGATTTTCTCCGAAAATACTAAAATAGGAAAATTAAGAGTACTCACCGAACGTTCTCTGTCATAGTGCATAAAAAAATAGTCAAACCAGATCTGTAAATTGCCTTAGAGGAAACTAAGACAGCTAAGAATCAGGTTAGGTGCTATTTATTATGAAGTTCACTAATCAAAAGAATAAGATTTTTCTGCAAACATCTCTGTTTATCCCTACAAAACATAAGATTATTATCGAAGTAGAAAAGCTAGCTGCATTTAAATGAAAAGATTTAAATGCATGCGTAGCCCGACTTCCTCGACTTAATTCCAGATATCTACTTAACAAAATGGTTAAGTTAGATACCTTTTTTTAAACCCGGAATCAAAGGTTTTGCTGTTCTAGTCTAGCTAATCGGCCAGTAGGCTTTTTCACTTGTATCTAGGGCAGCTGTGTGGCAACGGCTATAAACATTTACTCCTGGTATTAATATGGTAGACTTCTATCAACATGACCGTCCTAGGCCCTCCCAATCGGAGCCTGCGCCCCGATTGTATCCTTATGATCTGCATTCATGTGACGATATATCCAGTTTACCGACTGGTATGGTCTACTTTCAAGCGACTACAGAGGGCTTTGTATCTCTCATGTCTTTTCCCTATTCTAGGAAGCTTGGAGCTCTGAAAGGTAAATCGTTCATTTTTATTATAGCTTTAAGTTTTAACCAGTTTTCGTTGCCATTGGATTAGGATATAAATCCAAACCATTATCGCAAGATCTATTTAAATGGTTTGGATTTATATCCTAAATTGTACCTCTTATTCTTTTTTAAGTATATAAGCTAATCTAGTTTGCAAATAGATTTTCTAATGTTGTACTGAGGTTTCAATACATTGATGTAATATTGTTTTCTGCTTCGTAATTCAGAAGTCTGACAGTATTCTAAAATGGAAACGGAAAATTTGTGTAATCCATGTCTATGGATAGCTTTTTGAATAATAGAGTTTCGTTTCTTTTCTAATCAGGATTTCGAAGAATAGCTTAATAATCTTGGTAGAAGATTAGATGACATTCCGATAAATCTCTTTTTAGTTTTATTATTTTTAAACATATAAATACCCGGTTTATTTTTAATAAGTTGTAAGTAATGGTGTGAAGGAGCTCCATTTTTGTTTCATTCAGGCTTAAGTTCAAGTTTAACCTTGTTAATTCAATCTTCGAAGTTCATGAAAGTAGCGACAAATCCCTTTTTGTATACTTTACTTAGCTCCGCCCTTCGTAATTTAATTCTGGCTACTTTGTCACCTACAGTTGGGTTCTTGTTACTAGCTTTATTCGAGAAGTATCTGGTCGATTTTTTCGGGATACCAGAGCTAAGGGGGAAAAACCCATTAGGTCTACTAGCTCAACTAAAGCTTTTGGCGAAGCCGGATTTAAGCAGGTCGGTGTAGCCAGTCGGTTGCTTGTAGGTTCCCGAGCATTTCTCCAAAAAAGCGGAAGGATTGAAATCAGGGAATCTGCTATTAACATAAGCAAAGAATCTAGATACATCGGTATTCATTAAAAACCTTTTAAAAACTAACTTTCTTTTACTATAATTATGGATGCTTTGCCTACTTATCTTAAAATCAGGATCAAACTCCTTTAAAAATGTGACCAAAGCAGTGGAGTCCTGGAATTGCACCTCAGGAATTAGGTTGTTAACTGAAGCTTTAATGAAGTTATAAATAGCTCTCTTTAAAAATATGTTATTATTATTAAGCTTCGAGCTTGCACCGTCATCAATTAAATTTCTGCTATAAGTGGAGTAAGATTTAGTACTTGTTCTACCAAGATCCAAAGGTCTATGATGCATCAGTTTGCCGCTAGTTTGGGGTAAATAAGATCTTTTAGAAGGAGGAAAGAAAGAGTTAAGACATTTTTTATCGATAAAGGATTTGTAAAACGCAGTATGTTCTTTTAAAGGCTTAAAGCCATTAATCTTTTTGTTCTCAGTTTTAAAACCCTGAGAGTTTCTAATCTCACCATCGCTGTTTCAGCCTGAAGAATTAGCCCAAACCACACTAGAATAAGATTCAGCCCCAATAGATAAGATACCTT